>OZ022579.1:3092458-3265346 GCA_963669155.1 Arbacia lixula
CCATGTTACCATGGTTACTGTATGCTTACTGCATACTCCATTCTAACGTTTCATCACGTTTCAATAAAATCCTGGTTTCATCATTTAACACAAAACCCAGTATATAATTTCTTGGTAGACCTGATTTTCTGTAACTATGGCAACCTAGCGCAACGTGTGGAAGCAATGACGAAGATAGGATTGGTAGAGACGGGGGGGGGGGGACAGATGGAGAGAGGAAGAAAGAGAGAAAAAAAAGGAGAGAGAGAGGGAGAGAGTGAGTGAGTGAGAGAGGAGAGAGAGCGAAGATTGGGGGGGGGGGAAGGGGGGGGGGGGGCTGGCCGAGGGAGGAAAGGAGGACTCTTACGTGTATATGTCTGTTGTCTGTGTGAGTCAGTGTTTGTGGCGGGAGGCGGGGGGGGGGGGGGGTGACCCTGGAAAACCGGAGACAAGCATTGGCTGACGATTGTCATTGCTGTACGAATATGAATAGTGAACGCATCGTCTAGTATCCCTTTCGATTTTGCAACACGATTTCCGACGGGCTGTCACGCTCGGAAGCGATTCCTCCTTCTGTGAGCCGATACTTGTAGACTACGCAGTCAAGCGTAATTAGACATAGCTATTGTTAGGAAAAGAGATCAAAGGAGTCTTCGAACCTTCAAGGATTGTCATTCCATGCCGAGATGATGGTAAGTCTTTTGGGGAACAAAATTAATACTTATTGTGACCGGCTTCGCCAAAATCGTCATGAAATTGGAAGTGGTGAGAAGAGGAGAAAAGAGATGTGATCAAAATAAAATTGATAATGCCACATAAGTATCCATGATTTTGTTGCCTTAATCACTTAAATTCTAAATTTATGCATTATGTAGACATTGTGTGTAATATATATTGATAAAACAATGGAAATATATACCTATGAATATATATATATCGTCGAAGCTTTAAATAAAATGTGACATAACAGCTAGTAGTGACAAATACGTGAACTTACAAACTATAAAGAGACATTGCCTCGATGATTTCTACGTTACTTCGATTGCAAAATGAAGGATATTATGCAAGAAACCTTAGAACTATCGATGGTAAATCCAGGAGTATACTTTTTATTTGCAAGTTTCAATTAAAAAAACCCCAACAGCATGTGTATTTCACATCATTTTTCACTCTACGCTAACATCCTGATGGAATGGGAAAAAATTACAATAAAAGTATTGTGTTAACTGGTATACAATGCCCCCCCCCCCCGAAAATATACATATATATGATAAACAAAACGAAAACGTAATGTCGTTATCATTATCGGGATATAAAATCATCATTCCATAATTTCCAGGTAATCATTTCGATTTTACCCTCCTAATCCTTTTTTCTTCGCAGTGGAAACTGCAAGGACTCATTGTCATTATCGGAGCTGGCATCACCTGTGCGTATACTTGTTTTTGTTTATTTATGTAATTTTGTTCATTTGATTACGTTTGTCTGTCATATCTGCCAATCCACTGGCAACTGACACCACAGTGTCATTAACAAAGCGTGATGCTTCTGGCAGAAGAGACGTTGTTGGTTGACATGTGTGATGCACTTTGGCCATTGTTGTGTTCTAAATTTATTGTCTGGTACACACACATTTTGAGATCCAAATTTGCCCCAAAACTGCTCTGTGGTAGAAGTTGCGTACATTTTTAATTTTGATCACGTCATCATTATGTCAAAATCAGACGTTTGTTCGTGTTATGTCAATAGAAGGGGCATTTATTTCCAATCATGAAATTACATGACGGCCTTCCACGAGCTGTATCTAGCTCATATTTGGACATTTTACTCTGAAATCGTAATATGTTGTAGCTGAGTCTGCTAACTTTCATAGGTGCCGGGATCATGTGTTAAGTGAATAGGAAGATTTGTGGATATACATGTATTGGTTAAGACGCTGTTTGCCAGAACGCGCGACTCCGGTCCTATCGTGGCGTGATTAGGGCCATTCCTTCATTCCTTTAGCAATGTGACTTCTGCAAACTTCTTTTGATCTATCCTTCACTTTGTACTTTTCTTTCCCATTTTTTCTCTCGCCACTTTATCTAAAATGCCTATTAAGTACATTTTGTTAGCACATACACGTGACCATTTAGGCAAGTCTGTGAAATGTACGTATGTTGTAGACTAGGTGCGCTATGAGCTTTCGTTAGCGTTACCTCCGATTTCTAATGAATAGATAGTGTCACCATGGAAGGTCTATGGTGTCACCGTGCATTTACCAGCCCATCTCTGTGCATGAATTTGCCAATACAGGCTACCTTATACTTGCTCACAAGTATGTCTCGTTTCTTTTTAGACTGCATATGGACTTATTTTTAAGGTTGATTATAGATCGTAAAGAGTCAAACAAACAGCTGCTATATGGGATTTGTGTTCATTTATGGTGGAATGATTCACAAGTGGCAAATTAAAGGTTAAAGTTAGTTACTTTTGGTAACACTTTCCACCGCAACAGCTACCTTGCTCATCAGGAATGGACTTAGAGAGTAATTTTACACGGCGAGTAATTAATATCTTTAAACACAATTAACGTCCATATGATATGTCTGATTTTCATTAAACCAGTGCTTATCTGTTTCTGTATTTCTCTGCTTTTATTCCTGTCAACTTATTAGAAGGGATTAATTGCTCTTTCAATGTCACTGCCACAGGCATGACCGGACATCTCGTATCCTCGAACCCATCACGGGGGATGGCCCGGTCCATATGCGGTGACCCGCCCCGTTCGGATAAGGCTACTGCGGCTCCGAAGATCGCACCGTGTGGGTTGAAGAGGGCCAGCGATGGGACCTTGGTCCAGACCGAACCTACCCTAATCCCCATGTCCCCGCTTCTGGTGAGGAGTCGCGGCTGCAGCGGGTCCGCGGTGTCGGTGGCTTCTGGAGTAAGTGACAGTGGAGGGATACAGGGTCATCGCTTTTGCAGGATCCCAACAGGGAATGGTAGGTCTCAATCGAAAAGCAGAACATCCTCCCCCCCCCCCCCTCTCTCTGTCCATCTCTCTCTCTCTCTCTCTCTCTCTCTCTCTCTCTCTCTCTCTCTCCCTTGAACACCCACTCTATCCTCTAAATAATACAAATTCACATAAAGGTTTTTCATGCCATCAAGCTTTGGTTTACAATGAAAATATGATGTGGTTTGGGCTTTCATCCCGTCAAGCTTACGATGATTGCGAATAGCCCGTTATTTGCATTTCATTCATTTTTGTTCCATCAATGTTCTCGAATATCCGTACTCGGCCTAAGCCTATTGATTGCCTATTGATTGGCACACGCGTTTACTATTGTCTTTTCAGAGAAAAAACTTTGTATTGCATTTGCCAAATCACTGTCTGATAACCCACAATGTAAAGATTGGCTACCGAGACAAAAACATGTGAATATTTCTCTCAGACATGTACCAAAACTCAATCAATATAAATGTAAAACAAATAGATTTAGGAACAGCGCAATCCCATATTTCATTGACCTCTTAAACAGCCGATAAAATGATGATTTTTAATATTGTATATACTCAGTATTAAGTCATACCACGTGTACGTACTCTTTTAACTATTTAATACCCAATCCTTTAAAACTTTTATATTCATATTTTAATCATATATGTGTAGGTCAGGAATGAGCTCCTTACTTTGTATTTAAATGTATTGTATCACTATTGTTGTAAACATCAAAATTTCAGCCTCTTGGCTGCAGTTGTATGTATTTCCCTTTTAATGTTTGTAACTTTTGAATTTTTTTACTGAATAAACCATTATTGAATTGAATTGATTCATTTCATGTATTGGAAATCAAGCGAAGAATTAAGAAATAAAGCTAAATCAAATGAAACCATATCACATATCACACCAGAAGTCTACACCATTTTTACTGCCCCCTTCGACGCATTTCATTAACAAGGAAATCTGTAATTTCTTTTGATCTATGTATGGGGGACATTTTGCTAGTAGATATCAAACACAGCTTATTCACAAAACAATTCAAACAAAGGTATGTACATTTTCCTAATAATATCTGTGAACTGTCTCTGATTATTCATCTTTCCTAAATGATTTGTATAATGTACACATTTACACAGATACAAGAGAGATGGAGATAAAGAGAGAGAAAGAGAGAAAGAGAGAGAGAAAGAGAGAGAGAGAGAGAGAGAAAGAGAGAAAGAAAGAAAGAAAGAAAGAGAGAGAGAGGTAGGGAGGGGTGATATGGCAAAATCAATTGCATGTACAAATAGGCTTACTATTGGGTCAAGAAATATCCATTAACGTTTCAAGGACTAAAACCAATCATCATCTACCAGGCAATCTGCACGATAACAATGCCGACCAGTTGTTATTTTGCAGGGAGCCTTAGTCATAAATGCAATGAATTATTATTACTCGCAAATGCATCTAATTTGGCCTTGATTGTGTTGATTGAAATTATCTGAATACATTGAACTCAATTATTTTGTCAAGTAATTACGCCTTATACATTTTTTTCCTGTGGTGCGATAAAAACAAAAAACAAGAACAATACAAAAGCATCTAACAGTCCTATGATTCTTTTTTAATTAACAAGGAAATTTTAGGCATACACCCAGTAATAAGGATAGCGTGCTCCATCCTGTACATGAACTAAAAAGTAAAAAAAAAAAAAAAAATGAAAAAGTCAGACAAAAATCTTGGAATCTGACGGGATTTGAACCTGCAATCTACTGCTAACCGGGCAGCGACTTAACCACGCAAGCTATTTCTAGTTCACCGGTCAAGACTCGACAACATGGAAACAAATACCCGAAAGAGTCTCATTTCATCTGACTCATTAATATTCATGAGTAGTCCGCCGTAGGGACAATTCGGCTAGATTTTAGTGAAAGGGCTTTCTGGGGTAAATGATTCTTTTGTTTGTTGTTCGGTCGTTCTGCGTTCTCCCTCCCTTTCTCATCCTCCTCTTTATATGTCTTTGTCAAGACTTTTATATCTTCATTTTTTGTTATTCTGCCTGAATATCTCATTCTCCCTCTCTCCCTCGTGACTTCTTGATATATCCTCCTACTCACCAATATTTTTCATGTTGAAGTAGTATTAAATGTAGTATTAGCATGACTGTGTATACACATTATTGTCGTTGATGCATTTTGGGGCAAGAAAGACTCGTAAATCCCATAATGCATGTATGTGTTTGGCACTCAAAGAGCTAGTTGAGTCACATTTGCACTTGTATATGTTTATGTATTTTATCGCATAACACATCTAGTAATGACTGCACATGTGAAGGTGTTATCCTATACAGCGCAATTCATTTTTTTTTGTCAACAAATGTGTTAATCCTATAACCATGATAACGCACCCTGAGTTTAATGTTGAGCAAATTGAGGTTAACCTGTACCATGTATACAATGACAGACTTATTTGGAAATAGGGAGAAGCGAGTTATTTACATTCCGTCAGGACTAATAATTCAACTACAAACAGCAGACAGCTTGCCGAATGTTGTTTGACAAGAATCACGGTCATAGGAAGGCGTCTTTCTGTCAAAAAAACCCATTCCTCATGATTGCAACATCAGTATCACCAGCTCTAACATGTCTAACGTCGCACGTGGCTCATATTCCTACAACACCACCGCGCTATACCGAAGTGCAGATATTAACAACAGCACAAGCAATACCGACATTACAACATCAAAAAACACCATTCCTTATGACATGTTATTTTGTTATCGCTTAAGTAGTGTTTTCCTGCAATTACGCAGTGTCAACCATGTCTCCGAGACCAAACACCATCTATGAGACTCACCGTGCAGCTGCATCGACCGGGTCAACAAGAGGGAAAGTTGCCACAACACCTGCAACATCAGTATCACCAGCGTCAACGCCCCACATGGCTCATGTTCCTACTACACCGCCACACTCCACCTTAGGGAAGAGATCAACAACCGCGCATGCAACACCAACATCTATGATCAGACCAATGCTGGCAATAAATTCACCATCCATCGATTCACCAACATCTGGAGCAACAACGGGTTCGGCGGCAGCAACGACATCGGAAACGACTACGACTGACTCGGCACATTCATCACGGCTTTCAAGCACCACGGCTATACCATCTAGTGGACCTGCAACTAACGCGAACGTCCCTCGATCGACATCGAGTGACCCGACTGTTTCTGTTGCTAGCTCCCGAGCACCGTCACTCTACAATGAGATGACACTCTCATCACAATCCTGGCCGACCACAAAGTCATCGACTGAGATGTCCTCCGTTGAGACATCTAGCGCCCGTGAAATGACACTCTCATCGCAATCCTGGCCGACCACAAAGTCGTCGACTGAGATGTCCTCCGTTGAGACATCTAGCGCCCGTGAAATGACACTCTCATCGCAATCCTGGCCGACCACAAAGTCGTCGACTGAGATGTCCTCCGTTGAGACATCTAGCGCCCGTGAAATGACACTCTCATCGCAATCCTGGCCGACCACAAAATCGTCGACTGAGATGTCATCAGTTGCGCCATCTAGCGCCCGTGAAACGACACTCTCATCGCAATCCTCGTCGACCACAAAGTCATCGACTGAGATGTCCTCCGTTGAGACATCTAGCGCCCGTGAAATGACACTCTCATCACAATCCTGGCCGACCACAACGTCATCGACAGAGATGTCCTCCGTTGCGCCATCTAGCGCCCGTGAAACGACACTCTCGTCGCAATCCTCGTCGACCACAAAGCCGTCGACTCAGACGGAAGCAACTACGGCCACGAAAACATCAACACCTGCCCCCATCCAAGGTATGAATACATTTGTTGCCGTTTGATCGACGCATGAAAATGGTATGTTTTAATATTTGTAGAATGCAGATAGAGCCAAAAATCTCATTTACCCTCGAACATTACTTTAAGATAAATTAGACTTTTCTCTTTCACTATTTACACTGGCCTAAAACCTATGGACTTTCGACACCTGCGAAAAGCTATCGGACTTAATGATAAATGTGTTACTCATTGCGGAAAATTCGTTAGTGATAATCGTTTGTCTCGCAATGGTAAACGGAATAGAAAAAGATTACGACATTTCGGACTTGTTCGCAAGCCTAGTCGAAAGCATGCGGAACGCATTCGTCACGTGCCAAATATACCTACGGTTGGCACTTTTTTTTTTGTGAGCGACCACTTTAGACTGGCAAAAACATCGTATCAAAACACAAGAAAAAAACATCAATTAAAATCGCTGAAGTGAGATGTTTTCAAAAAAATCTTTTCGGTGTTGTTTGGGGGAAGTTGCCAGGCAATTTCCTTTTTCACTATCGGTGTTAAAAGATAGCTACCAGTGTAAATGGCTCCTCAAGTCATATTCAGTTTACATGTATTGATTTACACATTTCGCAAACGTTCTTCTTCATATTCGTGTTCTTGATGTGAGCAACGGATAAAATCTGAAAATGCAGACATTGAAGCCTCAATGTAGCCTTACTGCTTGCTTTCATGACATAAATGGAAGGTTTTCTTAAAGTGACATTTTCCCTTTTTTTTTAACGACTCTGATTCTTCTTTTCCTACTTGCTGTTCTTTGCCCTTCTCGTTGGTATTTCTTCATCTTCCTCTTTTTCTTACCCTCATCCTCCTTACACTCCTATGTCATCTGTATCTTCTCCTCATATTCTACCTCTTTATTTTCTCCTTTCTTTTCCTCTATCCTTCACTCTTGGTTTTCTCTTTCTTCTCTTACTCCTCCTCCTTGTCTTCTTTTATTTTATTTGGTCTGGTCTTCCTCTATTCACCCTCGTTTTCCTTCTCATTCTCTCTTCCTCCTCTCTTCATCTTTTCCCTCCTCTCTCCCCTTACCCGCCCTTTCCTCTTCCTCCTACTGTTCCTACTGGCATTCCAACTCGTTCTCTTCCCTTCTCTCCGCACATCTTCTTGCCCTTTTTTCAATGTCATTGTCCCCCTCCTCTTCCTTCCCTTATCGCCCACCAGATCGACCCAAAATCTTCATCTCTACACCCTCGACTAAAGCGCTGCTATGGGCAGATTTAGAAGAGAGCACCGGGACAATCTCGACATTCACTGACGTCATCCCTAGCTTGAGAAGGACGATCAAACCTAAAGATATCACCTTCGATCCCATCAGTAACATACTCTTCTGGGCTGACGAGAGACAGAAACAAGTTATGCGGTATCATCCAAATCAAACTGCGCCAGAAAATGTTACCTCTCAGAATAATACTCAAAGTGAGTAGTATTACCGTGGAAAGTGACGAGAGAGAGAGGGGAGAGAGAGAGAGAGAGAGAGAGAGAGAGAGAGAGAGAGAGAGAAGGAGAGAGAGAGAGAGAGAGAGAGAGGGAGAGAGGGAAAGGGGGGGGGGGATGGTGGGGAGCAGAAAAAGACAAATGTGTTAGAATGGAAGACAGAGGGAGAGGGGACATGATGCGAACTTAAACGCACATCAAGGAAGGAAGACATAAAGAAAAGTCAACGATACAGCATGGTTTGAGGGGAATACTTGAAGTAATAGTATGAAAAAAACATGAACAAATGAGGATAAAAGAAGAATTAGGATTAATAACAAAGAGTAGTGGTTGTGCGTGATGTATCTAGTAACTAAGATGGAGACTGTTCTATATCGATACATTTGTATATAGAGAGAAAACGTCACCTTTGTTATCATGCTATCTTTGTTCCTTCTCATCTTCATACTATTCTTTCTCTATTTTTCCTCCTTCTTGTCCCTCTCTAATTGTTCTCCTCCTTCTCCACAAGCCTGCTTCACACACAACTTTCCCATTCTTCATCCATTATTTTTCGCTCCTTTCGGCAACCCATTATCTCCCAACCTCCTTCTCTTATTAGCCCCTGTAGGAGTAACCATTGACACGGAGAACCAGATCATGTACATTGCGTATGACCAATACGCAATCACTCGCCTCATGCTCAACAGCTCGCTACACACAGAAGAACTCTACGTCACGGATGTAAACAGGCCAAAGAAAATGACGTTTGACCAAAAACACGGGTAAGGAGAAAAGAAGATGATTATGTCATGTATGTTAAAGAAAGAGTTCAGAAATCTTTGAATAATTATCATACATATGTATAGTTTCTGAAATTGCATTCCGATTCACATTATAAACATAAGTTTAGGATATGTTCTGGTAATTTTGGAGATAAAATTGCAAATATAAAACTTAATTTCTTAGCTAAGCGTGTCTGTTAATTTATTTCCATTCGTCTGGTAACATTAGCCATGCGTCAGTAAAATTTGCAATGCGTTGGTTACCTTGCCATGCATCGTTAACATTTGTCCAATAACTTTCTGCATGATAATTTCTGTTTGAATATTTTAGAGAACTGTGATAGATAGTATATGAAGATTTCATGATCATGAGGGATCTTGTGGAATCTATTAGCACTCGGGGTTAATTGGAGGGCGCGGGGTATATGGTATCTCCAATTCTATCCACTTTTTCTAATTTCAGTCCTTCCAGACCTTTACACATGATGTACCGTAAACCTCTATCGTGATTGCATTACACACGTTATACATACAATTATTTATGATTTCAGCATTGTGATAAACGATATAGTATGAAATGTTAACATTTTGTGGTATGGGGGAAATCTGTGGTAACGGTATACAGGGGTGGGGGAGATTTGACACGATGCACATATTGAAAAGTCCTGTCTTGTCGCTCTTATCTTTCCCGCTATTTATCATTGCAGATACTTGTACTGGAGTCGAGCAAAAGGCATTGATCGGAAACTAACGACAAATGAGACTGCTACTTCACAGACAGTTTACAGTTCTGGAAATGCATCTATCGTTCGAGGAATGGCACTCGACAAAGAGGGTAATCCACAAAAGAAAGTGATAATATTTGGAATTGAAATACAAGGTTTAGCCCACCCTATTACTGAGAATACAAAAAACCCTTCAAAAGGAGATCGTGAGCAATCTTATTGCCAATGGTCTTAAATGCATGTATTGTCCATTTTAGAACCCAGCTGAAAGTTATTTGCCCTCAAATGATCCACATTTGGAGAAATTAGTGATTAAATAAAAAAAAATCACAAATCACAAATTGCTCTGCCGGAACATTTTGAAGATTTGTGATTCAGTCACTGATTACTCTAAATGTGCATCATTTGAGGACAAATAACTTTAGGGCTTCAGCACTGTACAATATTTTTTTTTATCAGCTTTGATTCTCGTATCACAAATGATAACGACCAGAAGAAAAACCACGATTAATAGGCCCAAAGCATGATCATGTGATGATGATATCATTTTAGTTAGCCATTACTGCATCATATTATCATATTCATGTGCATGTGATTACACGTTTCAAATGTAATTTTACGTCGTAAAACTAGAAAATCATCATTACTTTTTCTTCTCTTTAATTTTTCCTTTCATGCCCTTATCACTTTCTCGCCCTGAACCGTGATGTTCCACTATCAAACCACGATAACATTACCGCAATGGTTTATACCCAATTGGTATTAAACATCATTTTTGATCTTCATAATTATGTCGTCCCGCGTCTCTATATGTAACTACCTCCTTCCTTGAAACATACTTATTATCCATCCGCCATAATGTGATCATGCCCGTCCTTGCAACCATTCATCTTTCACCCCCCCTCTCTCTCCCTCACATTTTCATTTCCACTGCCCTTCTTGTTCATCTTATCTCACCCTTCTTCCCCCCCCCCATCTCTTTTCTTCTCCTTCTCCTCTGCCTTACGTACTGCCCCCCCCCCCCCCCCCCCACTATCTTCTTCCTCCCCCCAACTCCACTCCCACTTTCTCCTCCACTTGTTTTTTCTTCCCTTTCTTCTCCTCCTCACCTTCGTTCCCCTCCCTCCTTCCTCCTGCCTCCTACCTCATTCTCATTGCCCTCTCCTTTCTTTCCTTCCTCCTTCTCTTCCTACATCTCTTTATTCTCATTCTGCTCTCCGTTCTCCTCGTCTTGCTTATCCTCTTACTCCGCACCTTCTTCCTCAACGCCGTTGTCTTAGACCTCCTCCCGTCACATTGTTCTCTGCTTTTTTCTTTTCCTCTCCCTATTCCTTCTCCTCTGTTTTCTCCTCCTCTTCCTCACCTTTGCTAAGCCTATTCCCCATCCTCTCTTTCTTAATTCTCCTCCCCATCCCCTCCGTTGTCCCCTTTCCCTTCCTCACCTCCGTTCTCCTCCTCCGTCAAATACAGCGAAACGGCTGTACTTCTGCCGAGGCCAGGGTGAATCCTTGATGTTCTATGTCGACTTGGACAACGGCTTCGTTGTACATCACCTGGCCACCAGCTCACCCAAGATGCGTGACGTCGGACTGATCAATGATGTGATCTACTTGCTCAGTCATCACAACGACAGTAATTCCGTCATCGAATACATGACTGACTACGACAGCGCGACATCTACTTGGGCTGAACTCGGGTCTGTTCCTCACAACGCACAGAACTTCCACATCACATATGTGGACTGGCCGAATTTGGCTTAAAGGGTTACTAAATTAGAAAAATAAGTTCCCACTAATCTATGTAAAATTATCCACTGAAAACGAAATTCACATTTGTTTGCCGCAATAAAGTCTCATTTTGACGAAAATTTGAAAAAACGCACGCCCCTAGTGACGTATGAGAAGTCAAAATGCCATAAATGCCAACGGCGTAAATAAAATGTCTTATTCACGCAATTCAAACGATACTTTACCAATGGGAACCCCAAAGCTTGTCCGAGGTTTGTCTGAGTAGCAACAACTAATAAATTGAAAGTGCATTCCCTCCATTGAATCTGAATGAGAAGATATTACAGGCGAATGCAATAACGCGTTACTACGCAGTTACGGGGGAAAGTTGTGAATACATTACGAAAATGGTCTATTGTTGACTTCCGTACAATCTATGGAATTTTGACTTCTCATACGTCACTGGAGGCGTGCGTTTTTTCAAGTTTTCGTCAAAATGAGACTTTATCGCGGCAAACGAATATGAGATTCGTTTTTAGTAGATAATTTTACATAGATTAGTGGGAGCTTATTTTTCTAATTCAGTAACCCTTTAATTATAGAATTCTTGCCATGAGTGTCTACTCATCACTCCGGCAAAATCATATCATTTTGATTTCTATTTCGTATACCTTTATATTTTGGCCTCAACATTAGGTTAGAAATATAATAAAAAATCACGTCACGCAGGAGCCAGGTATGTTCCGTTGCATCATTTTCCGAACACTTTTTATAGCATGCTTTCTGTGTATTAAGCTTTGTTGCAGATCCGTAGTTATTATGCTGTAATTTTCATGTTGTTCGTATCTCAGTACTCTTCTTCTCATTTCCCCAAATAAATTATTAAAGCTTACTGAGCAACAAAGTAACGTGGACGAGATGCATTATTTTAACTCAGATATGCTATGTCTATGCAAAATTTCCAAAACAAATGTCGTTGTTTTATGTATTCGTGTGTATGTGTATTATATATATATATATGTGTGTGTGTGTGTGTGTGTGTGTGTGTGTGTGAGTGTGTTTGTGTTTGTGTGTGTCTAAGAGGAAAATTAAAGAACGAGGAGGGTAGAAATACACCGACAAAAACAAAAACTATTCGAAATATATCGATCAATATTCTGCTTAAAGGAATTTCGACCCGGAGCTCAAGAGGGCGCTGTTGGATGACGTCACAATCATCGCCATCTTAGTTCCGAAGTTTGACGAGTAACGCTGTCAATCAAACTGGTAGATTGCGGATATGCGTTGCTTGCCCTTTCACGTACGTTGTGAGCGCTAGCCGAGCGAGCTATGCCAGTACACGTTTGTGCATACCGTAAACGCACGCAGATTGCATTATCGTGCATGCACAGTGCACAGCCAGCTAGCTACATACGCATGCAAGCACATACGAGTACTACTACTAGTACTAGTCTACGTACGTGAGTGCTAGCTGGAAGTACCGTATGCAAGTGGGCGGAGCCAGCAGGGAACAGCCGCCGAATCATGAGCCGAACTGTATTTCGGCATACCTAGATTGAGAATCGACATTCTTCGGGCATTCGGAACATGGCATTTGCGTAACCGGTGAAATTATCGAATAACATTGCCGTCATTGGACAACACGTACTGTCCGCTCATGCGCTTACATGGAATAACGCCCTCTTGAGCGCCGGGTCTGATTCCCTTTAAAGTTTCCAGCTCTACCATTATTACGAAAGTTCTCATAAAGTAGTATGTAGTATTATTTTCTGGGGTGTAAAAATCGTATTTTTGTCCGGCTTGTGTGTGTATGTGTGTCCATGTCTGTGTGGCTGTGTATTAAAAGGAAATTCAAAAAGGAAAAATGGTGGGATACATCTGCAATGCGCTACCTGTGTGTGTATGTGTGTGTGTTTGTGTGTGTCTTTGTGCGTATGTGTGTGTGCGAGTGTTTGTTTGTTTGTGTGTGTGTGTGTGTGTGTGTGTGTGCGTGGGTGTTTGTGTATGGGGGGGGGGGGGGGAGAGGGGGAGAACAAAATATGAATGACTATAAAGAGAATAGTAGCAACATAAGTGCATTCAATGTCTGAGTAAATTGTTTCATTATTGTAATACAGTGCATCGCAATGTCTCGTCGGTAGTACTAAAGGTAACAATTAACACATAATTTATGACATGAGCCTGGCCTATAGCATACACTTACTGAGGGTCTGCCTGACAGACTTCCATGGGCTCGTATATGTGGTCTCGCATACAAGCTAGTCGTCACTCATTATGCAAATTTGTGCCAACGAAAGTACTATTGACCGCCATTTATATAAATAGGGTAGGGTTAGTTAAATCTAGTCCATTATTATCAATCGATGGATTATCAATCAAGATGAAGTATATAATCCGGAGGGGGGGGGGGGGGGGATGAGTGACGATTGAGGTATACCATAGCGACGCTAATTATTTTTTGCGAAACTGTCATCCCAAAGTTCATTTTTGTGACTTTGTGTACAAGCCCAATGGAAAGTGTCTTTTTTCATTCAATTCACAAAAAACTACTTATTTCACATTCGAATCACTTTAATTGACTTCGGTGTTTTCCTGGCTTGAAATTGATGTCATTAGTTCCAATAAAAAAGGTAAAAGAAGCTATCAAAATACATTAAAGATTCAAAAAACAGGAAAATAAAGGAGTAAGGTTGAGATTGGCGAGACTCGTGAGATACAAACGCACATTTGCCCGAGCATTGTTTTTTCCCCACCAGCAGTGGTGGAACCCGCAAACTACTAATCTCTCCTCTTATAGGGGATAACTAGCGGGGAGCTAGCAGTGGTGCCGATATCAACAGACCAAACTAAACAAACTACATGAAAACTTGACTTATAACATAGTTTAACGTCCTGTCTAATTCAAAAACAATTCATGAGAGAGTACATGTAACCTAAGTGTGTATTCTATGACGTGAAGATGAAATTCTTACGAGATGATGGCTAGGGGTTGCAGAAAGAGACAACTCCTAAACAATTTTATTGTGTGAGTTGTACCTCTCTTTTTAGCAGGAGTGCACTTTCCAAATTTTAATCAACCATTTCACGTATTGTTGTGAATGATCATCAAGATTTCTGTGCCTTCATGATCATAATGATGGTACACAAATATAACATTGATGATTAATGAAAACAATGATAATAATGATATTTTAGAGATGGATACATCAAGTTTTTTTATGAGCCAGATCTCGATAATTCTGATTGGTTGATAGGCATGAACTAGATTGTACCATCCTAGCAGAGATACTTTCTTGTATATATAAAACGGTCTATAGTACTTTTATTCGCATAGATAGCGGGAAAAACTACTTCACTACCATAAAAAAAAACCGTAGAGTAGTACTTTTGTAAACAGGAGTTTCCATAATTAATATCTACCAGCTTGTGCTTGAGTTATTAAGGGAGTTTGCGCATGAACACATTTACGCGAACAACGTTGGAAAACAAGTAAACTTCAGTGTATCAATGTGCCCATTCACAAAGAAAAACTTGCAAACAGCAATGATTATAGTATATCATTGTGGACGACAAAGAAAACTAAATTAGGATCAAACGTGTAATATCACATCTGTGATTTACTTGTAATTCTGAATAATATTTGGCAGCAGAATAGTTTCATCACATCTGAAAGTTGTTACAAAAGAGTGAAATTAACACTGCTGAAAATGTTAGTCGGAACTCAACCATGATTACAACGTGCCAGCGTCATAGCGCCCTCAGGTTTGACTGGGTGTCGTGAGTTCAGTGCACTTCACTGGGCGATAGAGACATACGCATAACTATGGTGACCTTACTCGCGATTTGGTAAACATGGTGAAATGGGGAGATCCCCCTGTGCCAGATAGAATGGCGCTCTTAATGATTTATGTGCATTATTTGAGCATAACGACTTATATTCGCATGAAGTACAATCAGCCACTATTGCCAATTTAGCAATTGAATTGTGCTCCATTTTGAAATACTCGTGTATTATTCCCATTTATAAACAGTGATTCACTATATGAAAAGTACGTTGTAAATTTTATGTCACCAGCTGGAGCGTCAGAACTGGCGGGGGTGTCGTTCTCTGTGGGATTAATGTGCCCCATTCGCTACAACCCCGGCTAAAATTGATACCTCATAATAAGAAACAGACGTTCCACCGTGAATGGCATTCTCTTCTAGAATTGGGGATATTCCCAGGATTTTTTAAGCTGGGGCTGTAACGTAAATGCCATGTGCACGTGCCCATCGAGAACTTGCCTTTTTTAAATGATCGAGCTGTGCAAACTGATCTTTAAAACAGTAGTGTCCGTCTCATACCAATGTGTGGTTTTACATTTTCGTTTCATGAGCAAGCACTTAAAGTAAAGTTACACTCATAAAGATAAGTGCGAAATATGTGGGTCATTGGGTATTTTAGGCATAGGACACATATCACTTATCATGGCATGTAATGTTTGTAATTTTTCATAGACCATCTGCAACCCTTCATGATGCAAAAATACCTCAATGTGACATTAAGAGTTAATCTTCAAAAGAGGGTACAATAAAATATCTGATATAGGAACATGTGATCCCTGTCGTTGACATGATATCTATGTATTCTGAAGAAATTAATGCACCATTGTCACAGACGAGGCACTTGTTTCTTGCCAAGGAAAAGTACCTTCTTTATCGCTTTATCATTTGAAAGTTAAGCATGCTTTTCCGTTTTTAGATATTAAACTACAGATTTTGTTAGATTAAAAACTGCACCGGGAGCGTACGTTCTGATCGTGCACTGTAACAATACCATCGCATATCCGGAAAGACCTTCTTTTTCAGTGGCTTAGGCGGCAAGTCTGGAGGGGCAAGTTATGATTTAGCCACTCAACATCCGCACCGTAATCACCAACATGTGTGCTTTCTTTCTCCACTTACGTTCCGTCAGAAAGTTAATTTATATTCTTTATCTACCTTAATACAAAACAAATGACAAGTTTAAAACAGGAAATTGGTGAACAAATAGGTACGGCCGAGCAGTACTGGCTCTCTTTATTTTTGTTTTGCAAATACTTTTTTTTTTTTGATGGATTATAAGACAAAGTAACACATAACAGAAAGAAATGCATGCGCACGAAATACATTTCAGGTTGGAAGCTTTTCGTAGATTTATTTACATGTAATTATTAACCCGAACGAGAAATGGAAAAAAAAACAAGGCGTCCAGTGCCTAGCTAGTGTTGGACACTAGTTTACGGAGGCCACGAAAACCACCAATATATTTGTTGATTTTTGGAGGAAACGTGGTTGCGACCAAGGGAACTGAACGAGGGCGCACTCCCTGTTCCTTGTTAAAAACAGAGCAAAATTATGTTTATGAAAAGCTGCGCACCTAAGAGCATTTGGTAATGAGTTATGTAGGTATCATGTAAACATACATGTAATATAGGAAAATTGTTGTCGGTATATATATTACAAATAAAATTGCTGGATAGACAAATGTGAACAATAGTGATTTAAATTCCGAGACTCTGTGAAGGAATGAGGTCGGACTTGGCGTCGGGATGTAAATAAGCGTTCCTGGCCTTTGACGAATTCCACCATCTGTGTCGTGAAATCAGAAAGGGTGAGACATTGGCGTTTAAGGCTGCAGTCGCCCCTCCTGACCTCATGCTATGGAGACCGTAAGCTGAGATGTCGGTTACAAATGGCTTGATGGCGTCTAGAACTATTTCGCGTGTACGGGTGTAACTGAGAGGATGAGCGGTAGGAGTTAAACCTTTGGTAGAGGCGCATAACCTACGAAGGACGGGTCGAAGCGAGTCCGGTGGATCGCCGAGGACTGCAAGATACCTCTCAGCCACGTGAACTGGACATGATTGTTTGAATGATCTAGCGATAATGACGTCAGACCCCTGCCTAAATTGGTCTGTCTTGGAGCTCGCGAGGTGAACGACGAGACGATCGGATGTGAAAGTGAGATCATTAGAGGAAATATTCCTGAGATCATCAAATCTCAAGAATCCAGCAAAAGAAATGAAGCACACAAATAAAACCCGTAGGTCTGCTAGAGAAGCATTGTCATGCCCGTATTTCTCGTAGATCTTCGTGAGAATATCTGGGGTGATCGGATGCTTTCGTGTCAGTGAAGATGTGGCGTGTTTGAAACCTTGCATGGCGAGCTTGACCAAAGGATTATCGGTAGGAGAACGCAGACCTGCTAAGTCATGGATCCATTTTATCGCTGCTATAGCAGAGTCGGCAAGCGAGATATATACAGAGATAAATGGAAGGGCTGCACCGGGAAAACCGACAGACCCGTTTTAGACGTAGCCCAATTCTCCCATCTTTTCCAAGAATGAAGATATTGCTTGGTGGTTGAAGATGCCTTTGCAGTCATCAGAAGAGAAGGAAGATTACAGACTGCCAAGGCTTGTAATGACGGTTCCTGAAGTGTCGCGGACAGCTTGCTCCATTCCTCTGCCAAATGGAAGAAAAAGAAACAAAACAGCAAGTCTGACAGTATATAGTCGCACAAAGGCGACGACTTTTGACGATCATGATCATGACAAATAATGATCGGTGTAAATATACGCTATGCATTTGCTTCTTTGATATGATATATGTCATAGTCTTAAAAGGGGATGCTAATTTGGGATGGGAGGGTAATGGAGCTCTGACTGCATAACCGAGAATGAGCGTGTAAGCTTGAATCTCGAAAAACGAGGAAGCGTATGACAAAAGATTACGTAACTCAGCCATGACAGCTGTGCGCAGAGGAATGCGTTCGATAACCATGATAACGAACATAAATTCCACTTTGTGTGTTGTGCGCGCGTACATATGGTGCGTAAGTATGGTTTCTAGAAAGATCTCTTGTTACGGTTGATTCGTGTTAGCTCGTGTTTCACAATCGAACGCGGGGACACGGTGTTTACGTACCCACTCAGACGGTATCATTGTTTGGCATCTACAGTTTCATTTTTCGTGTTAAACTTGGCTGGATTCAGAATTTGTTGAATCGGACTGCAAAGTAACGGACTTTCATCGGGCAAAATGAACTTGGCAATCGTCGTCACGATCGTGTGCAAGAGTGCGATCAGTCTCAATTTGTTGGGATTGGTAAAAGCTTTTGGAGTTCTGATGCCAGCCATGGCGGCCCATTATCAGTGTTCTTATACGGTTCTTGGCTTCATCTGCTCCCTCCACCTAACACTCAACTTTATAAGTTGTGAGTAAACGTCTGTACGGTATTATCAATTTGTGTTACACTGGACTTTCCTAGGAGATAATCAACATTTGAATGACAAGTACCAGTCTAATGCCCTTTTTATAGTGCGCTCACACACCCCTTTTATAGTGAGAGTTACCCCGGATCAGGTCCGGACCTGATCCGGGGTAACTCTAAATATTCGTAAATTGGTAGACGGAAAGAGAATGCAAAAGTGGGCCGTAACATAAGCATGTCGTCAAAACAACCCGTGACGTATATCAGGGGTACACAGATTCGCTACGAACGCGTACCAAAAGCATAATTCTGTGTGACAATGCATCCGTGACGCCAATTTGGTATCCTGTAAATATGTCAGCCTGGCGTACGCGAGGACTATTACAATTGTATGACGGAATCATAGCAATTGTAAGTGAGATCATTAAAAAGTGAGCCATACCATGGCTTTGGCTTCAAGACAAGATGTGATACGGCATATACATGTTGTCACAGGTCTAAAGAACTCACAGTAGCCTGCGCCCAGTTCGGTGTTTATTATCGAACAGGAGATATTTATACAGGGATCATCTGAATAATCAGTCAAACACAGTGCATTTATACGATTTAAATTCTTAAGACAATTTTTACCTCAAATTCATTGAGCTTTGTCAAAGAATAAACCCACTATTATGTATCGGCAACACAATATAACAATTACACAGTATCGAAATTATTCTAAGGACGTCTATAATCTTAACATAGGATAACTTAATAATTAACTGTAACCTTCATTCGTTGCAATATGATTAAACAATTCTTAATAAAGGGATATTTAACAATTTTGGGGATAGGGTGTCTTCTGATGAACCAAGAGCGTTGTCTTTGACGTCTAGTTAGGCAGACGGAGAGCTGTGTCGTTGCCTTGACGACCAGAGAAACTCTTTACAGTTGGAGGTAGCAGGGGAACATCTGTGTTTGGGGAAAATTACACCAATCGTTGAGAGCTCTAAGTTATTTTCTGGAGACAGCAAAATAAATCTTCTCACGACGGTGGATATTCTTGCTCTCTAATAATTTCTTTCTTTAAATTATTTAATCAACTGACATAACATCATATTCAGGAACGCATTCAGTATTCTTCTGGTCCAAAACAGTTCACTTTTACTGAGAATAAAAGGAGGTTCTGAGTACTGACCATTCACTAAAATATGTCCAGTCTACTCACTGTTGACATTATAGATCTCTTGGGACTTGAGCTTTAAGGTCACGCTTCATGCAGCAGTGCATTAAAGGGATACTCTCTATCCTCTGTATAGTCTCTGTATAGACTCTCTATAGTCTGAACATGTAGTTTCAGTCTAAGTTGAGACTTATTAAAATATTCTTATCAAGATGGCATCATGTAAATGCGCTCCTGTAATTATTCATTACTAATTACTTTATAAAGATCTATTACAATCAGCTTACATTGTTAGTAATCAAATACATAAACGCACGCAAGTCTTGATGGTAAACATTGATTTAGTTCAGTGATGGTTTTGTATCATAACATTGGAGCTCGTCCAGTATTGATGCCTCGGATAGAGAGCTTCACTATCCGATCCGACAATATCATAATTTAGAATTCCAGAACAATTTGCATTAAGTCTATTAAAGAGACTTGGCTCGCAATTCCTATCAATTATTGCTCCACGCGCAGCGTAACCATACTGAACAATCAATACCTGACCATGTACATTGGTAGACATGAGGTTAATGAAATCATATCATTATTCAGGATTACGACATGTATTCACAGTCTTAACTTCCATCTAATTTAAACCAGTTCTATCTTCATCAATTCATCTATCTACACTTATATTGTCATTTTGCATCGTTCAAAATTTTATTTCGATCTTCATCAAATTTTTGAATCGTTTTTTGACATGCTAATGTCCTAAAACTAATATAATACAAAGTCATTATTTCAAGATTACTTTCAGCCAGGAAGCTCTTGATAGTTTGTTTATCCTATTACGTAAGGAGGACAGCTGCAATCTCACTCCACGCTGTTCATCGGCCTGTTGTGGTTTCCAGCGCGGTGTTTGTTGGCTCTTATCAGCAGCTGCAGTCGACCCCACCCCAATTTAAACGAGAAAAACTCAACTTTCCCCCAAAACTGAAAATGGGGTGTCGATACCCCACCTGAATTCCCATTGACTTACACGCAAGGCCATATCAGCAGTCAAATGAACCCCACCCCACTTTAAACGAGAGAATTGAAGCTCTCCCAAAATCTGAAATTGGGGTTTCAGATTCCCCACCTGAGCTCCCATTGATATAACACGCAGGGCAATGGGGTTCCTGTGTTATAAGCATGTTGGGGTATTTTTTAAACACAGGATTCACGTAATGCATCTAATTTAAACCAGTTCTATCTTCATCAATTCATCTATCTACACTTATATTCAAGGAACATTGTGTCCTTTAACACACACAGCATCTTAGCCTGTATTGTGCTACGTCACTCGGCTCGTTCGGAGTGTAGCCTTGTAAGTGCGGTGAGAGGATAGTCTTTGGAGAAGCCCAAAGTTCTCTCAAATAACAGTGAAATGACTTATAAGGGTGGGAAAAAGTGTTTCTCTTTTCTCTCTAACATCATAACATATCTAAATAGCAACTGATATAAAATAAAATTGACATTCTTACAATTCCTCCTACATCTTATCTCAACAAGTACATGTATGTCCTAAATACTTCAAGTAATGACAACAAAATTATGACAAAAAAATCTCTACAGAATACTTAATAACAAGGCTGAAATAGTAACCTAGCTTACTGCACTAGATCAAGTAGCATAAACAAGTCGAATTCAGTCTTACCTGTGTTTGGGGAAAATTACACCAATCGTTGAGAGCTCTAAGTTATTTTCTGGAGACAGCAAAATAAATCTTCTCACGACGGTGGATATTCTTGCTCTGATTAGACAGAGGCAAGTTTTGGTGACGTCAAACACCAAATAATAAGAAAGTGATTGAGTCATGATGCACGTCAGTTGATGATGCAAGGCATCTTCTAAGAAAAGGGGATGTTTACAACATTCCGATCCACTGAGTACAGAACCCACCTCTCATTACCCTTGTCACAGTAACCTCTAAACTTCCGGTGAACTATTGAAAAACTATGATATGTTACCACTTAACATTCAGTTAGATATACATAATAATCAATATGATTCACATAAATTATGAAATATAATGCATACAAAGTATCAGCATACTCGTATACACATTTAGATTATTACAAATATCACAATCAACATTGTAACCATGTGTAAAACAACATAGAAAAAAAAGGGGGGGGGGTACGGTAGGATAACTGATAGGTTTACTCGTTAGAGCATTCTCCTGTTCATATATTTAATTACATGTGATAATTATAACAGGGCCTAGCATACATACATGCAGATTATACCAGAATACTGCGTAACTCTACACGTTGTGATGCCACATAAGTAGTGGGTCCTATATCATACATATAAGGGGTATTTACGATGGTGTAACCTACAAGAGACGTAGCCGAGAATGCGAGTACATTATAAAGCAGTCACGCCATGATATCAGATTTTCAAGAGGTTGTTGCAAGTCCGTTTCCCACTTTAACAAACTATCTGAATTATCACTCGCACAGAATTTTTCACAATTTTTGTTGTAAGCGAATCTAATCCAATGCTTTTTTTTAGACATATACTGTTGCAGATTTTCATCATACGGTACAACATTTATATCATGATTAGAACGTTTTATGAAATTTTTTAACTCAGCATTTATAGCGGACACTATTTCACACAAATCAAAGAAAATGATGTTGCGAACATTGAACTTTACACGTCATGTATTCTATACCCAGATTTTGTAGTCTTTTGCAGAGTGTTCGTTTTTAAGGCATAAATGTAAAGAGTCGAAAGATACCGACATATGCTGGGAGGATCACTCTACCAGGATATTATCATAAGGCCATGATGAAACCTTCATACTTCAAACAAAAATTCTTAAACGGGACTTTGTTTTACTCAATCTGTAGAACATATTATTCGACTATACCACTACCTATTGTAATACCCCGTGTAAAAACCCTTGTCTTGGCACACTAATGGCTTAAAAAACAATAACGAACCACACCTCATCCCTCAAAACATTATTGTACTTGCTTAAAATGCAAATGATCTCCGTAACAATTTCTCTTCAGAAGTATTTTCCAGAATGTATGCATTGTATATAGATAATGTATAGTCATGATTACTCTTATCACTAATTTTAATTTGAACATGATATGACCCAATCTGGGTCTTGGGTTAAAGATATAACGTAACACTATATGTGTACATATTTGTATCATAACTGGAAGTTAAATAAGAACTACACATACGTACAATGTGAGTTGAGAAAACAACCATCAGTACTCACTACATACACGAATTGATAAATGAACACGCTTTGGGTGGTACTGATGAAGGAGGCACCTACAGTCATGACAGTGTATTTACGATAGTCTGGTGAAGTGCTGAAATAATATAGAAGATATTGCACGGATGTATTATCATCCTCCATTCTACATTTTGATAAGAACTATTTTTCTTTATTTTTAAAAGTCAATTACACGTATTTGTAGGATGGAATAATTTCATATATAAGCCTGCAACTGTTATGCCCAGTTTAAAGCTACCCCAAAATCTGCAAGAATTAGGATTCCGTTTACCTTACATTGCGAGACAAACGATTATCAGTAGCCATTTATCCGCAATGAGTAACATATTTAGCATTAATTAGGATTTACTTCAAGGCTGCTTCGGTATCATCTGCAGTGATGCTTGACAGAGTACAACTACAGCATATTTCTCAGAAAATTTTTCATCAGGGAAATCAATTATTAAACTTACATTTACTAATTCAACATTTGCCAGAGTAAGAATGAGATTTTATATACTGCTTGTACAGATACATATAGTGTGAAAACAAAATTCTCAATATTGATAAAGCATTTATTCCATTCATACAGACAATTATAGGTTGGGTATAAAAGATAGCTGAAATATGATTAGATTATATCAAATGATAAAACAAAGCGCTATTCAGATGTCTAGGCATAGGTAAGAATTGTATTTCATTAAAGTAATGCGCAAAATAATATTTTACAAGGACTATTAAACGTATGTTTCTCACATGTTAACAACTATGTGTCACATACGAAAACCTGTTTCTGGCTATGAATATCAAACCAATATTTCCAAATTCTTGAGCCCTGTCTAGTTATATTTAATTGATTGCTATTGACATAAAAGGGGAGCACCCCATATGCATAAAAAATCGAAAGAACAGGAACATGTGGTCTTCAATTTCCCAAACAGCACGAATCAAACTGCTCTGACGAACCCCCGAATTAGGGCATTGCGAATAGTGAATCATGGGTGGGATGGACTTAATAGACCACTCAAAATTAAATTACAATGCCAAATCCAGTTGGGATTTTTGTTTTCCTTTCTTGGGATATTTAGGTCTTTTATTCCATCAAAGTTTTACACAAAATACTATTAAACAAGGGCTATATATCACTTTATTTTCACATGTTAACATTTATGTCACATCCGAAACAACCCTTTCCGTCATGAGTAAACATGTCCCAATGCTCAAACCCTGTTTACTTGTATTCGATTGACTGCTTATCAATTGATAGCGTATTATTCCATATGTGTAAAACAAAACAGAATAGGAACATACACTCCTTATTTTCTGAATTGCTATGGGTCACACTGCTCTGAACAATGCCCAAATTAGGGCATTTTTTTTACCTTATGTGCCAAAAAAATATTTTATACCCCTCCAGTGCTCATTAGAGAGTATTGTTCATCTTCTGTGATAAATTTATTTTTCTGAATATATTCATGGGTGAGAGAAAAATCTTGTTAACACGTCACATCCGAAACACTGTTTTTTGAAACTGCGTACTTATGTAACAAAAATTATACAAATATTGTTGTTAATTCATATTTTGGTGATGACTGCAGTCCCGTGAACTCAAAACAGAATAAAGAGAGCTTTATCCTTTTCATGAGACAGTGTGACTTCAGTTTGTACAGAAATGTGATTCGGATGTGACGTGGTGTTTTGAATGTGACATGGGTTAACGGTTAAAATAAATTGCCCATAATTTTTTTTATTTGAATTCAAAACTCGTGCTTATTTCAAATGAGTAATCAGGTGGACAATACCTTATGTACAATTTACACTCATTCAAAAATTATCATCATGAGTTCACTGTTTCGGATGTGACAAAAAAGTAAACGGGAAATTTTTCACTGAAACATTTTTTCTTCTTATTTTTTTTAGAGAAGCCAAGAACTTTGATTTCACTTTTGCTAAATCTTGAGGTCATTACCCTTATAAGACTGTAATTGAATGGTGTCCTGTCTGATCAATAAAGTACCTCCAGGATACCTTACTTTAGACCATAAATAGTTAACGGAAAATGTCACATCCGAAACGCCACTTTTGAATTAGTCTCATGTAATCCAGTGATGTTCTGATGTTGCAAGTTTGAAAGCACTTTTGTTTAGAGTACTTGCCATCATCATAACACTAAACCAAAATAAAAATATGATTGCATTGTGAAAAAAGATTGTCACGAAAAAAGTTGATTTTTTTATAAACCTCAATAATGCTCAAATTCCACTACATATGACATCACAGAATCAAGGAGGAAAACAATGATAATAATGATATTTTAGAGATGGATACATGAAGTTTTTTTATGAGCCAGATCTCGATAATTCTGATTGGTTGATAGGCATGAACTAGATTGTACCATCCTAGCAGAGATACTTTCTTGTATATATAAAACGGTCTATAGTACTTTTATTCGCATAGATAGAGGGAAAAACAACTTCACTACCATAAAAAAAAACGTAGAGTATTACTTTTGTAAACACCAGCTTGTGCTTGAGTTATTAAGAGAGTTTGCTCATGAACACATTTACGCGAACAACGTTGGAAAACCAGTAAACTTCAGTGTATCAATGTGCCCATTCACAAAGAAAAACTTGCAAACAGCAATGATTATAGTGTATTATTGTGGACGACAAAGAAAACTAAATTAGGATCAAACGTGTAATATCACATCTGTGATTTACTTGTAATTCTGAATAATGGCAGCAGAATAGTTTCATCACATCTGAAAGTTGTTACAAAAGAGTGAAATTAACACTGCTGAAAATGTTAGTCGGAACTCAACCATGATTACACCGTGCCAGCGTCATAGCGCCCTCAGGTTTGACTGGATGTCGTGAGTTCACTGGGCGATAGAGACATACGCATAAATATGGTGACGTAACTCGCGATTTGGTAAACATGATGAAATGGGCAGATCCCCCTGTGCCAGATAGAATGGCGGTCTTAGTGATTTATGTGCATTATCTTTGCATAACGACTTATATTCGCATGAAGTACAATCAGCCACTTTAGCCAATGTAGCAATTGAATTGTGCTCCATTTTGAAATACTCGTGTATTATTCCCATTTGTAAACAGTGATTCACTATACCAAAAGTACGTTGTAAATTTACGTCACCAGCTGGAGCGTCAGAACTGGCGGGGGTGTCGTTCACTTTGGGATTAATGTGCCCCATTGGCTACAACCCCGGCTAAATTTGATACCTCATAATCAGAAACAGACGTTCCACCGTGAATGGCATGGGAGGCACATGTTGTTCTTTTCTAGAATAGGCGATATTCCCGGGATCTTTTAAGCCGGGGCTGTAACGTAAATACCATGTGCACGTGCCCATCGAGAACTTGCCTTTTTTTTTTAAATGATCGAGCTGTGCAAACTGATCTTTAAAACAGTAGTGTCCGTCTCATACCAATGTGTGGTTTTACATTTTCGTTTCATGAGCAAGCATTTTCAAGATTCAAGATTCAAGATTCAACTTTATTTTCCACAAAAAAAGACATGAAAACAAATACATGCATAAAGTTCAAATACAATTATAACAAAACAAGAAATAATAAAAAACAATTCATTTATAGAGATAATGTTTTGTGTGGAGGGGTCCAAAAGAAGCAGGGCTTGTGTGTATTGGACCCCCCACTGTACTTAAAGTACAGTTACCATGGTTACACTCATAAAGATAGGTGCGAAATATGTGGGTCAGTGGGTATTTCAGGCAAAGGACACATATTACTTATCATAGCATGTAATTTTTGTTATTTTTCATAGACTATCTGTAACCCTTTACCAAACACATTACTTCTCTTTTATGTGTATGTATTACATGGTGCAAAAATGCCTCAATGTGACATTAAGAGTTAATCTGCAAAAGAGGGTACAATTTGGCTAGATTTTAGTGAAAGGGCTTTCTGGGGTAAGGGTACAATTTATTGTCTGATATAGGAACATGTGATCCCTGTCGTTGACATGATATCTATGTATTCTGAAGAAATTAATGCACCATTGTCACAGACGAGGCACTTGTTTCTTGCCAAGGAAAAGTACCTTCTTTATCGCTTTATCATTTGAAAGTTAAGCATGCTTTTCCGTTTTTAGATATTAAACTACAGATTTTGTTAGATTAAAAACTGCACCGGGAGCGTACGTTCTGATCGTGCACTGTAACAATACCATCGCATATCCGGAAAGACCTTCTTTTTCAGTGGCTTAGGCGGCAAGTCTGGAGGGGCAAGTTATGATTTAGCCACTCAACATCCGCACCGTAATCACCAACATGTGTGCTCTCTTTCTCCACTTACGTTCCGTCAGAAAGTTAATTTATATTCTTTATCTACCTTAATACAAAACAAATGACAAGTTTAAAACAGGAAATTGGTGAACAAATAGGTACGGCCGAGCAGTACTGGCTCTCTTTATTTTTGTTTTGCAAATACTTTTTTTTTTGATGGATTATAAGACAAAGTAACACATAACAGAAAGAAATGCATGCGCACGAAATACATTTCAGGTTGGAAGCTTTTCGTAGATTTATTTACATGTAATTATTAACCCGAACGAGAAATGGAAAAAAAACAAGGCGTCCAGTGCCTAGCTAGTGTTGGACACTAGTTTACGGAGGCCACGAAAACCACCAATATATTTGTTGATTTTTGGAGGAAACGTGGTTGCGACCAAGGGAACTGAACGAGGGCGCACTCCCTGTTCCTTGTTAAAAACAGAGCAAAATTATGTTTATGAAAAGCTGCGCACCTAAGAGCATTTGGTAATGAGTTATGTAGGTATCATGTAAACATACATGTAATATAGGAAAATTGTTGTCGGTATATATATTACAAATAAAATTGCTGGATAGACAAATGTGAACAATAGTGATTTAAATTCCGAGACTCTGTGAAGGAATGAGGTCGGACTTGGCGTCGGGATGTAAATAAGCGTTCCTGGCCTTTGACGAATTCCACCATCCGTGTCGTGAAATCAGAAAGGGTGAGACATTGGCGTTTAAGGCTGCAGTCGCCCCTCCTGACCTCATGCTATGGAGACCGTAAGCTGAGATGTCGGTTACAAATGGCTTGATGGCGTCTAGAACTATTTCGCATGTACGGGTGTAACTGAGAGGATGAGCGGTAGGAGTTAAACCTTTGGTAGAGGCGCATAACCTACGAAGGACGGGTCGAAGCGAGTCCGGTGGATCGCCGAGGACTGCAAGATACCTCTCAGCCACGTGAACTGGACATGATTGTTTGAATGATCTAGCGATAATGACGTCAGACCCCTGCCTAAATTGGTCTGTCTTGGAGCTCGCGAGGTGAACGACGAGACGATCGGATGTGAAAGTGAGATCATTAGAGGAAATATTCCTGAGATCATCAAATCTCAAGAATCCAGCAAAAGAAATGAAGCACACAAATAAAACCCGTAGGTCTGCTAGAGAAGCATTGTCATGCCCGTATTTCTCGTAGATCTTCGTGAGAATATCTGGGGTGATCGGATGCTTTCTTAGTGTCAGTGAAGATGTGGCGTGTTTGAAACCTTGCATGGCGAGCTTGACCAAAGGATTATCGGTAGGAGAACGCAGACCTGCTAAGTCATGGATCCATTTTATCGCTGCTATAGCAGAGTCGGCAAGCGAGATATATACAGAGATAAATGGAAGGGCTGCACCGGGAAAACCGACAGACCCGTTTTAGACGTAGCCCAATTCTCCCATCTTTTCCAAGAATGAAGATATTGTTTGGTGGTTGAAGATGCCTTTGCAGTCATCAGAAGAGAAGGAAGATTACAGACTGCCAAGGCTTGTAATGACGGTTCCTGAAGTGTCGCGGACAGCTTGCTCCATTCCTCTGCCAAATGGAAGAAAAAGAAACAAAACAGCAAGTCTGACAGTATATAGTCGCACAAAGGCGACGACTTTTGACGATCATGATCATGACAAATAGATCGGTGTAAATAAATGCTATGCATTTGCTTCTTTGATATGATATATGTCATAGTCTTAAAAGGGGATGCTAATTTGGGATGGGAGGGTAATGGAGCTCTGACTGCATAACCGAGAATGAGCGTGTAAGCTTGAATCTCGAAAAACGAGGAAGCGTATGACAAAAGATTACGTAACTCAGCCATGACAGCTGTGCGCAGAGGAATGCGTTCGATAACCATGATAACGAACATAAATTCCACTTTGTGTGTTGTGCGCGCGTACATATGGTGCGTAAGTATGGTTTCTAGAAAGATCTCTTGTTACGGTTGATTCGTGTTAGCTCGTGTTTCACAATCGAACGCGGGGACATGGTGTTTACGTACCCACTCAGACGGTATCATTGTTTGGCATCTACAGTTTCATTTTTCGTGTTAAACTTGGCTGGATTCAGAATTTGTTGAATCGGACTGCAAAGTAACGGACTTTCATCGGGCAAAATGAACTTGGCAATCGTCGTCACGATCGTGTGCAAGAGTGCGATCAATCTCAATTTGTTGGGATTGGTAAAAGCTTTTGGAGTTCTGATGCCAGCAATGGAAGCCCATTATCAGTGTTCTTATACGGTTCTTGGCTTCATCTGCTCCCTCCATGCACCTAACACTCAACTTTATAAGTTGTGAGTAAACGTCTGTACGGTATTATCAATTTGTGTTACACTGGACTTTCCTAGGAGATAATCAACATTTGAATGACAAGTACCAGTCTAATGCCCTTTTTATAGTGCGCTCACACACCCCTTTTATAGTGCGAGTTACCCCGGATCAGGTCCGGAACTGGAAGTGCGGACTGTGCGGTATATGTATGCCGCTTCCGTTTCAGGGTTACCCACGTACAAGCGCAAAGAGCACGCTATAGCTGTAAACATTCGCGCCTCCTCACGCTAGCTCTGTGTGTGCCGTGTACTGTATTCTCTTTCAGCCGAAATAGCAAAAAAACCCTGATAGCAGAGACTGGTAAAAATCACGTCAATTTTACGTCTTTTGGAAGTCGTGTCTTACGTCTTTATGACGTCATATACATGACGTCTTAAAGACGCGACTTTGCAACAGCTCACGACGTCAAAAAAGACGTCATATTTTTACGTCATTTTGACGTCGTTTCGGTTAAAATACGACATCTTTAAGACGTCTTTTAAACACAAAAATGCTGTTTAAATGACCGAACACTGGTAAATATCACGTCTTAATTACATCTTTTTTACGTCGCGTCTCACGTCATTATGACGTCACATAATGTCGTCTTTACGACATCGTAAAATGACGTCTTAACGACGTCACAAAATGACGTCTTAAAGACGCGACTTTGCAACAGCACACGACGTCAAATAAGACGTCGTATTTTGACGTCATTGTGACGTCACATAATGTCGTCTTTACAACATCGTAAAATGACGTCTTAACGATGTCATAAAATGACGTCTTAACGACGTCACAAAATGACGTCGTAAAGACGCGACTTTGCAACAGCACACGACGTCAAATAAGACGTCACATTTTGACGTCATTATGACGTCACATAATGACGTTTTTACGACATTATAAAATGACGTCTTAGTCACGTCTTAAAGACGTCATTGACGTAATGTTTATGACCTGTATGAAAAAAATTATAATGGAGTGATATAACCTCACATGATTAATCATAACTACACACATGCACATACATGTATTACACATATCCTAACCTTATTATACCCTAACCCTATCTTATCCTATTCCTATCCTATTCCTATCCTGTCCATCAGCACACTCACTTTATATAGTAGTCCGGTAATATGGATCACAAAATATTGGTTAGTACAACTAAAGATTAATATTTTGTTGTTATTATTGTTGTCTGCACTCAATTTGGTGGCATTTCCTTTTTAATGTCTAAACTTCAAAACATTTACTGAAATGTATGCTTAAATATTCCTTTTGTCTAGTTATATGACAATTAATCTATTCAAAAGTACAAAAATATGACACAAGTCAATACCCCTATTGCAGGCATGAATATTCATTAGCCTCTCAGCTGTTTTTCAAGTTTTTCAAGTTTTTCATGCACATGTAGATAACATACTGCGCCAGTTGGGTGAACAGTAATTGCTTTAAGTGAAAGTAATCAACTACTGGTATAAATTCAGGTTAGGCTTAGGATTAGACCGAGATAGGATGGGATTAGGATTAGTTGGTCTTTTAAAGACGTCATAATGACGTGAATATTAAATCATATTGCGGTCATGCAACAAGTAGAGATGTGTTGGTCATTTAAACACATCATATTGAGATTGTAACATTGGCGTTGATATGATGACATTTAAATAATGACATAAATATTACATTATACTATGGTCATACAAGAAGTCAGTATTTATTGGTCATGGGAATAAATCTTATCGACATCGTAATATTGACGTAAACTTAGAAAGGCGCTAAATCCATTTCTGTTTAGTTGGAGAAAATTAGCGTTTTTGAATTACACATATATATATATATATATATATATATATATATATATGTCTCTGTTTATTGATCAAATGTATTTCTTAGGTAGAAGAGTAATCTTTATAGGTCATAAAAATGCAATTTAGAAGAATTCTGCATAGCATGTATTTTACATAAATTTTCATATCTTATCAATCTTTATAATTTAGCAACATTTAGTAACACTATTCAACCTGTACATGGGTATACTGAATACAGCAATTCGAAGACGTGAAATGTTATGTTCATCGATATCATTTACTTCAGTTGAATGTAGATGTAGAGTACAGGTTGACAAGCAATAAAGATTACAACATTGACAAATCAATGGGTGCAGATCCATGATGTCATAATATTCATTAGGGGTACCATAAACTGTTGTAAAGGCAGCTCAATAGAGCAGAATGTCACTTTTTGTCAGATAGCTGTGCTGGATGCATGGTGCACAACAGAGGAACGTGTAGACTGATAGTGATTTAATGGTTGGTGCAGTAAATTCATGTGTGGCTCACAATCACTTTCTGGAGCAGATGCGTGTTTACCCTGTTCTACACTGGGGACCACCATGGTCCCATCCATAATGTGATTTGCCACATCGTTTCACATTGTTTTTATGTGAGCTTTTATCTTCTCCTTCACATCTTCGGTTCTAATGACCACTTCTCTTTTCCAGTCTGGGTTGCTGCTGTTTGACCTAACAGACTTAATGATGTTGGTTCCTTTTCTCTCCAGTGCAAAGATGCTGTGAAATGCGGCTGAACACACTTCAACTCCTCCCCCACTCTGCGTTCGGTATCTGCATCAGAAAAGGGAGGGGGTGGGGGTGGAAATAAGAAAGAAAATAACTCTACTGCAATGAAAACAGCAATTATAAAGAAAAAAAGAAAACATGAGAAAGACATCACCCATTAAAAAGAAAAGAAAATCACTGTAAGAAGAAGACTGAAATGTTTAAGCAATGAGTACATAATTTGAAAATATTAAGTCATGCATGAAAAGGGTAACCTAGCTGGCAATCAAAATGCAACAATTGATTTTCTTTTACAAAACACAGATCCTGCTCGCCACATGCCCTATGAGCTTTCTTGAGCGATGTCTCTCATTACTTATGAATAGATGGTGTCACGATTGCAGGTCTATAGTTCACCATGCATTTTCCAGCCCATGTCTGTGTATGAATTTGCCAATGCAGACCACCTTATACTTGTCCACAACTATGTCTCGTTTTTTATGGTTTTGTTCATGAATTAGCAGCTTAAATTCCACAGAATTCGATAAAGGTTAGGATCTGGACTAGATTAGGGTCATGGTATGGGAAAGGTAGGGTTCAGTGAGGCTAATATGTGATTTAAAACCAATTTTATGGCGCAAAATTTGCAAAACCTAACGTTTGTTCTTTCATCTCAGCTACCACACAGGTTTCAATGGCTTTTCAATAAGCGCGCACAACCTCAGTAGTACCGTGTCCTATTAAGTATAAATTCCCTAAGAAAAGTATAAATTATGCATTAGTGGAAGATTTTAAAAAGAAAAATCCATTCATTTCTTTTCTAATACTTACATAGAATGTGGGAATGTAGCTACATTCTCTTTTGGGCTTGTCAGATCCTTGGCAACGTATGACTACATGTAGGCTGCCTTAGAATGATGCTTAGAATGGTGCTGCTATGAACGCATCTTGACGCTCTTGGTTGGAATCCTTAAAGAACTCAGGAAGATGTCACAATGTCCCACTTGTCAAGGATTGCTGCTTTGCACATGTTGCAATAGCTGTGTGATGGATGACAGCATCCGAAGGCTGGCCGTTAACTGGAATTTGAATAAAACACAACAAATTATAATTACCAAAATACAGCAAAAGCATTCATGATCCTAGTTAGAGCAAATTTACTTTTGTAACCCCGGGACTACTCCTGCAAAGCGAGAGCACCCTGAGGGCTCGCCATCATTCAGACTACTGTGTAATCGACCTGTGCATATGAATAAATTACTCATGTGCAATACATTTATCACATATGAATGACTATGCAGCTCGCTCACTGCGTCAGCGGGCTGGTTGCAGTAAGATGTTGTTATTGACAAGGTAGGCCCTACTACGCACAGTTTACAGTTGCGGGTATTGCAGAATACTAATTTAACTATAATGCATCTTTGCTTGATTAATTTAATCAATTCTATTCTCTCCAACATCTATTTCGCATTTAAGTCAACAAACAACTAATGAAATATAGGCCAGCATTAGCAACAGTTGTGACAGTAACACAGACAGCACGTGTATTTCACAATCCCAACACCAAATTACACACATGGGACTGACAAATTATGCCAATGAACTCACCCTTACTACTGTTTCACTTCGGACTTCTTTCATTCTGTCTTTTCCTGGGGATTTTGATATATCAGCAAGCTCTGAAGTCTTTCAAGCCATGATGACGTCGCAAGAACATAAGGACCAGGTATTTGAGACGTGAGACAATCTATGCGCGCTCCTAGCTTGACACCGGCGACTACATGTAGTAAATATGAGCAGCGACTAAATTAGGGTGGATGATGGTATGTCCGAAGGGTCAAATCAAAGAGGGGGTTATAAAATAATGTTACATCATATTTTATTAATTTGTTTGTAAAGACTTTACATCTCTACTTGTATCCCTACGTATGTTTATTTGTGCTTTCATTTTTTTTCTACTCATGTTTGTATTTTGTATGTTACGTTTTTAAAAGGTTGACTGCATGTATACATGTGTTTTTTCTTATGCGAAATGAATTAAATAAAGACGTCGTAATGTAGTCGTCTGTACGACGTATGACAAATTTATGACCAATTTAGACCGTCTTAAAGACGTCATTCCGCTATCAGGTTTAAAGAAACGTCGATGTCCCATTTGTAAAAGTCATAAAACTCGGCAGGATCGAATCACATGTGTAATATCAATGACCTATGTGAAATATCAGTGAAACATGGTCCTCATGCATATAGCTTCAACGGTCTCTAGGCTATAGGTCTGAGACAACCAGCATAAAACCTCAAAATCTAGCGATTGCCATAATTTTGCTTTAAGTTCTATTGTTTGAGGGAAATTACTGATGTTGTATCTACTTGCATTTACCATGGTTTGTACCTCCCCCCCCCCAAAAAAAAAAAAAAAAAAAATGACATGCAACATGGACATACTGTTTTTAAATAGGCGTTATTTTGCCACCATTTTGTCATTGATCATTTAATGGTCTTATAACACGGACATATTTTGGGAATGAAAGGCGTAAATTTTTATGACAGATGACAGATTAAGGTAATTTTCGTAACATATATAGTGGTGAAAAATTAATGTAAGATTTTGGGATAATTCTTATAAAACGTCATCACATCTTCATAATCATAATATGGTTGCGCTATTAAGTGAGATTTTACTGTCATTTTTATATGTCGTATTTATATTCTGCTCGTACAATACCTGATTTTTTTTATCATTCAAAGACGTCATTATATCGTCGCACCATAGTCATGATATGGTCGTTCAACAAATTGGATTTTTTTTTTTATTTATATAAGTCATTATGACGTCATAACTTAGTCATAATATTCATGGAAAAAGAGGGTTGTCTCTGGTTACTGTTCGACTTCATTATGATGTCGTATGAAAGTCAGATTTTTAAGAGATTTGTTTGATCATTTATAGAAATCATTTTTACATCATAATTTAGTCATAATATATGGTCGTGCATCTTAAAAGTGGGATGTTTTTGGTCATAGACGTCATCATGATATCGTATACGAGTTAGATTCTGTTCCGTATACAGTGTAATAAGATTTGGTCATTTATAACGTCGCAATTTAGTCATGATATGGCTATGCAAAAAGTCAGATGTTTCTGGTCACTGTTAGACGTCATTATGATGTCGCATGAAAGTCAGATTCTGGTCATACAAAAGAGAGTTGTTTGATCATTTAAAGACGGAGTTTTGACGTCGTAACACAGTCATAATATGGTCGGGCAAAAAAGAGTAAGATTTGGGGTCATTTAAAGACGTAATTTTGACGTATAGTCAGATTCTGGTCTTACGATAAGAGATGTGTTTGATCATTTAAAGACGTCATTTTGATGTCGTAACGTAGTAACAATAAAGTCGTGCAAAGAAGCAAGATTTTGGTTCATTTAAAGACGTAATTATGACGTTGCATTTGAGTCAGATTCTGGTCGTACAATAAGAGATTTCTTTGTTCATCTAAAGACGTCAACATTGCGTCTTAAAATAGTCCAAATGTGGTCGTGCAAAAAGTGAGATTTTTGGGTCATTTGCAGACGTTAGTATGACGTCGTATTTAAGTCCGATTCTCGTCGTACAATACATGATTTGTTTGGTACGTCATTCAAAGACGTTATTACGATGTCGTTATATAGTCATGATATGGCCAAGCATGCAGGAAGTGGGATACGTCATTAAGTTGTCGATCGAATGAAACTCAGATTCTGGTCATACAATGAAAAATTTTGATAATTTAAAGACGTAATTTTGACGTCGTAATACAGTCATAATATGGTCGGGCAAAAAAGAGTAAGATTTAGGGTTATATAAAGACGTCCTTCTGACGTATTATAGTCAGATTCTTGTCTAAAGATAAGAGATGTGTTTGATCATTTAAAGACGTCATTTTGATGTTGTAACGTAGTCATAATAAAGACGTACAAAGAAGTAAGATTTTGGTTCATTTAAAGACGAAATTATGACGTTACATTTGAGTCAGATTCTGGTTGTACAAAAGGGGATTCTTTGGTCATCTAAAGACGTCAACATGGCGTCGTAAAATAGTCAAAATGTGGTCGTGCAAACAGTGAGATTTTTGGATGATTTGTAGACGTCAATATGACGTTGTATCTAAGTCAGATTCTGGTCGTACAGTACATGATTTGTTTGGTCATTCAAAGACGTTACTATGATGTCGTTATATAGTCATTAATATGGTCACGCAGAAAGTGGGATACGTCTTTGGTCTTTAAGATGTCGATCGATCGACGTAATTTTGACGTCGTAACACAGTCATGATATGGTCGGGCAAAAAAAGTAAGATTTGGGGTCATTTAAAGACGTCATTCTGACGTTGTATTATAGTCAGATTCTGGTCGTATACCATAATAAAGTCATGCAATAAAGTCATGCAAAGAAGTACGATTTTGGTTCATTAAAAGACGTAATTATGACGTCGCATTTAAGTCAGATTCTGGTCGTACAATAAGAGATTTCTTTGGTCATCTAAAGACGTCAACATGGCGTCGTAAAATAGTCAAAAAATGGTCGTGCAAAAAGTGAGATTTTGGGGTCATTTGTAGACGTCAAAATGACGTCGTATTTAAGTGAGATTCTGGTCGTACAATACATGATTTGTTTGGTACGTCATTCAAAGACGTTATTATGATGTCGTTATATAGTCATGATATGGTCATGCAGGAAGTACGTGGGATACGTCATTAAGATGTCGATCGAATGAAACTCAGATTCTGGTCATACAATGAAAATCTTTGATCATTTAAAGACGTTATTTGACGTCGTACCACGGTCATAATATGGTCGGGCAAAAAAGAGTTAGATTTAGGGTTATTAAAAGACGTCATTCTGACGTATTATAGTCAGATTCTGGTCTAAAGATAAGAGATGTGTTTGATCATTTAAAGACGTCATTTTGATGTCGTAACGTAGTCATAATAAAGTCGTGCATAGAAGTACGATTTTGGTTCATTTAAAGACGTAATTATGACGTTACATTTAAGTCAGATTCTGGTCGTACAATAAGAGATTTCTTTGGTCATCTAAAGACGTCAACATGGCGTCGTAAAATAGTCAAAAAATGGTCGTGTAAAAAGTGAGATTTTGGGGTCGTTTGTAGACGTCAATATGACGTCGTATTTAAGTCAGATTCTGGTCGTACAATACATGATCTGTTTGGTCATTCAAAGACGTCATTATGATGGCGTTATATGGTCATGATATGGTCATGCAGAAAGTGGATACGTCTTTTAAGATGTCGATCGAATGAAAGTCAGATTCTGGTCATACAATGAAAAATTTGATCATTTAAAGACGTAATTTTGACGCCGTATTATAGTCAGATTCTGGTCGTGCGATTAGAGATTTGTTTGGTCATTTCAAGACGTGAACATGACGTCGTAAAATAGTCGTAATATTGTTGTTAAAAAGTGGGATTTGTTAGGTCATTTTATGACGTCATTATGACGTCGTAACATAGTCATCAACTGGTCGTGCAAAAGTGGGATTTGTTTGGTCATTTAAAGACGTAATTATGACGTCGTTACACAGTCATAATATGGTCAGGAAAAAATGTAAGATTTTTTTGGTCATTTATAGACGTCATTATGACGTCATAATATGGTCGCCTTTACGACGTACGTGTTGACGAGTTTATGACATATACACGACGTCTTTACGACGTCAGTCTGCTATCAGGGAAGAAGAAGGAAATTCCGCACGTAAAGCATGTCGAAAGATGATAAAACATCGAGAGGAAAGAAGTGGGAGAGCGATGAGGAGCTATTCATGCTCCAACTTCGCGCAAGTCGAGTAATACAAAAACCAAAAGTGAAACACGAGGATCGGTAGACGATGAACTTCACAGTGGAACACGCGGAGCACGTGCGAATGCGAGTGTATGGCACGCGGAGGGGGAAATAAATAATTATATATAAACATACAAATATATACAACAAACATGACTAATATGCAACTATATGAGACATATATATATTTAAGATACCAAATATATACAATATATATATTATATATACATATATTTTATATATAAATACATAAATATATATTATACGTGTAAAGAAAGAAATGTTACATATATATACACATATATATATATTTATGAAATAAAATTATATATTTGCAAAGCGAAATATATTCAAACTAAAAATATATTAACTTACATAATATAAAACGTTACAATATATATTTAGTTGCAAAATATTGGAAGACAGAGAATATATAAAATGTGCAAATATATTAATGACACAAAATATATTTATAACTCACTCGGCTTTACATATATATATATATATATACATATACGTCGGCTTCCCATATACAATCGGCTTCCCATATATGCGACGGCGTAAAAATATTTAAAGTTTTTCGCAATATATATGTTACGCTTCACTGAGCGATTAACGAGGAATAGTCTTTCTTCAAGATATTTGTGCGCGCCTTCCCCGCCGCCGAAGACCCTTTACAATTCGTGAGGAACAAGCGAAGTCTGATCAAGGGCGGATTTCAGGAGGTGTTTCATCAACTAGAATCGATTCAAATCTTGGGAACAATTGAAATGATGGATGATGGAATCAATTCTAGCCTTAAATCGATTCGAAGACGCTGTTTCATTAAACACATTTTAAGCTAAAATTGATTTCAATTAAATTATCATATCCTTGCATCAAGGCTGTGTAGGGATTCGTGCAACTCAACTGAAGCGCTCAACTGAGAGGGGCAGATCTGCGATGAACGTAAGTAAATGTCGCATTTTTTCGTGATATGATTTATTTAGTTTAGAAGAGATTGCATTTATCCGTGTAACATATTCCACTAGTGATTCGATTGAATTCTCACACGATGAATATTCCTGTCCAATAATAGTATTGTATTATTACGTCGCCCAAAGGACCGTCGTTGCATGAAAACTTGTACTCGGCTGGGCTTCAGTCCCACTCGTACTGTTCTGTGCCAAGATGAATTACAACATTGAAGACTTCACTTGGTCTCGACTAGCCCAACGCCGGACCCCGCGTGTCCGTGGGGTCCGGCGTTGGGCCAATCGAGACCAAGTGAAGTCTTCACTGTTGTAATTCATCTTGGCACAGAACAGTACGAGTGGGACTGAAGCCCAGCCGAGTACAAGTTTTCATGCAACGACGGTCCTTTGGGCGACGTAATAATACAATACTATTATTGGACAGGAATATTCATCGTGTGAGAATTCAATCGAATCACTAGTGGAATATGTTCCACGAATAAATGCAATCTCTTCTAAACTAAATAAATCATATCACGAAAAAATGCGACATTTACTTACGTTCATCGCAGATCTGCCCCTCTCAGTTGAGCGCTTCAGTTGAGTTGCACGAATCCCTACACAGCCTTGATGCAAGGATATAATAATTTAAAATGTGTTTAATGAAACAGCGTCTTCGAATCGATTTCTTAAGGCTAGAATTGATTCCTTCATCCATCATTTAAATTGTTCCCAAGATTTGAATCGATTCTAGTTGATGAAACACCTCCTGAAATCCGCCCTTGATCAGACTTCGCTTGTTCCTCACGAATTGTAAAGGGTCTTCGGCGGCGGGGAGCTAGGCGCGCACAAATATCTTGAAGAAAGACTATTCCTCGTTAATCGCTCAGTGAAGCGTAACATATATATTGCGAAAAACTTTATAATATAAAGTTTTTCGCAATATAATATAATATAATTTTATAATATATAAAATATACATTTTATATATTATATTATATTGTTACGCCGTCGCATATATGGGAAGCCGATTGTATATGGGAAGCCGACGTATATATATATATATATGTAAAGCCGAGTGAGTTATAAATATATTTTGTGTCATAAATATATATTGCACATTTTATATATTCTCTGTCTTCCAATATTTTGCAACTAAATATATATTGTAACGTTTTATATTATGTAAGTTAATATATTTCTAGTTTGAATATATTTCGCTTTGCAAATATATAATTTTATTTCATAAATATATATATATGTGTATATATATGTAACATTTATATCTTTACACATATAATATATATTTATGTATTTATATATAAAATATATGTATATATAATATGTATATTGTATATATTTGGTATCTTAAATATATATATGTCTCATATAGTTGCATATTAGTCATGTTTGTTGTATATATTTGTATGTTTATATATAATTATTTATTTCCCCTTCCGCGTGCCATACGAGTGCATGTATACAATTTTTGCACTCGCGGGAAGCACAGTTGAGATATGGGGCGCGCTCGCAGGAAGGACGGCTGATGGGGCAGTACGTTACCACGGCAACTAGTGCGGTCTCACTCCCGTCATGGGTGGTCGAAAAAAGCAGTATAAAAGGACTTACCTCGAGCTAAAGTTACCCCGCTTCTGAAGCGGGGTATACTGCTTTTTTTTTTTTTTTTTTTTTTTTACCCCGGATCAGGTCCGGACCTGATCCGGGGTAACTCTCACTATAAAAGGTCGAAAAATATTTAGCCCGAGCTAAAGTTAGCCCTAGCTGAGAGGAGGGTCAGGTCCGCATCAGGTCCGGATCAGACCCGAGCTAACGTCACTATAAAAGGTCTCTCGACTTAGCGCGGACTAAAATCAGTGACCCATGAACTGGAAGTGCGGACTGTGCGGTATATATGTATGCCGCTTCCGTTTCCGGGTTTCCCACGTACAAGCGCAAAGCACGCTATAGTTGTAAACATTCCCGTCACATCACGCTAGCTCTGTGTGTGCCGTGTACTGTATTCTCTTTTTCAGCCGAGATAGCAAAAAAAGAAGAAGGAAAATCCGCACATAAAGCATGTCGAAAGATGATAAAACATCGAGAGGAAAGAAGTGGGAGAGCGATGAGGAGCTATTCATGCTCCAACTTCGCGCGAGTCGAGTAATACAAAAACCAAAAGTGAAACACGAGGATCGGTACACGATGAACTTCACACGAGAACACACGGAGCTATACGCTAGCACGTGCGTATGCGAGTGCACGTATACAATTTTTGCACTCGCGGGAAGCACAGTTGAGATCGGGCGCGCTCGCGGGAAGGACGGCTGATGGGGCAGTACGTTACCACGGCAACTAGTGCGGTCTCGCTCCCGTCATGGGTGGTCGAAAAAAGCAGTATAAAAGGACTTACCCCGAGCTAAAGTTACCCCGCTTCTGAAGCGGGGTAAGTCTGAGCGCACTATAAAAAGGGCATTAGATATTCGTAAATTGGTAGACAGAAAGAGAATGCAAAAGTGGGCCGTAACATAAGCATGTCGTCAAAACAACCCGTGACGTATATCAGGGGTACTCGCTACGAACGCGTACCAAAAGCATAATTCTGTGTGACAATGCATCCGTGACGCCAATTTGGTATCCTGTAAATATGTCAGCCTGGCGTACGCGAGGACTATTACAATTGTATGACGGAATCATAGCAATTGTAAGTGAGATCATTAAAAAGTGAGCCATACCATGGCTTTGGCTTCAAGACAAGATGTGATACGGCATATAACTGTTGTCACAGGTCTAAAGAACTCACAGTAGCCTGCGCCCAGTTCGGTGTTTATTATCGAACAGGAGATATTTATACAGGGATCATCTGAATAATCAGTCAAACACAGTGCATTTATACGATTTAAATTCTTAAGACAATTTATTACCTCAAATTCATTGAGCTTTGTCAAAGAATAAACCCACTATTATGTATCGGCAACACAATATAACAATTACACAGTATCGAAATTATTCTAAGGACGTCTATAATCTTAACATAGGATAACTTAATAATTAACTGTAACCTTCATTCGTTGCAATATAATTAAACAATTCTTAATAAAGGGATATTTAACAATTTTGGGGATAGGGTGTCTTCTGATGAACCAAGAGCGTTGTCTTTGACGTCTAGTTAGGCAGACGGAGAGCTGTGTCGTTGCCTTGACGACCAGAGAAACTCTTTATAGTTGGAGGTAGCAGGGGAACATCTGTGTTTGGGGAAAATTACACCAATCGTTGAGAGCTCTAAGTTATTTTCTGGAGACAGCAAAATAAATCTTCTCACGACGGTGGATATTCTTGCTCTCTAATAATTTCTTTCTCTAAATTATTTAATCAACTGACATAACATCATATTCAGGAACGCATTCAGTATTCTTCTGGTCCAAAACAGTTCACTTTTACTGAGAATAAAAGGAGGTTCTGAGTACTGACCATTCACTAAAATATGTCCAGTCTACTCACTGTTGACATTATAGATCTCTTGGGACTTGAGCTTTAAGGTCACGCTTCATGCAACAGTGCATTAAAGGGATACTCTCTATCCTCTGTATAGTCTCTGTATAGACTCTCTATAGTCTGAACATGTAGTTTCAGTCTAAGTTGAGACTTATCAAAATATTCTTATCAAGATGGCATCATGTAAATGCGCTCCTGTAATTATTCATTACTAATTACTTTATAAAGATCTATTACAATCAGCTTACATTGTTAGTAATGAAATACATAAACGCACACAAGTCTTGATGGTAAACATTGATTTAGTTCAGTGATGGTTTTGTATCATAACATTGGAGCTCGTCCAGTATTGATGCCTCGGATAGAGAGCTTCACTATCCGATCCGACAATATCATAATTTAGAATTCCAGAACAATTTGCATTAAGTCTATTAAAGAGACTTGGCTCGCAATTCCTATCAATTATTGCTCCACGCGCAGCGTAACCATACTGAACAATCAATACCTGACCATGTACATTGGTAGACATGAGGTTAATGAAATCATATCATTATTCAGGATTACGACATGTATTCACAGTCTTAACTTCCATCTAATTTAAACCAGTTCTATCTTCATCAATTCATCTATCTACACTTATATTCAAGGAACATTGTGTCCTTTAACACACACAGCATCTTAGCCTGTATTGTGCTACGTCACTCGGCTCGTTCAGAGTGTAGCCTTGTAAGTGCGGTGAGAGGATAGTCTTTGGAGAAGCCCAAAGTTCTCTCAAATAACAGTGAAATGACTTATAAGGGTGGGAAAGAGTGTTTCTCTTTTCTCTCTAACATCATAACATATCTAAATAGCAACTGATATAAAATAAAATTGACATTCTTACAATTCCTCCTACATCTTATCTCAACAAGTACATGTATGTCCTAAATACTTCAAGTAATGACAACAAAATTATGACAAAAAAATCTCTACAGAATACTTAATAACAAGGCTGAAATAGTAACCTAGCTTACTGCACTAGATCAAGTAGCATAAACAAGTCGAATTCAGTCTTACCTGTGTTTGGGGAAAATTACACCAATCGTTGAGAGCTCTAAGTTATAATTTTCTGGAGACAGCAAAATAAATCTTCTCACGACGGTGGATATTCTTGCTCTGATTAGACAGAGGCAAGTTTTGGTGACGTCAAACACCAAATAATAAGAAAGTGAGTGAGTCATGATGCACGTCAGTTGATGATGCAAGGCATCTTCTAAGAAAAGGGGATGTTTACAACATTCCGATCCACTGAGTACAGAACCCACCTCTCATTACCCTTGTCACAGTAACCTCTAAACTTCCGGTGAACTATTGAAAAACTATGATATGTTACCACTTAACATTCAGTTAGATATACATAATAATCAATATGATTCACATAAATTATGAAATATAATGCATACAAAGTATCAGCATACTCGTATACACATTTAGATTATTACAAATATCACAATCAACATTGTAAACATGTGTAAAACAACATAGAAAAAAAAGGGGGGGGGGGGTACGGTAGGATAACTGATAGGTTTACTCGTTAGAGCATTCTCCTGTTCATATATTTAATTACATGTGATAATTATAACAGGGCCTAGCATACATACATGCAGATTATACCAGAATACTGCGTAACTCTACACGTTGTGATGCCACATAAGTAGTGGGTCCTATATCATACATATAAGGGGTATTTACGATGGTGTAACCTACAAGAGACGTAGCCGAGAATGCGAGTACATTATAAAGCAGTCACGCCATGATATCAGATTTTCAAGAGGTTGTTGCAAGTCCGTTTCCCACTTTAACAAACTATCTGAATTATCACTCGCACAGAATTTTTCACAATTTTTGTTGTAAGCGAATCTAATCTAATGCTTTTTTTTTTAGACATATACTGTTGCAGATTTTCATCATACGGTACAACATTTATATCATGATTAGAACGTTTTATGAAATTTTTTAACTCAGCATATATAGCGGACACTATTTCACACAAATCAAAGAAAATGATGTTGCGAACATTGAACTTTACACGTCATGTATTCTATACCCAGATTTTGTAGTCTTTTGCAGGGTGTTCGTTTTTAAGGCATAAATGTAAAGAGTCGAAAGATACCGACATATGCTGGGAGGATCACTCTACCAGGATATTATCATAAGGCCATGATGAAACCTTCATACTTCAAACAAAAATTCTTAAACGGGACTTTGTTTTACTCAATCTGTAGAACATATTATTCGACTATACCACTACCTATTGTAATACCCCGTGTAAAAACCCTTGTCTTGGCACACTAATGGCTTAAAAAACAATAACGAACCACACCTCATTCCTCAAAACATTATTGCACTTGCTTAAAATGCAAATGATCTCCGTAACAATTTCTCTTCAGAAGTATTTTCCAGAATGTATGCATTGTATATAGATAATGTATAGTCATGATTACTCTTATCACTAATTTTAATTTGAGCATGATATGACCCAATCTGGGTCTTGGGTTAAAGATATAACGTAACACTATATGTGTACATATTTGTATCATAACTGGAAGTTAAATAAGAACTACACATACGTACAATGTGAGTTGAGAAAACAAACATCAGTATTCACTACATACACGAATTGATAAATGAACACGCTTTGGGTGGTAATGACGAAGGAGGCACCTACAGTCATTACAGTGTATTTACGATAGTCTGGTGAAGTGCTGAAATAATATAGAAGATATTGCACAGATGTATTATTATCCTCCATTCTACATTTTGATAAGAACTATTTTTCTTTATTTTTAAAAGTCAATTACACGTATTTGTAGGATGGAATAATTTCATATATAAGCCTGCAACTGTTATGCCCAGTTTAAAGCTACCCCAAAATCTGCAAGAATTAGGATTCCGTTTACCTTACATTGCGAGACAAACGATTATCAGTAGCCATTTATCCGCAATGAGTAACATATTTAGCATTAATTAGGATTTACTTCAAGGCTGCTTCGGTATCATCTGCAGTGATGCTTGACAGAGTACAACTACAGCATATTTCTCAGAAAATTTTTCATCAGGGAAATCAATTATTAAACTTACATTTACTAATTCAACATTTGCCAGAGTAAGAATGAGATTTTATATACTGCTTGTACAGATACATATAGTGTGAAAACAAAATTCTCAATATTGATAAAGCATTTATTCCATTCATACAGACAATTATAGGTTGGATATAAAAGACAGCTGAAATATGATTAGATTATATCAAATGATAAAACAAAGCGCTATTCAGATGTCTAGGCATAGGTAAGAATTGTATTTCATTAAAGTAATGCGCAAAATAATATTTTACAAGGACTATTAAACGTATGTTTCTCACATGTTAACAACTATGTGTCACATACGAAAACCTGTTTCTGGCTATGAATATCAAACCAATATTTCCAAATTCTTGAGCCCTGTCTAGTTATATTTAATTGATTGCTATTGACATAAAAGGGGAGCACCCCATATGCATAAAAAATCGAAAGAACAGGAACATGTGGTCTTCAATTTCCCAAACAGCACGAATCAAACTGCTCTGACAAACCCCCGAATTAGTGAATCATGGGTGGGATGGACTTAATAGACCACTCAAAATTAAATTACAATGCCAAATCCAGTTGGGATTTTTGTTTTCCTTTCTTGGGATATTTAGGTCTTTTATTCCATCAAAGTTTTACAAAAAATACTATTAAACAAGGGCTATATAGCACTTTATTTTCACATGTTAACATTTATGTCACATCCGAAACAACCCTTTCCGTCATGAGTAAACATGTCCCAATGCTCAAACCCTGTTTACTTGTATTCGATTGACTGCTTATCAATTGATAGCGTATTATTCCATATGTGTAAAACAAAACAGAATAGGAACATACACTCCTTATTTTCTGAATTGCTATGGGTCACACTGCTCTGAACAATGCCCAAATTAGGGCATTTTTTTTTACCTTATGTGCCAAAAAAATATTTTATACCCCTCCAGTGCTCATTAGAGAGTATTGTTCATCTTCTGTGATAAATTTATTTTTCTGAATATATTCATGGGTGAGAGAAAAATCTTGTTAACACGTCACATCCGAAACACTGTTTTTTGAAACTGCGTACTTATGTAACAAAAATTATACAAATATTGTTGTTAATTCATATTTTGGTGATGACTGCAGTCCCGTGAACTCAAAACAGAATAAAGAGAGCTTTATCCTTTTCATGAGACAGTGTGACTTCAGTTTGTACAGCAATGTGATTCGGATGTGACGTGGTGTTTTGAATGTGACATGGGTTAACGGTTAGAATAAATTGCCCATAATTTTTTTTATTTGAATTCAAAACTCGTGCTTATTTCAAATGAGTAATCAGGTGGACAATACCTTATGTACAATTTACACTCATTCAAAAATTATCATCATGAGTTCACTGTTTCGGATGTGACAAAAAAGTAAACGGGAAATTTTTCACTGAAACATTTTTTCTTCTTATTTTTTTTTAGAGAAGCCAAGAACTTTGATTTCACTTTTGCTAAATCTTGAGGTCATTACCCTTATAAGACTGTAATTGAATGGTGTCCTGTCTGATCAATAAAGTACCTCCAGGATACCTTACTTTAGACCATAAATAGTTAACGGAAAATGTCACATCCGAAACGCCACTTTTGAATTAGTCTCATGTAATCCAGAGATGTTCTGATGTTGCAAGTTTGAAAGCACTTTTGTTTAGAGTACTTGCCATCATCATAACACTAGACCAAAATAAAAATATGATTGCATTGTGAAAAAAGATTGTCACGAAAAAAGTTGATTTTTTTATAAACCTCAATAATGCTCAAATTCCACTACATATGACATCACAGAATCAAGGAGGAAAACAATGATAATAATGATATTTTAGAGATGGATACATGAAGTTTTTTTATGAGCCAGATCTCGATAATTCTGATTGGTTGATAGGCATGAACTAGATTGTACCATCCTAGCAGAGATACTTTCTTGTATATATAAAACGGTCTATAGTACTTTTATTCGCATAGATAGAGGGAAAAACAACTTCACTACCATAAAAAAACGTAGAGTATTACTTTTGTAAACACCAGCTTGTGCTTGAGTTATTAAGAGAGTTTGCGCATGAACACATTTACGCGAACAACGTTGGAAAACCAGTAAACTTCAGTGTATCAATGTGCCCATTCACAAAGAAAAACTTGCAAACAGCAATGATTATAGTGTATTATTGTGGACGACAAAGAAAACTAAATTAGGATCAAACGTGTAATATCACATCTGTGATTTACTTGTAATTCTGAATAATGGCAGCAGAATAGTTTCATCACATCTGAAAGTTGTTACAAAAGAGTGAAATGAACACTGCTGAAAATGTTAGTCGGAACTCAACCATGATTACACCGTGCCAGCGTCATAGCGCCCTCAGGTTTGACTGGATGTCGTGAGTTCACTGGGCGATAGAGACATACGCATAAATATGGTGACGTAACTCGCGATTTGGTAAACATGATGAAATGGGCAGATCCCCCTGTGCCAGATAGAATGGCGGTCTTAGTGATTTATGTGCATTATCTTTGCATAACGACTTATATTCGCATGAAGTACAATCAGCCACTTTAGCCAATGTAGCAATTGAATTGTGCTCCATTTTGAAATACTCGTGTATTATTCCCATTTGTAAACAGTGATTCGCTATACCAAAAGTACGTTGTAAATTTACGTCACCAGCTGGAGCGTCAGAACTGGCGGGGGTGTCGTTCACTTTGGGATTAATGTGCCCCATTGGCTACAACCCCGGCTAAATTTGATACCTCATAATCACAAACAGACGTTCCACCGTGAATGGCATGGGAGGCACATGTTGTTCTTTTCTAGAATAGGCGATATTCCCGGGATCTTTTAAGCCGGGGCTGTAACGTAAATGCCATGTGCACGTGCCCATCGAGAACTTGCCTTTTTTAAATGATCGAGCTGTGCAAACTGATCTTTAAAACAGTAGTGTCCGTCTCATACCAATGTGTGGTTTTACATTTTCGTTTCATGAGCAAGCATTTTCAAGATTCAAGATTCAAGATTCAACTTTATTTTCCACAAAAAAAGACATGAAAACAAATACATGCATAAAGTTCAAATACAATTATAACAAAACAAGAAATAATAAAAAACAATTCATTTATAGAGATAATGTTTTGTGTGGAGGGGTCCAAAAGAAGCAGGGCTTGTGTGTATTGGACCCCCCACTGTACTTAAAGTACAGTTACCATGGTTACACTCATAAAGATAGGTGCGAAATATGTGGGTCAGTGGGTATTTCAGGCAAAGGACACATATTACTTATCATAGCATGTAATTTTTGTTATTTTTCATAGACTATCTGTAACCCTTTACCAAACACATTACTTCTCTTTTATGTGTATGTATTACATGGTGCAAAAATGCCTCAATGTGACATTAAGAGTTAATCTGCAAAAGAGGGTACAATTTGGCTAGATTTTAGTGAAAGGGCTTTCTGGGGTAAGGGTACAATTTATTGTCTGATATAGGAACATGTGATCCCTGTTGTTGACATGATATCTATGTTGTATTCTGAAAAAATTAATGCACCATTGTCACAGAGGAGGCACTTGTTTCTTGCCAAGGAAAAGTACCTTCTTTATCGCTTTATCATTTGAAAGTTAAGCATGCTTTTCCGTTTTTAAATATTAAACTACAGATTTTGTTAGATTAAAAACTGCACCGGGAGCGTACGTTCTGATCGTGCACTGTAACATCGCATATCCTGAAAGACCTTCTTTTTCAGTGGCTTAGGCGGCAAGTCTGGAGGGGCAAGTTATAATTTAGCAACTCAACATCCGCACCGTAATCACCAACATGTGTGCTTTCTTTCTCCACTTACGTTCCGTCAGAAAGTGAATTTATATTCTATATCTACCTTAATACAAAACAAATGACAAGTTTGAAACAGGAAATTGGTGAACAGATAGGTACGGCCTCTGCCAAATGGAAGAAAAAGAAACAAAACAGCAAGTCTGACAGTATATAGTCGCACAAAGGCGACGATCGACTTTTGACGATCATGATCATGACAAATAATGATCGGTGTAAATAAATGCTATGCATTTGCTTCTTTGATATGATATATGTCATAGTCTTAAAAGGGGATGCTCATATGGGATGGGAGGGAAATGGAGCTCCGACTGCATAACCGAGAATGAGCGTGTAAGCTTGAATCTCCAAAAACGAGAAAGCGTATAACAAAAGATTACGTAACTCAGCCATGGCTGCTGTACGCAGAGGAATGCGTTCGATAACGAACATAAATTTTAGTGTGTTGTGCGCGCGTACATATGGTGCGTAAGTATGGTTTCTCGAAAGATCTCTTGATGCGGTTGGTTCGTGTTAGCTCGTGTTTCCCAATCGAACGCGGGGACACGGTGTTTACGTACCCGATCAGACGGTTTCATTGTTTGGCATCTACAGTTTCATTTTTCGTGTTAAACTTGGCTGGATTCAGAATTTGTTGAATCGGACTGCAAAGTAACGGACTTTCATCGGGCAAAATGAACTTGGCAATCGTCGTCACGATCGTGTGCAAGAGTGCGATCAATATCAATTTGTTGGGATTGGTAAAAGCTTTTGGAGTTCTGATGCCAGCAATGGAAGCCCATTATCAGTGTTCTTATACGGTTCTTGGCTTCATCTGCTCCCTCCACCTAACACTCAACTTTATAAGTTGTGAGTAAACGTCTGTACGGTATTATCAATTTGTGTTACACTGGACTTTCCTAGGGGATAATCAACATTTGAATAACAATACCAGTCTAAGATATTCGTAAATTGGTAGAGAGAGAGAGAGAGAGAGAGGGAGAGAGAGAAAACAAAAGTGGGCCGTAACATAAGCATGTCCCCAAAACAACCTATGACGCAGTATATCAGGGCACGCTACCAACGCGTACCAAAAGCACAATTCTGTGTGAAAATGCATCTGTTGACGCCAATTTGGTATCCTGTAAATATATCAGCCTGGCGCACGCGAGCACTATTACAATTGTATGAAAGAATCATAGCAATTGTAAGTGAAGTCATTAAAAAGTGAGATATAACATTGTTTTGTCTTCAAGGCAAGATGTGATACGGCATATACATACATGCAGATTATACCAGAATACTGCGTAACTATACACGTTGTGACGCCGCATAAGTAGTGTGTCCTATATTTACGATGGTGCAGCATTCAAGAGACAAAGCCGAGAATGCGAATACATTATGAAATAGTCTTACCATGATATTAGATTTTCAAGGGGTTGTTGCAAGTCCGTTTTCCCACTTTAACAAACTATCTGAATTATCACTCGCACAGAACTTTTTCACATTTGTTGTAAGCGAATCTAATCTAATGTTTTTTTTAGACATATGCTGTTAAATCAATTATCAAATTTCAATTTAGCAGTTCAACATTTGCCAAAGTAAGAATGGCATGGTATTTATATTCTGCTTGTACAGATACATATTGTGTGAAAACAAAATTCTCAATATTGATAAAGCATTTATTCCATTCATACAGACAATTATGGGTTGAGTATAAAAGACAGGTGAAATATGATTACATTATATCAAATGATAAAACAAAGCGCTATTCAGATGTCTAGGCATAGGTAAAAATTGTGTTTCATTAAAGTAATGCGCAAAATAATATTTTACAAGGACTACTAAACGTATGTTTCTCACGTGTTAACAACTATGTGTCACATACGAAAACCCGTTTCTGGCTATGAATATCAAACCAATATTTCCAAATTCTTGAACCCTGTCTAGTTATATTTAATTCATTGCTTTTCATATAAAAGGGGAGCACCCCATATGCATAAAAATTGAAAGAACAGGAACATGTGGTCTTCAATTTCCCAAACAGCACGAATCAAACTGCTCTGACGAACCCCCGAATTAGGGCATTGTGAACAGTAAATCATGGGTGGGATGGACTTAATAGACTACTAAAAATTAAATTACATTGCCAAATCCAGTTGGGAATTGTTTTTGTTCCTTTCTTGGGATATTTAGGTCTTTTATTTCGTCAAAGTTTTACACAAAATACTATTGAACAAGGGCTATATATCACTTTATTTTCACATGTTAACATTTGTGTCACATCCGAAACAACAGTCTTTTTCGGTCATGAGTACAGAGTAAACATGTCCCAATGCTCAAACCCTGTTTACTTGTATTCGATTGACTGCTTATCAATTGATAGGATATTATTCCATATGTGTAAAACAAAACAGAATAGGAACATACACTCCTTATTTTCTTAATTGCTATGGGTCAAACTGCTCTGAACAATGCCCAAATTAGGGCATTTTTTTTTACCTTATGTGCCAAAAAAATATTTTATACCCCTCCAGTGCTCATTAGAGAGTATTGTTCATCTTCTGTGACCAAGAGAGAGTTGATACAAACAATTTTTCTACAGTGATACATTTATTTTTCTGAATATATTCATGGGTGAGAGAAAATCCTGTTAACCCGTCACATCCGAAACACTGTTTTTTGATACTGCGTACTTATGTAACAAAAATTATACAAATATTGTTGTTAATTCATATTTTGGTAAGGACTGCATTCCCGTGAACTCAAAACAGAATGAAGAGAGCTTTATCCTATTCATGAATTTAAAACTCATGCTTATTTCAAATGAGTAATCAGGTGGACAATACCTTTTGCCAGATACCTTAACAAATGTACAATTTACACTCATTCAAAAATTATCATCATGAGTTCAATGTTTCGGATGTGACGAAAAAGTAAACGGGAAATTTTTCACTCAAACATTTTTTCTTCTCATTTTTTTTTAGAGAAGCCAAGAACTTCATATCACTTTTGCTAAATCTTGAGGTTATTACCCTTATAAGACTGTAATAGAATGGTGCCCTGTCTTATCAATAAAGTACACCAGGATGCCTTACTTTAGGCCTTCCATAGTTAACGGAAAATGTCACATCCGAAACGCCACTTTTGAATTAGTCTCATATGTAATCCAGAGATGTTCTGATGTTGCAAGTTTGAATGCAATTTTGTTTAGAGTACTTCCCATCATCATAACACTAAACCAAAACAAAAATATGATTGCATTGTTAAAAAAAATTGTCATGAAAAGAGTTGATTTTTTTGTACCTCAAAAATGCTCAAATTCCACTACATATGACATCACAGAATCAAGGAGGATTGATGGTCAACTATCGTTATGCTACCTGAGGTAGCACTCATTATGCTCTTTATAACATAAGGGGTTACGGCTTTTTGACATAATTGTACGGATCAAAATATACCCATTTCCAAAAGTATACCACTGATTGTAAACGGAACCATATCCACTATCAAGCCTCAAAAAAAATAGTTGTGAAAGAACTTTGATCTACAAGAGAAAATGGAATCAAATCAACTCACGCGTTGTGCTCAGGAAGCGCATTAGCCCCAAGCAGGGTGGCGCCTGTATAGGAAGAGTGTGGGCGAAGAGTTATCTAAACACAACAAAAAGAAATACGTCCCCCCTAAGCAAAATAGCATAACTTTTTATTGCATGAGTTTTGAGCAACAAAACTTGGCAGGATTATACCTTAACTTATTGACTAACTTCCGGGTGAAATTCACATTAATCCACTCAGTCATACATGAGTGAGCACACATTAAATGCAAAATTGTAACTTTTCAAAAAACAAAAGGGTAATTGTTTCTGTCGTTTTAACAGTACATTTTGACATTTCTTGAGCGATTTTTAAAACGTATTCACTAAATTTTGACATGAAAATGACTTCTCATGTTCATATAACAGGTCATATAAAATATCCAGATTTTTTTTTTTTTTTTACAAAAATAAAGGGCTTTTTAAAGTTTCAAACTCAAGAGGGATGAATATTTTTTAAGTTGTGCTCACCTAACCAGACCAATGGGTTAAGTGTCGAGATAGGTGCTAGTGCGTCGAGAGAAGGATGATAAACATTGAAAGACATAAATTATGCACCAGAAATGAAATTCCTTTAAAAAAAATCACAGAATGCCAAAATTACCCTTGTGACTTTTGAAAAGTGACAATTTTACCTTTAGTGTGTGCTCACTCATGCATGACTGAGTGGATTAATGTGATTTTCACACGGAAATTAGTCAATAAGTGAAGGTACAATCCTGCCAAGTTTTGTTGCTCAAAACCTCTCCATTAAAAAACTTTTTGCCTATTTTGCTTAGGGGGAGGGGGCACTTACTTTTTTTTTAAAGTTGTTTTTAGTTATTCAGCAGTCGCGTTCATTGATAGCACAATGGAATATTTTACGAGCTAAGCTCTTTGATAATATGTAAGGCTCCCACGAGCAGCCATATTGCAGGAGAAACAATGAAGACCTGTGCATCAGTCATTGTTTTCATGGTCTGATCAACATTTTTTTTTACTGTTTTGTCCTCCAATATGGCTGCTCGTGGGAACCCTCTATAGAGTGAGCGCCGCCAAACAGGCAAGGAATTCTAGTACACGTTAAATCTACTTATTTGTGAATTTCACATTTTGTTCAACAGATGAATAAGGAATTATGTAAAAAAAAAAAGAAAAAAAAGGAGATGCCTTCATTGATCATTCATTACTTTATTTCTATTTTTTTTCCCGAAAATATGTGTAATGTGTAATGGTAAGGTAATGTCGCACCAGTGAAACTCTCACTTGAGCGATGTTGTTTAGAACTAGCAACCTGCACAACAACGGGTATGGCGACATAACGTCAATACTCTGTGGAGTCTGGCAGTGAAAGAGTATAACAAACAACCAGAGGGGTGACAATCCGGGGGCAATTTATCCGGGAATGAATGCAAGTTTTACCACGATTGGGCGGAAAAAAAACGAAGTAAAGTTATGTATGTTTATATCGGTGGAATTTTATCTCACATCGGTTATAAACCGTTTAGGTAGTGTGTGTGGGCAATTGTGTGATCGGGCAATTGTTTCGCTTGGTTGACTATTATGTTGAATATTTGCTGCTATTCGAATTGTTTGTCTCCCTATTCATATAGAGCATGTATAGTCAGGCAGCATGAATACATGTGATATTATGCCCATCTTATCTACCCGTGCTATAAATCTCAGATGAAAAAATGATACAAAACAGATTTGGCGTGGGTAAACAGAAATCGGCAGCTGTGGTAAATTACATATTTCCCATGCATGCTAGTTATGTACCCATATCATGCATCGAATTCTGTGTCGACTTTCTGTTACCTGTTCTTAGTTTTTTCTTCTTTTTTTTTCATTTCCCTCCCAGTGTTTCCCTTTCCCCATTCTTTATTTTTTTTCTCTCTTCCTCTTTCTTATAATCACGCACTTCGTTCTTTTCGCATTTCACCTGCACATCAACATCATGAACTATGCCGATGCACTCTTATTAATGTCCAATATATCGATATATCGACATGTTAGTGGAGTAAGCTCAGCAAATATTGCCATAATACGAGACCTTGAATGTTGTACTACATGTATCACGTCGGAGTAAAATGTTTAATCTTCCAACGCGATTATTAGTACATTAACACCAATCACTCATTAGTACTAATCGGAAAAATCGTTCCCGGTAGTCATGAAATAGTTATAGAGAAGAATTAAGCAGGCAGTTAGAAAGACATTGGGGGATTCGAAGAAGAAAAATGCAAGTACATAATTTTGAGGATATGTTGAGGAAATAATTGTCTGAATAATAATTTATTATGTTTGAATTACATAATTTCAGGTCCCTTCATCCAAAAACTGGCGTCCTCAATAGGCTTTAGAGCGGTTGCAATCCTGGGAGGCCTTCTGAACGGCATCCTCATCCCCTGTACGTTTTTCCTGCCGCCTCCAGCAATCTTTGGTCTACTGCTGTCGGTAGCAGGTGAGTACTGACCAGTCAGCCGCAAGAGACATCTTGAGGTTCGAGCAAAATGCTCATTATAAATCGATTAAGCGATTCGTTATGGAACACTTGTGTAATAATTGTATGTACATAGGTAGAAATCATTCCCCCTCCCCTGTTTTTCCTTTTTTGTCTACTCTCCCTATCTGTTGTCCACAACGTTGAAACGTGTTAGCGTCTTCGAAAAGTCCATGATATCAAAGTACAGTAATATTCTTTACCCTTTTGCGAAGTGGCTCGCTACATCACTATTAATCCTTAATGGTCCACTGACATCAAAATATATGTCGACTTCTGCTTATGTATAATAGTATGTATGTTACAAAATCACTTAGTGTGCAATGAAAATATATATTATATATATTTCTTTTCTCAGCACTGCTAAGCTCCGCCTCCAAAAAATTCCTCCAGCTCAAGATTCCCATCGTGACATCATCAAATGGAGAAATCAACTGAATAATAGACAAAGTTATGCACATAGCTATTCATTGCAATGACTACCTAAAATTGCTTATAATAGCATCACAATGTTTGATGTACAATGCAAACTTATTGCTTCTTCCTTGGCTTAGCTGGCAAATTTGTGACAAATCAAACGATTATTTCGATATGAAAGGTTGTTACAAGGTACTGTTCGAAGATGTGTGATGCTCGTGTGAGCAGGTGGAGGTAGTAATTGCAATAGCTACTTACTGTATGTGCATAAACTATGTCTATTGTACTGCTCATTTCTACCTTTGATGATGTCACGATGGGAATCTTGAGCTGGAGAATTTTTTGGGGCGGGGCGTAGCAGTGCTGAGAAAAAATGTAAAAAAAATATTATAAAAGAAATGGCATATATTTCCATTGCACAGTAGGTAGTTTTGTAATAAACATAGGCCAACTATTATACCCCAGCAAAAGTCGACGTACAGTATATTTTGATGTCAGGGGACCTTTACAGTGCAATTTATAAATTATTTCACCACCAATACACAAAAATCCCAGAGAGCAGTTGTTTGTCTGGCAAAGTTTTAACAGTATTTGTTTACGACGTTTCACATTCAACAGGCATCGGATCAGCCATGCTCTACCAAACTTCGAGCGTTGCATTGCAGGAGTACTCCGGAGACCAGTTCGGCTCCAAAAACACCATATGCTCACTAATAGCTACTGTCATTAGCGTTTTCGTACCACCACTCACAAACACCATCTTACAGGAATTCGGCCTGCAGGGGACGCTGCTGATTGTTGGAGGACTGTGTGCTAACATGATACCAGTAGGTCTGGCAATTCGGCGTCCTAGTTCGACCCTCACCGGATCCCCTCCGGTCGACACGATCTCGAGCAACACCGAACAGTCAGAATCTCTAATACAAGTACGTCGAGCTTCTGAATTACGAAATATCCAAGAAACTGAGAGCGATAGTGAGAACGATGACCAAAATGCCATAGTTCTTGAAGGATGTGGTGCATATATAAAGGAATGTGATATCGCTGAAAAGGAGTCCTCCTCCTTTGGGGAACTAGCTCAACCTGGCAATAAATGTCGCCTAGTTCACATCTTTCAGGTTGTTGGAAACATGTTTGCCATCGGCACTCTGAAAACAGAACCCGCTTTTACCATCTGCTTTGTACCCTGCATGATACTCAACGAGTATATTTATATTGGTTGGAACCTGTACGCCGTTTCATTCGGTCTGAACGTGGGCCTTTCTGAAGAACAAGCCCCGTACCTTGTTTTGACTGGACTCATTGGGTCATCCTGCGCATGCGTTTTCCTCATTGCGCTGCTAAGAATCAAACCTCGATCGTGCCTAAAGCTATTCCCCGCCTTTTCCTTGCTCGTGGCCATGACGATGTCCCTCTTACAGTTAAATGCATCCTTTCCTTTCTTGCTTAGTTGCTCTTTCGCCATTGGATTTGGAGCGTATGGAATTTATAGTTTGTGTTTTGCGATAATTAGTATCGTCGCCGGTTCTACCGAAAGATTCGCCGGACTAGTGGCTGTCTCATACCTCATTCAGGGCATCGGGATATCAAGTTCCGGTACATTGATTGGTGAGTTTTCTGATGTCATGAATGGTAAAATCAATAAATAGGCAGTACACATTCAATCCATCATATCCTCTAAGAAATACGATTCGAATTGCGTTCTGAGACGTAAAGGGTTACTAAACTAGAAAAATAAGTTCCCAATAATTTAAGTAAAATTATCCACTGAGAACGAATTTCAGATTTGTTTGCCGCAATAAAGTCTCATTTTGACGAAAATTTGAAAAACGCACACCTCCAGTGACGTCAAAAAGAAATGCCATAAATGCCAACGGCATGTATGGAAGCCAACAATAGACCATTTTCGTAATGTATTCACAACCTTCCCCGTAACTGCGTAGTAACGCGTTATTGCATTCACCTGTATCTTGTCATTCAGGTTCAATGGATGGAATGCACTTTGAATTTATTGGTTGTTGTTACTCGGACAAACCTCAGACAAGCTTTGGGTTCCCATTGGTAACGTATTGTTTGAACGGCGTGAATGAAATATTTTATTCACGCCGTTGGCATTTATGGCATTTTGACTTTTCTGACGTCACTGGAGGTGTGCGTCTTTTCAAATGTTCGTCAAAATGAGACTTTATTGTGGCAAACGAATGTGAAATTCGTTTTTCGTGGATAATTTTAAATAGATTTGTGGGAACTTATTTTTCTCATTTAGTAATCCGTTAAATCCCGGAGTGATTATGTTATGATTAAAGATCATATTAAACACAATTAAAAAGTAAGTCCCTCTTAAAGCAAAATAGCGTAAATTTTTATCAAACAAGTTTTGGGCAAAAAAAATTGGCAGGATTGGTCCTTATCTTATTGACTAACTTCTGTGTGAAAATCACATTAATCCAATTAGTCATGCATGAGTTTTTAAACGGTGCTCACCCAACCAGAACAATTGGTTAAGTGTCAGGATAGGTGTTAGTGCATCAAGATATGGATGATAAACAATGAAGGGACATAAATTATGCACCAGAATTGGAATTCATCAAAAATTCATATGACAGAATCCCACAATTACCCTAGTGACTTTTTAAAAGTGTAATTTTGCCTTTAAAAATTGCCCACTCGTGCATGACTAATTGAATTAATGTGATTTCCACACCGAAGTTAGTCAATAAAATAAGGAACAATCCTGCAAAATTATTTTGTCCAGAACCTCTTCAATAAAAAGTTATGCTATTTTGCTTAGGTGGGGGGGGGGGGGATTACTTTTTTTGTTGTGTTTAGTTCTGAGATTAACATTGTGGCAATATAAAACACCAAAGGCCCTCCCCCACTGCTGTCACTCTCGTAAAAAAAATGGGTTTTTGATATTAGTGAGGCAATGATGAATATCAACAACGAAAATTTTTCCTTACTACGAAGAGTAACAGCAAAACAAAGATTATGTTAGGTAATGTCTCTCAGCAAGACAACAAAACAATTTTCAATAAAACGTCCTACTGGGGGCTCATGAACACAAACACAAGAAATAGAGGCCTTGTGTACCTGTGTCCCTTATCCTTAATCATCCTGTCAATTTCCACAATCCAACCGGATACGAACCACAAAACAACAATTATGTTACCTATTGTCTCTCTGCAAAATGATCAATTCTTTGAATAAATGATTAACATGCTTAAGGACATGTGTTCCGCTGCCCATTCCCTTTTAATACACAGGGCACGTCGTGTTGAGACAAAACGTGTAGTAACATTTGACAATTATGATTAAGTATATTGAGAAGTTGTAGAATCTTTACGGGTAGTCAATAATATCAACATTTCCTCCCTCTTCTTAGGCCTTTTCTACGATGTCACACATTCTTTTAAAGTTGTCTTCGGAATCCTCAGCGCTTTGGCAGGTGTGATGGTCATCTTGAGTTCTATATTCAACTACCTCCATTACCGCAAGAAGGGGATATCAACCACAGACCAGACAACAGCATAAATCCTCTAGTGCTAGATGTGTTCCCTGATTGGATCGGCGTATACGTGACTGCGAAGATATTTAATAAAGGGACTGTGGTTAAGTATATGGAAAATTTGTAGAATTTGTACGGGTGATCAAAAATACAATTTTTAATTCATTTACAGGATGGAGCACGATATCCTTACTACTGGGTGTATGCCTAAAATTTCTTTGTAAATTGGAATTACCCCAGAAAGCCCTTCCACTAAACGGGATTGTTTTACCACGCAAGTAGCATAGTGAAATCCTTGGCAAAGACCGTAACCATCACATTTGTTTTTAATACGTTCTGGAAAATGTTGCCAAACGGGGTCAAACTGCCGGCATGTATGGTCTTTCCATGAACTACCTGGACGGTCTCAGGCGGAAAAAGGTGCTTCAGAAATGTTAAAATTGCGCATGATTATATGGATTATGTATTTAAGTGAAAAGCCTTGCATGCTGGAAGGGAGGTATGACATACTCGCGTTTTGGGGTTTATCGTATATCTAATTTCACGAAGTTTATCCAAGATCATTACAACACATTACAGGTATGTGAGCTTCTTTCCCTCCTTTTTTTTCCCGGGGCTTTGAATCCAATTCTAAGATGGCCATGATGTGTGATTTTCAAAATAAATATCCAATGGTATTGCGGGTGAATGACCTCATAGATAATGCATAGATAATTCACAGACATTAGATACATTAATTAATATTTTGGTGTTTTTTCGGCAAAAATGTTCCTAAAGAAAAAACATGGTGGATTTTCCAAAACAGAACACGGAAACGCTAAGAGGAAGAAAGAAACTATTTCTTTGTGGATATAAAGGACTTACAAAGATAATCGGACGGGCAAAATCAAGGGGAAACATAACTTCCCGATTCTGTACATTCCTATTGAAACAAGGTGGGGAGGGTAAAATGACAGTGGAAATACAGTATACTTCTTTCTTAGACATTATATAACACTCGAGATGAATTGGAACAATTCAATTAATGTTGTCCAACTTTAGTATGATAGCTTATTCCAGTTTGGCCTTTAAGAACCTTTGGAAGAGAAACCATGGCAAGGTGAAGGAAGTGTAAACGAAACGACGCGGGGAAACGAAACGTCTTTCCCTGGTCGGTCACACACTGTGTCTATGGTGTCAACGACTCTTTAAGGGGTTACTAAATTAGAAAAATTAGTTCCCACATATCTATAAATTCCCTTAAAAAAATTCACGTTCTTCTGAAAGCAGTAAAGTCTCATTTTGACGAAAATCTGAAAAACGCACACCTCCAGTGACGTCCGAGGTTTGTCCGAATAGCAAAAACTAATACATTCAAAGTGAATTCCATCCATTGAATTTGAATGACAAGATAGAGGTAAATGCAACAACGCGTTACTACGAAATTAGAGGGGGGTGGGGATAAACTACGAAAATGGTCTATTGTGGACTTCCGTACAATCTATGGTATTTTGACTTCCCTGGCGTCACTGGAGGCGTGCGCTTTTTTTTTAAATTCATTTTTTTTTTCAAAATGAGACTTTATTGCGGCAAACAAATGTGAAATTCGTTTCTCAGTGGATGATTTTACATAGATTAGTGGGAACTTATTTTTCTAATTTAGTAACTCTTTAATCACAGACAAAGAACAGCCCCTGTTCAAACAACAAGCCAAACAAAATAAAACACGACAAATGCTGCATGAAATACCTGTAAATCAGGTTTATTATATGCCATGTCGGTATTAAATTTGATTCAACAAGAGAATCCATAGTACGTATTCTCATGATTTATTTTAACATATCACTCAAGAGCATAATAACTATGCATGCATACGGGGCATACGGGGTTGTATTCATATTTTTAGGTACATGTATATACTTAATGTCTAAGAAATATGAAATACAGTCCTAATACTGTTGTACACATATCCACTGAAAGGGTGTACGTACCTAATCAAATTCAATGAGATATGCACGTTATATAACTACAGTGAAATATTCACTGAATGAGGACTCTTGCCATGGATTCCCAACTATTACATAATACATCAACTACCCAGCTTGTTCAGTATGTTTATTCAAAACTCTTTACGCATCTACAATCATTAGGTGTCACATTGACATCACAAATAGGAATACTGAACTTATTCCTTACCCTGGCTGAATCAAAGGACATATCAGTGGAATGATGCAGATTTAACATTGTGCTTTCCCAATAGTTGTCCCACAATCACTCACCAGTCCTACATGTATATGTGCATAACTCAAACCAGTCCTGGTTCGGAGCGCTATCCACTGCGTCGGATGTGTGATCAACAATCAGCCCTAAAAATATAATTTACAAACGTACATGCACCAATATAATGCATCCATTTCCTGGTTAGCACACATTTTAATACACATTCAAAGGATGAAACACAAATTTTTTTAGAAGTGTGAATACTCCCATAATACATGTACATTTCCTCATTGACCTCAAAGTATCAAAGTGCGGTGATACTGTTCCATCACAGTAAATTTACTGGACCTAAAGCTATGGTCACAACACAGAGCGGCGACCGACCGATTTGTAGCCTGCTCGGTCGCTGCTGACATTAAAGCTATGGTCACAACCCCAAAAAGTAGCCTGCTCGGCGGCCGGGCCAATTCCGGCCGGGCGCCGCTTGTTTTTAGGGCATCGCTCGGCTGCCGCTGAAGTTTCAGCGCGGAGTTAAAATTTGGGCGGCGCCTGCTCACATTTTACTCGCCGCCCAAAATACGTTCGGTGCCCGCGCGGTGAGTGAAAAGTGAGCAGGCGCCGCCCGATCGAATTTTAACTCCGCGCTAAAACTTCAGCGGCCATGGCACCGAGTGATGACATAAAAACAAGCGGTCCCAGGGCGGACGCCGCTCTGTGCCCTGGCGAAATTGGCTAAAAACTCGTAGCATGCTCGCCGCCGAGGATGCTACATTTTGGGTTGTGACAGATAGATTAACAATTGCTAGACTTAAATAAGCTCCTGTAGCAACGCACGTAGAAGCTAAAACACAACTTTGCAAAATAATGGTCTTCATGCAGATTAACACTGTTCGATTAATAAGCCATCTTTTTATCCCTATAGTATGCATATTAAAAATGCAGGAATGTAGGGGTTATGAAGTGTTAGTCTTGAAAAACAGACCCTGTCTCTTCAAGAAAATGATTCCATTACATAAACTTGATACAGGGCAGCTTACTGATTTATTACCGGTGAAATTCCTTCTCACAGTGGTTTCATGGCCAAAATGAGAGAATTTTTTTTTTGCCTTATAAACCATGACATGCTGTATGTACGGAGATGATTATGAACAACGTGTTTTCAGAGGAAGCAAATACTCCACACAGTCAAAAGTCCAGGCGATAAGTCAATGATAATGAATAACAACAGCCTTTCTGCGGCGCTTATGAAAATATTCAATGTGGCGTGACTTTTGTTGCTATTCCTTATGGCATGCATGGGAAGGATTCATCAGTTGACTTCAAAGTATCAAAGTGCAGTGATAGTGTTCCATCACAATAAATTTACTGAATCTAACAATTGCTAGACTTTAATAAGCTCCAGTACCAACGCACATCTGCAAAAAAGTTAACACAGCTTTGCATAATAATGGTCTTCATACAGATTGACGCTGTTCGAAGCCATCTTTTTATCCCTACAGTTAAAATAGTAAGCAAATGATTAACGTTGGTGAAGGTGATGGGTATTTTGCCTGAAACCAAAAGTTGATTATTTGCTGTGTGTGTGTGTGTGTGTGTGTGTGCTCCGCTATTGTACGAGGGGGGATCAAAAAGTAATGCCTCCAGAGTCACCAAATCTTTATTAATGATCCGACGAAAATCAAATTTACAGATTATAGCCTGGGGACTCCTCTACCTGGAACTACTGTTCAACATAGATGTCTTTCGATGCATTTACGCCACCGTTGAATCCAAGCATTAAATCCGGCTTAGAAATACCTTAGAACTTGCTTCCTGGCCCATGACTTAACAGATGACTTGACTTCATCCACGTCTTCACATGGGTAACCACGGAGACTTTCTTTCATTGGCCCAAACAGATAGAAGTCTGAAGGTGCTAAGTCATGACTGTATGGTGGATGAGGTATCACAGACCACACCATTTTGGCTATTGCCTGGGTTGTGAAAATTGACGTGTGTGGCCTTGCATTATCGTGATGGAGCTGTATGGAATGAATGCCTTTAAGTGGTCTCTTATCTAGTTATGTATCTTTCAATGTTGAACATGTGACCCTCAGGCAAGAAGTCTGTGAGAATAACACCCTCTGTGTCCTGATAAACTGCGGCCATCACCTTCTAAGCCGATCTGGCAGCCTTGAATTTCCTGAGACGTGGTGAAAAGCTATGGCGCCATTGCTTGGATTGAACCTTACTCTCTGGGTCATACAGGTATGCCCATGTCTCATCTCCAGTAACCGCATCATGGAAGAAGTCTTGTCCCACAGTTTCAAATGCATCCAGGAGCTCTTGACACATCTCTACCTGTCTACCCGCCTCTGTTTATGATACACTTTCTAGAGATTTGAAGATTTTGTTGAAGTCAAATCAGTTATTAAGTTATGGAATAGGGAAGGTTATGTTTAGTGGCTAAACTTCAGCTCCAGAGTATTTCCAAGCCGGATATGATGCTTGGTTCAACGGTGGCGTAAATGCATCGAAAGACAAGGTGACTAAGTTGAACAGTCGTCCCACGTGGAGGAGTCGAGTCCTCAGGCTATAATCTGTGTAAATTTGGTGTTCGTTGGATCACTGATAAAGATTCGGTGACTATGGAGGCATGACTTTTTGATACCCCCTCGTAATAGCATCATTTTGAAGCAATGTTAATATTTTCACACACACACACACACACACACACACACACACACACACACACACACACATTCAAGTCTAGCACGCCAGTGCTGGCTGTATTGCCGGAATAGGCGTACGCATGTGCATAAGTGTAAGGATGTAGGGGTTATGAAGTGTCAGTCTTGAAGAAACAGACCCTATCTCTTCAAGAAAATGATTCAATTACATAAACTTAATACAGGGCAGCGTAATGAATGTTTAATGACTGCATGAAATTCCTTCTCAATGTGGTTTTATGGCCAAAATCAGACAAATTCTTGTTGCCTAATGAACCATGACAAGCTGTATGTATTCGGCTATGATTATGAACAACGTGTTTTCAGAGGAAGCAAATACTCCACACAGTCAAAAGTCCAGGCGATAAGTCAATGATAATGAATAACAACAGCCTTTCTGCGGCGCTTATGAAAATATTCAATGTGGCGTGACTTTTGTTGCTATTCCTTATGGCATGCATGGGAAGGATTCATCAGTTGACTTCAAAGTATCAAAGTGCAGTGATAGTGTTCCATCACAATAAATTTACTGAATCTAACAATTGCTAGACTTTAATAAGCTCCAGTACCAACGCACATCTGCAAAAAAGTTAACACAGCTTTGCATAATAATGGTCTTCATACAGATTGACGCTGTTCGAAGCCATCTTTTTATCCCTACAGTTAAAATAGTAAGCAAATGATTAACGTTGGTGAAGGTGATGGGTATTTTGCCTGAAACCAAAAGTTGATTATTTGCTGTGTGTGTGTGCTCCGCTATTGTACGAGGGGGATCAAAAAGTAATGCCTCCAGAGTCACCAAATCTTTATTAATGATCCGACGAAAATCAAATTTACAGATTATAGCCTGGGGACTCCTCTACCTGGAACTACTGTTCAACATAGATGTCTTTCGATGCATTTACGCCACCGTTGAATCCAAGCATTAAATCCGGCTTAGAAATACCCTAGAGCTTGCTTCCTGGCCCATGACTTAACAGATGACTTGACTTCATCCACGTCTTCACATGGGTAACCACGGAGACTTTCTTTCATTGGCCCAAACAGATAGAAGTCTGAAGGTGCTAAGTCATGACTGTATGGTGGATGAGGTATCACAGACCACACCATTTTGGCTATTGCCCGGGTTGTGAAAATTGACGTGTGTGGCCTTGCATTATCGTGATGGAGCTGTATGGAATGAATGCCTTTAAGTGGTCTCTTATCTAGTTATGCATCTTTCAATGTTGAACATGTGACCCTCAGGCAAGAAGTCTGTGAGAATAACACCCTCTGTGTCCTGATAAACTGCGGCCATCACCTTCTAAGCCGATCTGGCAGCCTTGAATTTCCTGAGACGTGGTGAAAAGCTATGGCGCCATTGCTTGGATTGAACCTTACTCTCTGGGTCATACAGGTATGCCCATGTCTCATCTCCAGTAACCACATTATGGAAGAAGTCTTGTCCCACAGTTTCAAATGCATCCAGGAGCTCTTGACACATCTCTACCTGTCTACCCGCCTCTGTTTATGATACACTTTCTAGAGATTTGAAGATTTTGTTGAAGTCAAATCAGTTATTAAGTTATGGAATAGGGAAGGTTATGTTTAGTGGCTAAACTTCAGCTCCAGAGTATTTCCAAGCCGGATATGATGCTTGGTTCAACGGTGGCGTAAATGCATCGAAAGACAAGGTGACTAAGTTGAACAGTCGTCCCACGTGGAGGAGTCGAGTCCTCAGGCTATAATCTGTGTAAATTTGGTGTTCGTTGGATCACTGATAAAGATTCGGTGACTATGGAGGCATGACTTTTTGATACCCCCTCGTAATAGCATCATTTTGAAGCAATGTTAATATTTTCACACACACACACACACACACACACACACACACACACACATTCAAGTCTAGCACGCCAGTGCTGGCTGTATTGCCGGAATAGGCGTACGCATGTGCATAAGTGTAAGGATGTAGGGGTTATGAAGTGTCAGTCTTGAAGAAACAGACCCTATCTCTTCAAGAAAATGATTCAATTACATAAACTTAATACAGGGCAGCGTAATGAATGTTTAATGACTGCATGAAATTCCTTCTCAATGTGGTTTTATGGCCAAAATCAGACAAATTCTTGTTGCCTAATGAACCATGACAAGCTGTATGTATTCGGCTATGATTATGAACAACGTGTTTTCAGAGGAAGCAAATACTCCACACAGTCAAAAGTCCAGGCGATAAGTCAATGATAATGAATAACAACAGCCTTTCTGCGGCGCTTATGAAAATATTCAATGTGGCGTGACTTTTGTTGCTATTCCTTATGGCATGCATGGGAAGGATTCATCAGTTGACTTCAAAGTATCAAAGTGCAGTGATAGTGTTCCATCACAATAAATTTACTGAATCTAACAATTGCTAGACTTTAATAAGCTCCAGTACCAACGCACATCTGCAAAAAAGTTAACACAGCTTTGCATAATAATGGTCTTCATACAGATTGACGCTGTTCGAAGCCATCTTTTTATCCCTACAGTTAAAATAGTATTAAGCAAATGATTAACGTTGGTGAAGGTGATGGGTATTTTGCCTGAAACCAAAAGTTGATTATTTGCTGTGTGTGTGTGTGTGTGTGTGTGTGTGTGTGCTCCGCTATTGTACGAGGGGGATCAAAAAGTAATGCCTCCAGAGTCACCAAATCTTTATTAATGATCCGACGAAAATCAAATTTACAGATTATAGCCTGGGGACTCCTCTACCTGGAACTACTGTTCAACATAGATGTCTTTCGATGCATTTACGCCACCGTTGAATCCAAGCATTAAATCCGGCTTAGAAATACCCTAGAGCTTGCTTCCTGGCCCATGACTTAACAGATGACTTGACTTCATCCACGTCTTCACATGGGTAACCACGGAGACTTTCTTTCATTGGCCCAAACAGATAGAAGTCTGAAGGTGCTAAGTCATGACTGTATGGTGGATGAGGTATCACAGACCACACCATTTTGGCTATTGCCCGGGTTGTGAAAATTGACGTGTGTGGCCTTGCATTATCGTGATGGAGCTGTATGGAATGAATGCCTTTAAGTGGTCTCTTATCTAGTTATGTATCTTTCAATGTTGAACATGTGACCCTCAGGCAAGAAGTCTGTGAGAATAACACCCTCTGTGTCCTGATAAACTGCGGCCATCACCTTCTAAGCCGATCTGGCAGCCTTGAATTTCCTGAGACGTGGTGAAAAGCTATGGCGCCATTGCTTGGATTGAACCTTACTCTCTGGGTCATACAGGTATGCCCATGTCTCATCTCCAGTAACCACATTATGGAAGAAGTCTTGTCCCACAGTTTCAAATGCATCCAGGAGCTCTTGACACATCTCTACCTGTCTACCCGCCTCTGTTTATGATACACTTTCTAGAGATTTGAAGATTTTGTTGAAGTCAAATCAGTTATTAAGTTATGGAATAGGGAAGGTTATGTTTAGTGGCTAAACTTCAGCTCCAGAGTATTTCCAAGCCGGATATGATGCTTGGTTCAACGGTGGCGTAAATGCATCGAAAGACAAGGTGACTAAGTTGAACAGTCGTCCCACGTGGAGGAGTCGAGTCCTCAGGCTATAATCTGTGTAAATTTGGTGTTCGTTGGATCACTGATAAAGATTCGGTGACTATGGAGGCATAACTTTTTGATACCCCCTCGTAATAGCATCATTTTGAAGCAATGTTAATATTTTCACACACACACACACACACACACACACACACACACACACACACACACACACATTCAAGTCTAGCACGCCAGTGCTGGCTGTATTGCCGGAATAGGCGTACGCATGTGCATAAGTGTAAGGATGTAGGGGTTATGAAGTGTCAGTCTTGAAGAAACAGACCCTATCTCTTCAAGAAAATCATTCAATTACATAAACTTGATACAGGGCAGCGTAATGAATGTTTAATGACTGCATGAAATTCCTTCTCAATGTGGTTTTAAGGCCAAAATCAGACAAATTCTTGTTGCCTAATAAACCATGACAATCTGTATGTATTCGGCTATGATTATGAACAACGTGTTTTCAGAGGAAGCAAATACTCCACACAATAGTCCAGACGATAAGTCAATGATAATGAATAACAACAATCTTTCTGCGGCATTTATATTCAATGTGGCGTGACTTTTGTTACTGAATTCCTCATGGGAAGGATTCATCAGCTCCCAATATTGTATGAGTGTGTTTTTGAACAGAACAAAGTACATGTAGGTGTGTGATAGAGCTTGCAAATGACGCTCAAGATTGTATGTGTATAACCCATATAGTAACACGACATTGGGGCCAATGTTGGGCCAATGTCACTCGAGATATCGGGCCAAAGGCGTCAAAGGCTGATGTTGGTCCAACGTTAAAATGTCCACCAGGCCAACATTGGCCCAACATCAGGTTTGAGACGTCGGACCAACGTTGTTTTATATTCATCTGGCCAATGTTAAAAGCTGACGTTGGCCAACGTTTGAATGTTCACCAGCCCAACATTGGCCCAACATCAGATTTGAGACGTCGGGCCAACATTGATCATTTGATATTGGGTCAACATAGATTATGTGACATTGTGCCAACGTCAAATTCTGACGTTGGCCCAAAATTAGAATTTCCATCAACCCAACATTGGCCCAACATCACATTGTTTATTCGATATTAATTTGATATTGGGCCGACATTGTTTATTTGAGGTTGGGAGAACAAATTGTTGCTTACATTGGGACAATGTCGTTTATTTGACATTGTACCAACGTCGTGTATCTGTCATTGTGCCAAAGTCTCATTCTGACGTTGGCCCAACATTGAAATGTTTACTCGGCCAACATTGGCCCAACATCAGATTTGAGACGATGGGCCAACATTGTTTATTAGACGTTGGGCCAACATTATTGATTTGATGTTTATCTGACGTTGGCCCAACATCGGATTTTAGACGTCTGGGGCTAAAGTTGTTTTCAAAAATCAAGCAACATGAAAAAAGGGACACTGATGTAATATTCTATTAAATATTTTTTTAAATATACATTATATTTTACTATGTTTCAAGTCCTAACTTATCCTATCGTACTTTATCCTAACCTTACCTTTCCTATCCTCACCTAATCTAACCTATCCGAGCATTCGTGTTCCATAGTATACACATTTTCATATATATTAACCTTGGTTGGAGAGTATATTTTATGACCCAGCAATAAATCTTTTTCTCTGTTCTAACATTCTCCTGGTCTCTCAACTCTATTGGAATTGTTACGGGGAATGGCCAACGACCTCTCCCAGGGATGTAAAGAGTCAATTTGCTTCCAGGTTTCGGAGCGTCGCGTGAATACGAAACCAAAATGTACGATCATGTAGCCGCATGCACAGACTCAAAAGCTTTTGTACGTTAAATTGTCATTTATTTCATAGATTGTTGGTATCAGATGTGGAATATAAAGCACATAATCAACTTTTGGTTTCACGCAATGAGACGAACTATCACTTCCTCGGCGATCTGAATGTATACGATATCTTTCCTCAGCTAAAAGCTTCGGAAAGATAGCTACATCCAGATCGCCTCGAAAGTGATAGTTCGTCACATTAACCTCACCGACGTTGATTATTTGCTTAGTATGTTGAAATACTACTAAACACAACAAAAAGTAAGTCCCCCCCCCCCCCCCTTACCAACATGACACAGTTCTTTATCGAAGATGTTTTGGGCAAAATCATTTCGCAGTAGTGTTTCTTAACATATTGACTAACTTCTATGTGAAAATCACATTAATCAAATCAGTCATTCATGAGTGAGCAAATTTTAAAGGCAAAAATGTCACCTTTCAAAAGTCACAAGGGTAATTTTAGAATTCTGTCATATGATTTTTTTTATGAATTCCATTACTGGTGAAGAATTTATATCCTTCCATTGTTTATCATCCATCTCTCGATGCACGAACATCTATCCCGACACTTTACTTATTGTTCTGGTTGAGTGAGCAAATACTCATCCCTCTTGAGTTTGAAAACCTTATTTTTGCGAAAAAATAGAACTCTGAATATTTTGAAAAGGATGTTACATGACCTGTTATGTAAACATAAGAAGTCATTTTCGTAATGGTTGAGTGAATACACTTCAAAAATCGCACAAGAAATGCCAAAATGTACTGTTAAAACGGCATAAACAATTAGCCCTGTGACTTTTGAAAAGTGAGATTTTTTGCCTATAGAAGTTGCCACTCATGCATGACTAATTGGATTAATGTGATTTTCACAAAGAAGTTAGTCAATAAGCTAAGAAACAATCCTGCTAAATTATTTTAACCGAAACCTCTTAAGCTATTTTGCTTAGAGAGGACTTACTTGTTTGTTGTGTTTAGTTGAGACATTGGCGATAGTGACACGGCAACTTCAAGATATCAAAATTAGCCTTAATTATTGATATCGGACCGCCATCATATTTTCAAGCATTTTCAGATATGTTGCTGTCACTAGTAGATACATTGGCGTGATGGCGGCATGACTTCAGCTTTGAGACATCAGATAATTACATTAGCCAGACATCACTTTTTCAAATAATTCCAGGTATTGGCGCGATGTCGGCACGACGTTAGCTTTAAAATATCGAAATCAAGTCATAATAATGACATCAGCCCGACGTTACATTTTCCAAAATTAACCGACGTGTTCAAATGCCACTAGTCACGACATCGGCGCGATGTCGGCACGGCGTAAGCTTTGAAATCGAATTTAGCTCAATATATTAATGCTCACCCAACATCACATTTTCAACCATTTTCTAAAAAAAATTAATGTCAATAGTTACGACATTGGCGCGATGATGTCACGACGTAGTTATTTGAGATATCGAAACGATAACGTCGGCCCGACATCACATTCTTACCATTTCCCGACATGTTTTAATTTCTTTAGTTACGACATTGGCTCGATGTCGGCACAACGGCAGCTTTGCGATATCAAAATTAAGTCGGAATAATAACGTCGCCCGGACGTCTCATTTTGAACCATTTCCCGATATGTTCTAATGTCCCTACTTACGACATTGGCGCGATGCCGGCACGACGTCGGCAATTAGGTCGGAAAAATGATGTAGCCCCGACATAGAATTTCAACTAAATACCGACCTATTTGAGTACCATCGTTCCCAACAAATGTAAGTCACATTATCTCGCTCGGGGGTTGAACTCTTCCAGGACTTTATGGGTGGTTCATGAATTTACTTTAATAGATCTTGGTTGTCCTCATTAATCCAATGTATGATCTCTGAAATTGAAAACACCATTCTTACTTATCAGAAGCATAGTTTCATAAACATCGGTTTCTGAAATGCATGTACATTTTTGATGGCGACACTAATGTTCTTCAAGTTGTGTACGAAAAAATCACGAGAAATACCGCCTTCAATTTTTGACGTAGTTAAGAAATACCATAAATACTTTCCTTATCATCCCTAACATTTGAAATCCCTCTCTGAGAATCGACTTTGTCCTGGTTATAAAATATCATCGGGAATACACATCCGAAAGGAAGATTAAGCACCAAGTTTGAACCTCTTTCTCATCATGGCCTTATGGAAACTTGTTATCACTTCAATATTTTTCGAAAATCTATTTTCACCAACAAACCTGTGGTGTTGATCTTTTTATACATTTGAATGTGCACACTATCGAACCTTTGGAATAACGAAACTTCGGGATAGCGAGCATGCCCGGAGGGATTCCTTTATAGTTAGAAGAATGTTGACCTTCCTAAGCCATCTAAAGGCAATCTGATATTCATATTTTTTAAGGAGCACTAGATTTCACTGAATTTACTCTTGCTAAAGTTTAAAATTGCCTGAGGTCACCATTCAACAGAATCATACAATGGGATGGCATGTCTCTATAAAAGAGCTCACAGTTTGAATAGCCTGTCGTAGACTTTATGTTGCATTCATTCTGACAATTATCCAAAAGCCTCATCAACGACACGGTTACGATGTACGCCACAAACAAAAAGCCAAGTCTGCAATACGCTAGCGGGGTATTGCTTACCAACACACATATCAATCACACAATCTCATTCAGGCATTGTGACATCCACTGAATTTGTACAGGAGCGAGCTCTAAAGATGAGAATTGGCCACTGCAGATTTACCATTATTGCCTACGAAAAGAGACACACTTTTGTTAAACGTTGGTAAAAAAAAATTCTCACATGAAGTAAAGATAAACGTCTGTTCTTTCCCTTGAAATCAGGCGCATACGGAAGACAGCTTAAAAACATGTCCGCACTAACAAGACTCATATGCAACACTGAAAGATATAGTATTTCGCAATATCTCACCTAAGTAGAATATTGTAATCCTGATTACGTTATGCAACACTCCTTTTGATATGAAACTCTCTACATGACTTGAATTAAATCTAAATGAAGTGGAATTCATCTTAATTTTAATACGCCTGCAAACATAAATGAAAAAAGACAGCAAATTCAATAATACATATATATTGTGCAAAATTTCAAAGATAAACTTGTACATTTATATCATAGAAAAACAAACCTATTTCAAAATGTGAAGGGGGATTAAAAAGGCGACGCTTGTGTGTTTATAGGCCACCCTTTACAGTGCACAGAATTATATCACTTTAACAAGACTATTTATAAATTAATCATAGTTGTGGGGTTACAAGGAAATATGTTACGGAGGGGAAAACAAAAATAAAAGCAATCTACTAAAATAAAGTTTGTAAGAGGTGGAGATCATATGGGGAAGAAAGGAAATCAGGGACTTTGACATATGCAATTAGCAGATTTCACTTTTAATTGCGTTGAAACGTGTGGATGAGTACGGGTGACTGCAGTTCAATGTTCACCGCATTTAATGTTGTGGTCATGTGTATGATAAAAATATAACGTTCGGGTAAGTAGAAGATGAACTTTTGACTCTCTTGAAAAAGATAATTCAACGAAATTTACAACTCGAATCTATCTGGAATTTACGCGTCATAAAGTCAAGGGATATCATTTCTTCAAAGGTAGGTCTCATGACATTTTTACAATTATTTATCTTTAAATAGTCGTTGGGATGTTCTCACATTTTGGACAAATTGGGACCTAAAACGTGCGTATTAGGTAGTTAATTCAGAACACAACAATACCCATCATGCATGGCACATGTCAATCCACAAACAATCTGCCATCATTTATCATTCATCATCGTTCTGGCAGGTCAGACCCCGTGGGTTAACATATGTGATGAACAATGGGCACTGTTGTGTTCTGAAGTACTTATCTGATACACAAGTTTTTAGTACCAGTTTGACCAAGAAATGAAAATTGAAATCAATACTCCATAGATTATATAAATGATAATCGTTGATGAAATATCAACAAACCTGTTTCTTTAAATTTTGACATTTTTTTTCGTTATAATGTTTAAATACACACTTTTTAAATATTTGTTAAGAATTTCGCAGTGGGGGACGCCGCATGAAACAGTCCCCATTTCAGATTCACAGTGTTTTAATACTGCATATTGTTACTATATTTCACACCTATCGTTATGATTGTTGATTTTCTTAACTGATTGTTCATTATTTGATTGTATAATAACATTTTGATATTCAATTATGTATTGAAACATTGGGGACCCTGTATCATTGTTTGGCCGTTAAATGTATGTACAATTATATATTTGCGTAAATTGTAAAGTGATACTTTCAGTCAGTGTTCCTGTTCGGTCTGTTAATAAATAAGTAAACAAATAAAGAGAAATGTATAATATGTATCATGTGTTTTGTTATCATCTACGTTTATGTTCGATGGTGTATAGAGTGTACTTGGTTGTAATAATGTTTTATCATTATTTTGCTATGTCAATGTGGGCTGTATCATAGTGTTTTGTAGAAGAGCAATCTGTGTGACTGATGTAACTACCCTGGTAAAATAACACGAAATAATAAAACAAATGAATATGGCCAGTCTCATTTCTAGATAGAAGGCCTACATATAAGAATGTATTCCTGATGAACAACTCTCGAAAGGAAAAGGAGAGAAATTTCGTCCCACTATAGAGAAACGGTGCGTCTAGAATTCAAAGTAATAGTACACAAATATGATAATAGTGATATTAGAGATGAATATATCAAGTGTTTTTCATAAGCCTCATCTCGATAATTCTGATTGGTTGATAGACATGAACTAGATTTTACCATCCTAGCAGAGATGCTTTCTTGTATAAACATGATAAATAACGGTCAATAATACTTTTATTCGCAGAAATGGCGGGAAAAACAACTTTATTACCATAACAAAGCATACAGTAGTACTTTTATAAGCATGAGTTTGCATAATTAATGTCTACCAGCTTGTGCTTGAAGCTGTGATTTGTGTAAATCTGTGATTTACTTGTAATTCTGAATAATACTTGGCAGCAGAATAGTTTCATCACATCTGAAAGTTGTTACAACAGAGTGAAATTAACACTTCTGAAAAGGTTAGTCGGAACTCAACCATGATTACACCGTGTCAGCGTCATAGCGCCCTCAGGTTTGACTGGATGTCGTGAGTTCAGTGCACGTTTTTTTTTCAATTCAATTCTCTATTCATTTAACAAACAAAAATAAACAACTTTCATGAACAATGAATATAAGGCATCACCAGAAAGGCGATGGCTTGTGAGGTGTGATGACCTTTAACGTGTGGTTCAAGACACATAAGTATAAAGTCCATTATTTAAATGACATACAGTAAGATGAACCCAAAGATGAGTACATAAATTACATGCAAATACATACTTAAAAAATACATCAACGAAAGACTAATACAATCAAATACAAACGAAACAAAACACAAAAAAAAACAAAGACAAAACAAAAAACAAAAACAAACGAATGTTTAACAACTAAGACAATAATCAACAGAGTAAACAGTCTGTAATATCAAAATGTCGAAGTATAATGCGGCTATGTATACCTCCATATGTATACCCCTCCACACGCGCCGAGGGCAACTCGAATTACAACAAAATATGTGACTACGCACCACCCAAGCAAGGTAAAAAAAAACCTCCGCGTACTCAATTATTTCAATAGTATGAGTGAGTTAATAACTTTTTTGCGGAGGAAAATTTCATTACGACCTGCCAAAATTATATGCACGATCAAGCTACTTGCGCTTGGGTGCGTCGCAGTATCACAACTATCCACATTCCTGACTTTTCACCATAAAGAGCGTGAGGCTCTAAAAATAAATACTACTTAATTAACTATATGTGTTAAAAACACCAAGAAGCTCGCTCTTTATGATGAAACACAAATGTGGCAAAGAACACGAAACGCAGGATAGAGAAGCACCGAAGTGGTGACGCCACATGAGCATGTTGTCAAGACAATTGGCTCAAACTCACAACAGTGAGAGGCTGAGCGGTCCGATATTGTCTATCGGTTTAGTGTCGGGCAATCCCTATCACAGCCCCCGCTGTGATAATTGCTGTTTGCTCGACCCGCATAGTTTAGAACCAGTTGTTCTGGCAACTATGCTCAAACTACGTCACACCTCGGCACTCCATACCACGCACTAAGAATTTATCATTAGTAAGTTATTACTAATAAAGCGACAGGAAGTGTTTTTTTAATTGGCTTTTGAAGTTACTGATAGAATTAAGATTTGTTTATAATTTTGAATCAAAAGAGTTCCAAAATGTCGATTGTGTTAGGTGCAAACGACAGAACGGCAGGACAAAATTACCACTTTTACGAATATTAAAAGTATGGGTTTGGGAATATTGTATGAAATAATTTGTAAAAACATGTGGCAATAACCCAAATAGAAATTTGAAAACAAAAACTCCGAGTTTGAACGATACGCGATCATGAATAGTTAAAGTATGTACTTCTTTGAAAAGTGGAGAAAAATGGGCAAAGTAATTTGAATTGACATGCTAATCTTCCTGTAGATATAGTCCACATGGTCATTCCACGAAAGTTTGTCGTCAATTATGACTCCCAAGAAATTTGTAGAATTTACCCTTGAAATAATACTATCATCATATGTAAGAGAGCAAATAAACGGGTTAGATTTTTTGAACTCGTGCCTGACCAGACCAGGCTACAATAATCCAGAAAAGGCAGTACAAGGGCATTGTATATCGTACAAAGAATCTTATTTGGAAGTATTACACGTACTTTATAAAGCATCCCTAATGACAGGCTAATCTTCCTGTAGATATAATCCACATGGTCCTTTCACGAAAGTTTGTCGTCAATTATGACCCCTAAGAAATTTGTGGAATTTACCCTTGAAATGATACTATCATCAAATATATTACACAATGTATTGACCTTTGTCGACTGAAATAACATATATTTTGTCTTTTCTACATTTAGTTGTAATGTGTTGGCCTTAAACCAATCACATACATTTTTCAATTCATTGTTCACAATATGATTAAGTTGCTCTTCATCAGAATGCGAGAGAAACAAATATATATTATCAGCATATATTACAAAATTGAGGACATTCAATGATGTTTATGATGTCATTAATATATATACAAGGAACAAGAGTGGCCCTAAGATACTTCCCTGCGGAACCCCACAATTCAACAACATGGTATTTCAGTTGGCAACTCTAAAAGTAGTGTATTGTTTACGATTATGTAAGTAACTTTTGAACCATTGTAGTGGTATACCCCGGATTCCATAGAGTCTCAGTAAGATGCCATGGTCCAATGAATCGAACGCCTTACTCAAATCAATATACAAAGCAAGAGGCTTCTCTTTCTTATCATTAGTAAGTTATTACTAATAAAGCGACAGGATAGAATACTGCTATCTACTGATAGAATTAAGATTTGTTTATAATTTTGAATGAAAAGAATTCCAAAATGTCGATTGTGTTAGATGCAAACGACAGAACGGCAGGACAAAATTACCACTTTTACGAATATTAAAAGTATGGGTTTGGGAATATTGTACAAAATAATCTGTAAAAACATGTGACAATAACCCATATAGAAATTGGAAAACAAAAACTCCGAGTTTGAACGATACGCGATCATGAATAGTTAAAGTATGTACTTCTTTGAAAACTGGAGAAGAATGGCCAAGGTAATTTGAATTGACATGCTAATCTTCCTGTAGATATAGTCCACATGGTCATTCCACGAAAGTTTGTCGTCAATTATGACCCCCAAGAAATTTGTGGAATTTACCCTTGAGATAATACTATCATCAAATATATTACACAATGTAGTGACCTTTGTCGACTGAAACAACATACATCTTGTCTTTTCTACATTTAGTTGTAATTTGTTGGCCTTAAACCAATCACATACATTTTTCAATTCATTGTTCACAATATGATTAAGTTGCTCTTCATCAGAATGCGAGAGAAACAAATATATATTACCAGCATATATTACAACATTGAGGACACTCAATGATGTTTATGATGTCATTGATATATATACAAGGAACAAGAGTGGCCCTAAGATACTTCCCTGCGCAACCCCACAATTCAACAACATGGTATTTCAGTTGGCAACTTTAAAAGTAGTGTATTGTTTACGATTATGTAAGTAACTTTTGAACCATTGTAGTGGTATACCCCGGATTCCATAGAGTCTCAGTAAGATGCCATGGTCCAATGAAGCGAACGCCTTACTCAAATCAATATACAAAGCAAGAGGCTTCTCTTTCTTATCTAAGAACGGGGTGATTTTCTCAAGGGCATGCAGTAAAGCAGTCTCTGTTGAAAATAAAGGCCGAAACCCAAATTCTTCATTTATCAGTACATTGTTATCCATCAAGTACTTATACAGTCGTTGATATACGATTCGTTCTAAAATCTTTGATAGAGCTGATAAGAGTGAAATGGGTCGATAATTTTCAATGAGACTTTCTTCCTTCTTTTTATTCACGGGGCAACCCCTGAACAAATCGAAAGGTTATATGACAAAGCGGTTTAGAAATACAGTAGATAATCTTCTTTAAAAATTTCGCACTAATTCCAGACCGCAGGAAGACGTGTTTTTAACATGTTTAAGACGTTTAGCGATTTCGATGATCTACGATTCGTTTGTAAAGAATATGCTTACATGTGTTCTTAAGTTCAAATAATCTTTAAAGTGTTTTGACCCATTTTGGACTGGTTTTGATATATTTACAACAATATTACAAAAATAGTAGTTAAAGGCGTCAGCTATTTCCTTTTCATCTTCAACTCTCTTCCCAAGTATTTCTGTATAACTAGGCAGTTTACGAGTTTTGTTGTTACCTAGTACTTGAATTATTGTCTACCAAGTCTTATACATGTCAGACTTATTTCTCTCTATTAAATTCATGAAATATTTTTGTTTTGAATAGTGCATAATATCATTTCAGTTGTTTCTATAACATTTGTATACTCTATCATTATTTCCTGACGGATCATGAGTATATTTCCAATATAATTTTTTTTTTTGTTGTTGATAGATTTCAAAATACCTCTAGTAATCCAAGGTTTCCTAATTGTTTCTTTTTGTCGTGTATTTTTAAATACACGAGTTGTCTTCCCGTCTTTATATTCACAATCATCATGAAGTTTTTTGAGCGTGTTCATAAAAAAGGCATGTGATTTGGATACATTATCACAATTTGTAACACTTAACCAGTTCACACAACATAGTTTACGATTCAATTCCATGTGGTACACGTTACTATTGAACAATTCGTTGTCATATTGCATTTGAACATTATGCAAATTTGTAATGTTATTAATTGAAATACAGGGAGATGATCAGACAGGTCAGTAATAAAAATACCAGGTGTGATCGGTTTACCATAAACGTTAGTGAACATTATATCAATACATGTGTGTGAAGTTGACGCTTTCCTAGTAGGTTTAGTAATAAGAGGATAGAAGCCGTGACTATACATAACACCTAAAAAGTCATTGGTATGAGAACTTACAGTCTATTTCAATATATCAAAATTGAAGTCACCAACAATGTAAAATAACATATTTTCCCTAGCTATGGTTTCTACACACTCTCCAAGCATTTCATTGAATGAAACTGGGTCTGAGTTAGGGGCTTTATATACAAAACCAATTACAACGTTTTTCCATGTTTCAGATCAATTTCAACAAACAAAGCTTCAGTAGATTCGTTACAGATATCTAAGTAATTTCTCTCATGGAAAGAAAATAAAGCATTGATATACATACAAACACCACCTCCCTGTCTCCCCTCACGTGATTTATGAACAAGTGTATAATCTTTTATATTGTAAATGGACGGTACATCAGATGTGAACAATGTCTCAGAAAAGGCATATATTGAAAATTTGTGACTTAGATTATTTATGTTGTCACAAATCGCATCATATTTAGCGGGTAAGCTTTGGGCATTTAGATGAAAAATAGACAATTGTCTGTCACATTCATTTGCATCAATGTTTGCATTAAAAGAATCGGTAAAGTAATAGTCACATGTTCCTTCCAAGTAATCTTCTATGTCATCTGCTATATCAAACATTTAACGTGGAACGGTACAGGTACATGCATGGCAGATCGAGAGCTATTATGGAAGGAAACCACCTCAAGCAGAAGAGGACCATTTGGTTTTAACATTGTTTGCTGTAATGATCATAATAAGCAAGAGTAGTACAAGACAGGTTGTTACAGAAATAACATATCATACATAAACCCACCACCACATATAAACATTTCATTAAGTCCAGGACAGAGTCTACAGGCGTCATGTTTATGTTTTACAATGCTCTGACCATTGTTTCTCAGAACTGACAAAGACTGTCTTCACTGGGCGACTGGGCGACAGAGACATACGCATAACTATGGAGACGTAAGTCGCGATTTGGTAAACATGATGAAATGTGGAGATCCCCCTGAGCCAGATACAATGGCGCTCTTAGTGATTTATGTGCATTATCTGTGCATAACTATCATCGCATGGAGTACAATCAACCACTACATTTATGAATAATCATCGCATGCTCCTTCTAGTCACAAAGGAATACAGCCAGTCGTCACCAGTCGTGCGTAAAGCCCCGGGGGGGGGGGGGGGGGGGGGGGCGTCACTCAACATATCACGTACGACGCACGCGCGTCTACAAAAAGCGTCGAAAAGGTTTGTTTTCAGCCCTTCAACGTCGCCGACGATTTCCTAAAAAAAAAAAAAAAGGAGCGTTGTTCAGCTTCAACTACTTTTTTTCGACGTTTAGGGTACTAAATTACAAAATTCTTTTTTTTTTCGACGTTGATTTTTTACCGTTTTTACGCGGTGTTTACGCCATTTAGGGTATATTGTTTACCCGGTTTACGCCATTTAGGGTCCCTTTTTAAGTGTGTGGACGCGCGTTGGTAGCACAATATATGGTGAGTGACTCCCCCCCCCCCCCCTACGGGGTTGCGTAAAGTTGTTCTTAGCTAAAGAATTGCTTGATGAAATCCCCAGGTATTTTTTTTTGTATCGGGGATGTGCGTAAGTGTCTCTTGACTTTCAGGCGGAGATGATTCTGGATTGGGTCACACGTCTCAACTCTCGAAGAACGGAAGTATCAAGGGCAATATAATACAATTAAGCTGTTCAAGCAAAAGTCCAGTGAAACCTGCCGCTAGAGGGTACCTTACCGCCTAGATTCATGAAAAAAGGGCTCAAAGCGTATCGGTTAGCACACGGGCAGCGTGTCGATATGTTCATGATGTTCAAGCAATGGTTCATACATGCGCAAGTCTTCATGAATAGACTCAATCTCACGGTACAACACATTTCCATAAAGCTGTTATAAAGGTGTGCCCGAACTTGCTTTTTTTTTACTGCAGGAGGTACTAGGGCGTATCATTATCGGCTTCAGCAAATAATGTAGGTTCGTATTCTGTTTTGGGGTTAAAGGCCTAACATACCATGTGCCTGCAAACTCTAGTCGTTTGGAGGAGGAGGAGGAGGAGGAGGAGGTGGCGGATGGTGGCTATGCACGGTGCTCTAAGGCAATCTGCTGCTCAAATGTAAACTGCTACAACTAGTGCAGTCGGTACACGAAATTACCTTCCACACACTGCAACGTCAACTGTTCAAATGGTTTCAGTCTCGTAGATATGTCCTTTATGACATATCCAAAATCCAACCGTTTCTTTTTTCTGAGCAATTGATCGTTTCACTATCAAAAAGTCACAATTCCATGTAAATTCCAACACATAGTACCACCTTTTGGACTGATAGGGTAAATTACATGATGTAACTTGCAAATCATTACATTTGCTAGTCTTGTGGTCATGGACGGAGCTAGGAGCCATGGATAATGTACGCCTTCACAGATAATCAAGTTCCCGTATGGATCATAAGTGTCACTCTTTAAATCATTAAATCGTGCCACAGCCAAATGCAAACCGACCCGTATTAAGTGCAGTGCCTCTCCCGTAATAATAACTTATGCGCCTCGATCATTTAGTGCCCATTTAGCAATGGAATTTTTTATAGGCCACCTGCAACCCTTCACCAAACACATTACTTCTCTTCCATGTGTATGGATTCCATGGTGCAAAAATGCCTCAATGTCACATTAAGAGTTAATCTGCAAAAGAGGGTACAATAAAATGTCTGATATAGGAACATGTGATCCCTGGCGTTGACATGATATCTATGTTGTAATCTGAAGAATTTTTTTTTTATAGTACCATTTTCACAGGGGAGGCAGTTGTTTGTTGCCAAGGAAAAGGAGCTTTTTTATCGCTTGATCATTTGAAAGTTAAGTATGTTTTTCCGTATTTAAATATTAAACGGCCGATTTTGTTAAAAGTTGTACCGGTCATGCCGGTAGCGTACGTTCTGAGCTAGTCCACCCCCTGGACTGTATTTTACAATCCGCCGACAACGAACGTTGGTGGCGCATCACATACAAAAAAATTCACCCTGTAATATCATGGACCCTACACGAGGGTCCATGGTAATACAGATTCGTGGAGTCGAGCAATCAGTGGTCTGGCGCGGTGTGCGTACTATGTGAATCAGTGGTGTAATGTGTGTGGGGGGATAAGCGTACGATAAAATACGGCCAGTATCTGGACTAGTTCTGATCGTGCAGTAACAATACCATCGCATATCCTGAAAGACCTTCTTTTTCAGTGACTTAGGCGGCAAGTCTGTAGGGGCAGGTTACACTTTAGCCACTCAACATCCGCTGCTGTTTGTGCGTTGTGCGCGTGTAAGTAGGGAGCTTTCGTTATAACCCCGCGGATGTAAAAGAGCAATCTGTTCTAGCCCTCCGTCCGCGGGAGTCACAGGCGCTTTCGCAAAATAAGACAGAGAACGCGAACGGCGGTGCGTGGGACGCACCCGGGCGCACGTGCGATTTGCAATGACGTCATCTGTACGGGCGCTGATTGGCTGCTGTCCGCAACTCGTCGAGAACGAATAATCTCAAAATTCCCGTCCGCGCAGATAGCGAGGCGGTGGGTGGCGCATGCGCAGATCGATCTTCGTATCGGATTACAGTTCTGGAGCCCGTCCGTCCTCAAAACGAAAGCTCGCTAGTATCGTTTCTAGAAAGGACATATTGTTACGTATCCCACCGCTGCCACCAGTGCTACGTGTGTTTGTATTGAACGTAGACGTAAATAACATAACAATGCAGACAGGTGTAGTTGAGTTCGATCGAACCGGGGGCCTCGCGTCTTAAAACAGCGCCATACCCATTGAGACACAAATCTTCCCATTCACTAACACGTATAAGGGGCTATAATGATTTTCTTTTAGTATATTGAGTTTTTACAAAGATCCCGATATCTGGTAAGAAAATGAAGACATTGGCTAGAAAGCTAAGAGACTCAGGTACAACATACTAAAGTTTCAAAGTAAAAGACTTAAACATAAGCGAGATACAGCTCCTAAGAGATTGTCATGTCAATTCATGATTTGAAATAAATGCCTCTCCCATTGACAATACACGTAAATATATGAGAATTTTGCACAATGCTTTTCATCAAAATTTACACCATGATGGCGTAATCATAATGTGTATAAAGGCATTTTTTACCATAGACGGAAGTGGCTCAAAATTTCAGGATGTGATGTATGTAGTGTCAGGAACATGAAACCAGTAAAGAAAAACGGAATTTTGACTTTCCGTTCGCGTTACACGCGGAAAAACGGAAATTTTTGGAATGCTTGAAATGGCCTGAAACATATACAAAACAATGTCGAGTTGATTTGGAGAATTGATTGGTTCTAGAGATATGCCAGTTAATAGATTTTCATTAAAATGCTCGTACATGACGTCAAGGCCATGCAATGACCTTGACAAATAAAAGAAAAATAAGTTCACATATATACCTACACATGATGAAAATTTGACAAAACATGACGCGTGCATTGTTGACATATTGATAACACAAAAAAAGATGGGGGGTATAAATAAACATAAAGAAATAAAGAAAGAACATTCTAACGAAATTAAGAGGTGATCTGTCAGTTACGACAGACCACCTAATAAGAGCAGAGCTAGGACTGTAGGAGAGCAAGAAAGTAGAAGAAAGAGGGGCGTTTGGAGGAATGTGGTTTAACTACAGACAGGGGATAAAGAGAACTCGGGGACCGTAACAATATTCTCTTCATACGCTTGGTTCGTCATGTAGGTCGTGTTTCCCAATCGAACGCGGGGACATAGTATCTACCACCCAATCAAACGGTTTCATTGTTTGGCGTCAACAGTTTTATTTTTAGTGTTTAACTTCGCTAGATTGAGAATTTGTTGAATCGGATTGCAAAGTAACGGCCAATTCCATCGGACAAAATGAGCTTCGCAATCGTCGTCGTGATCGTGTGCAAGAGTGCGACCAATCTCAATTTGGTGGGATTGTTAAAAGCTTTTGGAGTTCTGATGCCAGCCATGGCGGCCCATTATCAGTGTTCTTATACGGTTCTTGGCTTCATCTGCTCCCTCCACCTAACACTCAACTTTATAAGTTGTGAGTAAACGTCTGTACCGTATCATGTAGTTAAGCGACATTAACTTTTGTACTCCGCACGCGTATGTTTAAATGTGTTAGGATTAGGTCACCAAATCATACATTTACCTGGCTAAACCATGTCTTAGCATCACCATATTCTAACCTAGCATACACAAAACGTTTTCAGAACATTTAACATGTTTAAAAACGTTTTGTTTATGTCCTGTACGTCTTTGTCCTAAATGAACGTATTTTCAACGTTTTTGTTACGTCTTGTACGTCTCGTCTCAAATGAATTTTTTAAAAACGTTTTTTTTAGGCCCTGTACGTCTTCGTCCTAAATGAACGTTTTTAAAACGTTTTCTTTTAGGTTCTGTACCTCGTCGTCCTTAATGAACGTTTTAAAAACGTTTTGTTAGATCCTGGATGTCTTCGTACTCAGATGCTCATGAATATTCATGTATGCATTAGGCCTATTGACTTGTGTCATATTTTTATACATTTTAAGTGATAAGCGGTACAAAACTAGATAGAAGAAATATTTAAGCATACAATCCAATAAAAATTTAGCAATTTAGACATTATTCTGATAAATGCCACCTGATCGAGTGCCAACAATAAAATATTCATCTTATAGTTGTACTAACCAATTTTGTTGGGAGCATATTACCGTAGTACTATATATATGAAAGCGAGCGTGTTAAAGATACGGTAGGAGTAATTACCTAGCATAAGATAGGATTAGGAAAGGATTAATATAGAGTTAGGGTTTTGTGTGTGCGTTTATATCCATGTATGTTTAGTCAAGCGGGATAATATTCCATTATAATTAAACTTTTTTTCAAACTGGTCATAAACGAATATTTTAAACGTGTTTTAAAAGGTTTTTTAAACGTCCTTAGAATGTTTTTAGTCCATTTTTAGGTTTTCAAACCGTTTTAAGAACATTTTAAAGACGTTTTTTAAAGGTTTTCTGCACGTTCTAAAAACGTCCACAGAACGTTCTCAAAAGGTTTTGTACGTCTCAAGTTTCCAAAAGGTTATTTTTCAGGTTCTTCAAACGTTTAAAAAAAGGTTTTTAAAACGTCCAATAAAACGTTTTTAAAACGTCTTAAACCTACCACATAAAACGTTTTATTGGACCAAAAAAAGAAGAACCAAAAAAAAAAAAAAAGGAACGTTTTTAAAACGTTTTTAAAACGTTTTTTTTGTTACCTGGGTACTTGAATCTTAACCCTTACCTAAAGTACTAAGTTTCAGCAGAGCATTCATTGAGGATAGTAGGAAACCATCAATGTGAGTGAAACAAATTCGGGTAGCTAAACTGCAAAAACACAATCTTTATATATTCTTTGATTTCATTAAATAGTGCTACTCGATTTCAGTTCCGTAGTATTCTTACATTTAACCATACTTTCTTTGAACGTCTCCATGGTTAAATTGTATTGCTGAATACACTTTTGACAACACCATATTCAAATATTCTGCTAGGATGTTTGACCCACTTATGAGCTGAAAATGGGCAACTGAAAGAATGAAAATCGGACAAGTTGATTTTTTGCACCGCTCTCGCCAAGTGTAAGGCACATTATCTCGCTCGGGGGTTGACCTCTTCCAGGACTTCATGGGTGGTTCATGAATTTACATTAATAGATCTTGGTTATCTTCATTAATCCAATGTATGATCTCTGATATAAAAAGAACCATTCTAGACACTTACACTTGCTTACTTATCAGAGGTTTCTGAAGTGTAAGTACATTTTTGATGGCGACACTAATGTGCGTGAAGTTGTGCACGAAAAAGCCACGAGAAATACCCCCTTCAATTTTTGACGTAGTTGCAAAATATAAATATAATATATTCATGTATATTATATACATTAATATACAATATATTTGAAATTTCTCTCTGTGAATTTGCCTTGCACTGGTTGTAAAATATCATCAGGAATACACATCCAAAAGGAAGATTTAGCACCAAGTTTGAACATGTTTCTCAATATGGTCTTATGGAAACTTGTTATCACTTCAATAATTTTTGAAAATTTATTTTCACCAACAAAACTGTGGTGTTCACCTGTTTATACATTTGAATGTGCACACTATCGAATCTTTGGAATAACGTAACTTCGGGAAAACGAGGAGGGATCCCTTTGTATTTAGAAGAATGGTTTACTTCCTAAGCCATCTAATGCATCTGATGTTGGTATTTTTTCTACGGAGCACTAATCCGTTCACTGGATCCGTTCACTGGATTTACTCTTTATGCGTTAAAGTATTGTTGTTATTTTAAAATCGCCTGAGGTTACCATTCAACAAAATCTTGCAATGGAATGGCATGTCTCTATGAAAGAGATTATGGTTTCAATAGCCTGTCGACAGCCAGTTGGCAGGCAGCAGAAAACACGCGTATTTTATTTTCAGCTCGGTAGTCGTGACCTTCACTTGACCTCTCGAACCGCGGAAAAGGTCTCTTTTTCAAACTGCGATATCTCCATGAATATACCATATTTTCGTACACTTTCTTTTGCAACTTATGTTGCAGGTGTGAAAAAACTTTTATTTAACACAGGCAGAAAAATATTGCAAATTCTAGATAAATATGTGGTTCTAATTTTTTTTAAAAAAACATGAAAATAAACTAAAATAAACTGACATTTCAATGTCAACTGCTTTTGAGCCCCCACCACTTATCTGTAGCGGAATTTATTGTACTTTTTGAAAACACCATTTTTTTTCAACTTCTCCTTGTAGAAAGGTCAGGATCCAGCAAAATATCAACCATGCTTAAATCCAAACGATACTAACCAGCCAATCATAGTCCGCGATAATGACGCCTTGTCACCGGCGATTCGACGGTCGAGGACTATGATTGGCTGATGGGGATCGTTAACAACGTCGTCATGTCTCACGCATCCTGGATATGAGAATGGTTGATATTTTGCAGGATCCTGACCGTTCTACAAGGAGAAGTTTAAAAATACTGGTATTTTCAAACAGTACAATAGATTCCGCTTCAGATGATTTATAAGTGTTTGGGGCTCATAGGCGATTGACTTTGAAATGGTTACAGTTCGATATTCCGAAGATTCGTTATTTCGAAGGCTGGTTAGTCCGAAAAAAAATAGGGTTCGTTAATCCGAAAACGAAATAAGGTTCGTTACTCCAAAGGGTCGTTAATCTGAAAACGAAAGAAGGTTCGTATTTCCGAATGTTCGTGAAAAGGGTTCGAACCTTATTTCGTTTTCGGATTAACGAACCTTCGGAAAAACGAACCAATTATTTCTTTTTCGGAGTAACGAACCTTCGGAATAACGAACCTTCGGAATAACGAACCTTCGGAATATTGGAATAAGGAACCTTCGGAGTAACGAATGCTTTCCATTGAAATATAGAGTTTATTTTCATTTTTTTTAAAAGTAGAACCACATATTTATCTCCAATTTGCAATGTTTTTCTGCCCGTTTTAATTGAATGTTTTTCACACTTGGTAAATTTAGACCTTCAACATAGAGTTGCAAAAGAAAGTGTACGAAAATATGGTTTATTCATGGAGATATCGCAGTTTGAAAAGGAAACCTTTTCTGGGGTTCGAGAGGCCAAGTGAAGGTCACGACTACCAAGCTGAAAATAAAATATACGTGTTGTCTGCTGCTTTCGGACTGGCTGCACAGGGGAAAGCTTAGAAGTAAATGGTAAAGAGGGGTTGGAGTAGATGCTGGAAGAGGAAGGAATAAATTGCAGACTGCTCTCTACAAATAGCCTGTACATACTATATGCTGAGATTAAGTGCCAAGATACCTCTTCAAACTATGCATTCTCCGACGTAATCATTTACAGTGTTCCTGCGTGTCTCCACGTACTACATCATCAAACAACAAACGATCCCAACACATCACTATGGTTAGGGTTAGGATTGGGGTGAAGGTCAGGTATTCTATGACGTGAAGATGAAATTCTTACAATGAGATTATGGCTTGGGGTTGCAGAAAGAGACAATTCCTAAACAATTTTATTGTGTGAGTTCTACCACTCTCTTTAGCAGTAGTGCACTTTCCAAATTTAAATCAACCATTTCACGAATTGTTGTGAATGATTATCAAGATTTCAGTCCCTTTATGGTCGTAATGATGGCACACAAATATAATACCAATGGTTAATGAAAACAATGATAATAGTGATATTTTAGAGATGGAAATATCAAGTGTTTTTTTATGAGTCTGATCTCGATAAACCTGATTGGTTGATAGACATGAACTAGATTTTGCCATCCTAGCAAAGATACTTTCTTGTATAAATAGCGGTCAATAGTACTTGTATTCGCACAAAGGGCGGGAGAAACAACTTTATGACCATAAAAAGCATACACTAGTCTTTTTATAAACATGAGTTTGCATAATTAATGTCTACCAGCTTGTGCTTGAATCACTAAAGGAGTTTGCGCATGAACACATTTACGCGAGCAACGTTGGAAAACCAGTAAACTTCAGTGTATCAATGTGCCCATTCACAAAGAAAAACTCGCAAACAGCAATGATTATAGTGAATCATTATGGATGACAAAGAAAACTAAATTAGGATCTAACGTATAATATCATATCTGTGATTTACTTGTAATTCTGAATAATACTTGGCAGCAGAATAGTTTCATCACATCTGAAAGTTGTTACAGAATAGTGAAATTAACACTGCTGAAAAGGTTAGTCGGAACTCAACCATGATTACACCGTGTCAGCGTCATAGCGCCCTCAAAATCGACTGGTGTCAGTGCAAACGCTGGGCGATAGAGACATACGCATAACTATGGTGACGCAACTCGCGATTTGGTAAACATGATGAAATGGGGAGATCCCCTGAGCCAGACAGAATGGCGCTCTTAGTGATTTATATGCATTATCTGTGCATACTGCATAACTATCATCGCATGAAGTACAATCAACCACTACATTTATGAATAATCATCGCATCCTCCTTCAAGCCACAAAGGAATACAGCCAGTCGTCACCAGTCGTGCGTAAAGCCCGGGGGGGGGGGGGGGGGGGGGGCGTCACTCAACATATCACGTACGACGCACGCGCGTCCAAAAAAAGCGTCGAAACGGTTCTGTTTTCAGCCCTTCAACGTCGTCGACATTTTCCTAAAAAAAAAAAGGAGTGTTGTTCAGTTTCAACTGCTTTTTTCGACGTTTAGGGTGCTAAATTACAAAAAAAAAAAAAAAATCGACGTTGATTTGTTACCGTTTTTACGCGGTGTTTACGCCATTTAGGGTATATTGTTTACCCGGTTTACGCCATTTAGGTTTCCCCTTTTAAGTGTGTGGACGCGCGTTGGTAGCACAATATGTGGTGAGTGACTCCCCCCCCCCCCCCCCCCCCCCCCCTGCGGGGTTGCTTAAAGTTGTTCTTAGGTAAAGAATTGCTTGGTGAAATCCCCAGGTATTTTTTTTTTGTATCGGGGATGTGCGGAAGTGTCTCTTGACTTTCAGGCGGAGATGATTCTGGATTGGGTCACACGCCTCAACTCTCGAAGAACGGAAGTATCAAGGGCAATAAAATACAATTAAGCTGTTCAAGTCCAGTGAAACCTGCCGCTAGAGAGTTCCTTACCGCCTAGGTTTATGAAAAAAGGGCTCAAAGCGTTCAGCATGCGGATCGGCGATCGGTTAGCACACGGGCAGCGTGTCGATATGTTCATGATGTTCAAGCAATGGTTCATACATGCGCAAGTCTTCATGAATAGACTCAATCTCACGGTACAACACATTTCCATAAAGCTGTTATAAAGGTGTGACCGAACTTGCTTTTTTTTTTTTTTTTTTACTGCAGGAGGTACTAGGGCGTATCATTATCGGCTTCAGCAAATAATGTAGGTTCGTATTCTGTTTTGGGGTTAAAGGCCTAACATACCATGTGCCTGCAAACTCGATCTAGTCGTTTGGAGGAGGAGGAGGAGGAGGAGGAGGAGGAGGAGGTGGCGGATGGTGGCTGTGCACGGTGCTCTAAGGCAATCTGCTGCTCAAATGTAAACTGCTTCAACTAGTGCAGTCGGTACACGAGATTACCTTCCACAAACTGCAACGTGAACTGTTAAAATGGTTTCAATCTCGTAGATATGTCCTTTATGACATATCCAAAATCCAACCGTTTTTTTTTCTGAGCAATTTATCCTTTCACTATTTAAAAAGTCACAATTCCATGTAAATTCCAACACATGGTACCACCTTTGGGACTGATAGGGTAAATTACATGATGTAACTTGCAAATCATTACATTTGCTAGTCTTGTGCTCATGGACGGAGCTAGGATGGATAATGTACGCCTTCACAGATAATCAAGTTCCCCTATGGATCATAAGTGTCACTCTTTAAATCATTAAATCGTGCCACATCCAAAGGCAAACCGACCCGTATTGAGTGCAGTGCCTCTCCAGTAATAATAGATTGTGCGCCTCGATCATTTAGTGCCCATTCAGCAATTTAATTTTTCATAGGCCATCTGCAACCCTTTACCAAACACATTCTCTTCTATGTGTATGTACAGTATTACATGGCGCAAAAATGCCTCAATGTGACATTAAGAGTTAATCTTCAAAAGAGGGTACAATATATTGTCTGATAGCAGGGCCGTCGCCAGGGGGGGGGGGGGGGGGGTGCGGAGGGTGCGAACGCACTCCCCTTCAGAACCAAAATAAAAAAAAAATAAAAAAAAATGAAAAAAATAAAAAAATAAAATAATAATAATAAAACAAACAAACAAACAAACAAACAAAACCGGAGGGGGGTGGCCGGGGGTAGGGATAACTGCATGAAATTGAGTTAATACGTTGTTTTTTGTGTTTTTGTGTTTTTTTTTTCATAAAAAGCACGTACCCCCCCCCCCCCCCCCCTAGAAAAAAGCTGGTGACGGCCCTGGATAGAGGGACATGTGATCCCTGTCGTTGACATAATATCTATGTTGTAGAAGAAATTATAGTAGCATTGTTACAGGGGAGGCACTTGTTTATTGCCAAGGAAAAGTACCTTCTTTATCGCTTGATCATTTGAAAGTTCAATATGCTTTTCCGTTTTTAAATATTAAACGACAGATTTTGTTAAAAACTGAACCGGTAGCTTACGCTCTGATCTAGTCCACCCCCTGGACTGTATTTAGCAATCCGCCGTCATCGAACATTTGTGGCGCATCACATACAAATTTTTTCACCCTGAAATACAGATTCGTGGACAGGTGGAGTCGCGCAATAAGTGGTATGGCGCGGTGTACTTGTGCGTACTATGTGAATCAGTGGTGTAATGTGTGTGGGGGAATAAGCGTACGATAAAATACGGCCAGTATCTGGACTATTTCTGATCGTGTAGTAACAATACCATCGCATAGCCTGAAAGACCTTCTTTTTCAGTGACTTAGGCGGCAAGTCTGTAGGGGCAGGTGTTTAGGTTTATATAACTCTGTGGTTTAAATACACTTTAGCAACTCAACATCCGCGCCGTAATCACCGACAGGTGTGCTGCAGTTTGTGTGTTGTGCGCGCGTAAGTATTGCTTTTAGAAAGGTCATACGCTTGGCTCGTGATGTAGGTCGTATTTCCCAATGGAACGCGGGGACATCGTATTTACGCACCCAATAAAACGGTTTCATTTTTCGGCATCAGCAGTTTTTTTTTTCGTGTTAAACTTGGCTGGATTGAGAATTTATTGAATCGGATTGCAAAGTAGCGGACAACTTCATCGGACAAAATGAACTTGGCAATCGTCGTCATGATCGTGTGCAAGAGTGCAATCAATCTCAATTTGTTGGGATTGGTAAAAGCTTTTGGAGTTCTGATGCCAGCAATGGAAGCCCATTATCAGTGTTCTTATACGGTTCTTGGCTTCATCTGCTCCCTCCACCTAACACTGAACTTTATAAGTTGTGAGTAAACGTCTGTACGGTATTATTCAGTTAAGCGACATAAATTTTTCTACTTCGAACGCGTATGTTTAATTGTGTAAGGTACAGAGCATGTTCAAAAATGTTAGTTTTTAGGATTAGGTCACCAAAACATACATTTACCTGGCTAAATCATATCTTAACATCACCCCATTCTTAGTTGGATCTTAACCCTTACCTAAACTGCTGAGTTTCAGACGAGCATTAATCGAGGATAGTAGAAAACCATCAATGTGAGTAAAACAAAGGGGGGGGGGGGGGGTGGAAGCATGATGGGTATAGACATGTGCAAATCCTAGTATGCATGGATATCCCAACAATAATGAAAAGTCTAAATAACTTCCTAGGGCGCTTTGTTTTTTTTTACGTGTTGGACTTGTGCTTATTTGATGTGCGATAATGTGGCGGAGAAACGTTTACAGTGCATTCTTGTTATAAAGAACACTGATATAACAAAATTTCATTATAAAGAAGTAAAATCTCTGGTCCCATATGTGGGATTCCCTTTGTATTCTATTGTTTTTGCAACCCTGATACATGTATAAAGCAATTTGATTATAAAGAAATTGTATGGGTCCCGAGGACTTCTTTATAATGAGAGTGCACTGTACATGGTGTTCTAGAGGTGAAGGATATGCAGGATGTTAAGAATGTGGATAAGATATCCCTCCCCGCCCGTGGCAGTGACCAATAAAAGACAATGACACCATGGACCGCGTGTTGAGTGGTGACATAAGTGTAACGTTTATATTTAGGAAAAGTCTGTTGACCTCCAAAGTTTTATACATGTACAGTACTATTCAAGATAATTGCATGTACTATTTTTTTTTTTATCAATGATGGTCCAAACGTGAAGCATTGGGGGAGGAGTACCGGTACATGTATGGGCCCGGAGGAAGTACACTCCCTTCACAATGGCGATTCCCTCATTCATATATGATGTATGTCATCACTCTCAATTGAAGCAAGTATTGGAGCAAGGGAACAACCTCTCGAGAGGAGTATAGGGGGAAGTGTCGTGGAAGTATTGGAATGTCCTTACAGGTACACTCCCCTGAAGAAGTTGTTCCCTCATTCACTTACAGTGCACTCTCGTTATAAAGAACACTGATACATGTAAAACAAAATTTCATTATAAAGAAGTAAAATCTCTGGTCCCATATCTTGGATTTCCTTTGTATTCTATTGTTTTGGCAGCCCTGATATAAAGAAATTTCGTTATAAAGAAACAATTTCATGGGTCCCAAGGACTTCTTTATAACGAGAGTGCACTGTATCTCTTTACCAGTGAAGCGATTATGGGAGCAAGTAAAAAACCAGAGGCAGGGTGATATTGAAGATTGGACAAGGCCACAGCAGTATGGGAACAGAGTGCAGCAATAGTCCATGACTCCATGTAGATGTACATAAGGATGGCTGAGAAATCTGCTTTATTAAATATTACACATACACATGTACATGGGACGGAAGTTATCATAAACTGAGTTGTACCGTATTTATGTGCAGTTAAGCGCACTGCGCTAATAATCAGGGAGCACATCTCTTTCAGATATACCAGTGCATTGGGTTAATAAATGAACAGAAGTGATGCAGGCCATGATTGAATGATTGAACATTGATTTTCTATCTTTATTCACTTATAAACCACAATTTCCCAAGAAAATCTTGTAGGCCTACATGTATATTAAAGGTGCAATTCATGAAACTGTTGTGACAAAAACCTCACCTTTCTTCTAGCTAAATAAAAAGAATACAACATAAATGTACATGTAGTCTGAAAATTTCACTAGATTCAGACAATTCGTTTTCAAGTTACAAGCTTTTTACCATTTAAAAAGTCTCCATAGACTACTGTGTTGTAATTACTGTCGGGGCCCCCACAGTAATTTGAAAATGACACATTTTCTCACTTTTCTCAACAATGGAAGCATATTTGAAAGAATGGTTTGGGGATTGAGATATAAACCAGTCAAGGATTCTTAGCAGCTAAATATCTCCCCAGATTGAAAATTGCCCTAACTAGGAAAAATTTTGTCATAATTTCATGGCTGGCCAATTCCTTCAAGTTCAGACTGAACGGTTTTAAGACTTCATTTTCTAACACGAATGAATGCCACATTCAATAAATTATTCATTTGCCATGGTAAACAACAGGATTTCTTTTTGATAATCTTTATCTTAAAGAACATTTTTACAAAGTGAACAATCACCTATCATTTCAGGAATACAAAGCTAGTGCTACCCTTATATATTTTCCTATTCAGAGCCAACTCTTCCATCCCTCTTCTACAGGTCGAACAAAATTGTCTTTATCCATTTTGAAATGAAGTATTCATTGCCATGCATGTACTCCCAGTACCTTGTATGCAGTAGAAGTAGAATTTCCATAAATCACTACTGCACACAGATGACTCCTGCATATATTTGGTTTAATGATACATGTACTCAAGTTTTACCAAATGTATGTGTGCATGTATTTACAGTGTGCTTATGAAAGGAGTGTGCTTAACTCCCAAATATAAACAACAACAAATATTAACAACAAAGTAAATCAGCATTTACCAACTGGTACATGTGTACTAATAATGAATGATGTCGCATGAAAGGAGTGTGCTTAACTCCCAAATATAAACAACAACAAATATTAACAACACGGTAAATCAGCATTTACCAACTGGTACATGTGTACTAATAATGAATGATGTCTCATGAAAGGAGTGTGCTTAACTCCCAAATATAAACATCAAAGTAAATCAGCATTTACCAACTGGTACATGTGTACTAATAATGAATGATGTCTCATAAACAGTTTTAGCTGCATAGAAGTGTCTCATGTATGAACAACATACACAATGCTTTCTAGAGTTTTGTGTCATACAGTTTATCAGTCCGTTCTTTGGTTCCATAGAACACTGTCATGAAGTACTTCATGTTTCACGGTTGCTGACGTTGCTGCTGCTGCAGAGGTGCTTGTGGTTGCTGGCGTTGCTGCTGCACAGGTGGATTGGGTTGCTGACGTTGCTGCTGTGGAGCCGGCTGTGGTTGTTGATTTTGCTGCTTGTGGTTGCTGGCCTTGCTGCTGGGCATGTGGATTTGGTTGTGGACGTTGCTGTTGTGCAGCTGGATTTTGTTGTTGACGTTGCTGCTGTGGAGCCGCTTGTGGTTGCTGGAGTTGCTGCTGGACACCTGCATTTTGTTGTTGACGTTGCTGCTGCGGAGCTGCTTGTGGTTGCTGGCCTTGCTGCTGGGCATGTGGATTTGGTTGTGGACGTTGCTGTTGTGCAGCTGGATTTTGTTGTTGACGTTGCTGCTGCGGAGCTGCTTGTGGTTGCTGGCGTTGCTGCTGGGCATGTGGATTTGGTTGTGGACGTTGCTGTTGTGCGGCTGGATTTTGTTGTTGACGTTGCTGCTGTGAAGCCGCTTGTGGTTGCTGGAGTTGCTGCTGGACACCTGCATTTTGTTGTTGACGTTGCTGCTGCGGAGCGACTTGTGGTTGCTGGCAGTGCTGCTGGGCATGCGGATTTGGTTGTGGGCGTTGCTGCTGGGCATGTGGATTTGGTTGTGGAGCCAGGACACGTTGGTGGCATGGCCTTTGAACGGCGGCCTGTAACACTTGTCGTTCGACATCTGGTACAATTACGTTGAATAGGGGTGCGTTTTCCAAGACCCTCTCTGGTGTTACGCAGGTGACATGGAATTTTGGTTCGCGCACTTGTTCATCATTTGCACGAAGGCCAGGCTTGTACCATCTGAGATTTGCCAGGTGACACCATGGTCAGCGTAATAACGCAGTACGTCACGGACATGATTTCTGAACTCTAGCATCGGAATTTGAGCGCTTGTTGTCTGAAATGAAAGTAAGAACATTGATCAGGACAAATAATGTTTTCTAGATGAGGTATTATACAAATACAACATGATATAGAGGAAAGTAGTGAAAATTACTGATCCCGAGGTGTTGGATGCGTGTGACTCCTTCCCGACGCAAAGTGGAGGATAGTCGCACGCATCCAACACCGAGGGATCAGGAATTTGCAATACTTCCCGAAATAAACTATGTTGTATTTGTTTTACTATACCTCATAAACATTTCAGTGAATGTAGAGTTAACACATGAAAAAATCACCCCAAAATATGCATTATTCTCGATCACCGTATGAATTTTCAACTGATGAGTGATATGATTACGGGGGTGTGGTAGTTTTTCAATTTTTTCCCTGCAAGGGCGTTACACGTACTTGGGGGGAAGTAGGCAAAATACTGTCATGCGCATCAGGTTTTACTGAGCATTGCACTTAGTGTTTTCTGAATAAATATTCATGAGGTATAGTAATAGATATTGCTAAGGGCTCTTATCACAATTACAAAGTGCTGCTTCCCACAGGAATCCTGCAGGAACCCTGGCTCAGTGAGCGCCCTCAGATTAGACCCAGGAAGGAACAGGTACTTGACAACAATAGTGTGTGACCCATGGTTTTCAAGTAATTTGATTCTAGAAGTCACTAAAACCTATACAAACCAATACAACCACATTCAGTGAAGCAGTTAAATATCAATAAGGAGTGCTCCCTTTATGAATGGGATTTTAATGTGACAGGAGTTTTAAGTAGACAGGACTTTTTAAAAGCCCTAAAGGAATAAATCAGTTGATGCACTGAGAAGTTATGACATGATGAAATCAAGTAAATAGTCATGATGATTGTTAATGACTCTGTTTTCTGTCACTCTATACAATTTAGTTTGGATGTAGAGGTTGGTGGTTTGATATTATGTGGTTGAAAACAAATTACATAGACTGTCACTTACCTTCATTGCATGTTCTGAGAGGAAGAGTCTTGAAAAGGATGCAGAGGTGAATGGAGTGTTGCTTGTATTAGCCTCTGTGGATGTAATGCGGCATTGTATCACTCGCTTCGCTATGTCCTGGGTGACGGTAGCTGGGCATTGAGTGTTGACGTTATGTTGGCTGTCAGAAAAGTCTGCTCCACAACCGATGATAACATTAGCTTTGGTGACAATAAGTGTGGCTTGGTTGATGTAAAGAGGTCTTGGGATGAGTTTATCTGAGTACTCTGCGACAAATGGTCTTGTGATGTGGTAGATAACTGTAGGTATTATGGGCAGAAGTGGCTGGTCGAGCTTTATGATGGGAACGTGGTTCAGCATGGTGTTGTATTCAGCCTCAAATAACCCAACGGTTGCTCCAATCCAAGGGTACTTCTGGATTTTGAAGAGTTGTCTTGTATCCATGGGTGTTTCGGTGAGGAGATAGAAGAGGTCACCTTCGGTGAGTTCTCTGAAAGATTGATACAGAGATATTTAGGTAGTGTGTTAAACTTATAGTGTTTGTAACTGTGACTACGTAATGTTACAATGTTGGTGGTATTTGAGATGGACAAGCATAGTAGAGGTGTCCTGTTGCAATAGGCCCCTAACAATTCTGGTTGATAAGTACTGTTTTGAGGGGAAGCCTGCTGACTGATATAAAAGATATGATAACAATTGGTTGGTAGTTGGAATGTTGGGGGAAGGGGGGGGGGGGCAGTGTCATTACAAGGTGTACACCATGCGCGTGTATGGACTTTCAAAATGGACCCTAAACACGTAACTGAAAGTCGATCTCAGGATACCCTAAACAAGTATTAAAGTTTTAAAAGATACCCTTTTGAAGTAAACATTCCGTTAAAAGTATACCCCTTTTTCGTGATTTTGGCGATTTTGATACCCTTTTCAATGTACGCACGTACATCGTCCTACTATGAAAAACAACCGTTTTTACATGTTTTTTTCACACATGAATGGTGTACACGTTGTAATGACACTGGCCCCCCCGGATGTTATGTTTTTACCTGAGGAGAACAAGCCGGTCGTACTGTTTTTCTACTCTGGAAAATTTGTTGCCATCTTTTTGGAACTTCTTGGGCTTGGGTTTCTTCACTGAGAGCACTTGGGCTGTCAACCTTGTGTTCTCTGATGTGGTGGTCAAGACCTCTGATAATGTCACGTTAGTCACCGTGGGATGATTGAGTATTGCCATGGCTGCATCAAGGTCCCCTGCTTCCAGGTATTGTGCTAGCATGGTGATATCTGGAGTAAAAAAGAATGAAATCTATATATTACATCTTTCTGATGTGAAGATTTGGGGGTATGAGTTACAGGTTAATGCTAGTGTTGGACAATAATTAAAAGATTAAGGTGTTAGCAAAATCAACAGGTACAATTACTTTGGCTACATGCAGTGTTTGTTGAAGGCATGCTGAAGGGATTTTAATGTAGGCCTACTGGTACATGTCTTGAACTGTTTTGATGTTGCACATAATTTTGTGTAATGTTCCTGTGCTTGGAGGATGACTGTTGTTGATGAGGGATTCTGGTGGTGAGAGGATGCATTACCCATACGGGGAATACATCCTCTCACCTACTGATTTTGATGTTGGAAGTGAATGTTGGGATAGTGTCTGTGCTTACATTGGCTGGAGTTGTTCATGGGTGAAATTGTCCGAAGTCCTCCCAAATTAGATTTGGGTAGCGTTGACTCATGCAGTTGAAGACAATTAAGCCATTCGTGTAGATGGTGCGAGTGTTTGGAAGGGGATCTTGAGCGTTGAGTGAGTGCCATTGATGTTCAAAGCTCTTCCTGGCAGTGATGTTTGCCTGATGGTCACCATTCTCTGGAAATCGGTACACTAGCACAAAGCACATCCAAGGGCGAAGTTGGGGGTTGTTCGTAAAGTTCGAACCATGACCAGTGTTGTGTTGTTGGAGTCTGCGTTGGATACATGCTGTTTCACCAACATATGCAAAGTTGCGATGGGTGCTGCTCACCAACATGTAAACAAAGCCAATGCTACTGTCAGGTAACTGTTGCATTCGAATTGTAGGGGGATAGGGGTCATGGGTATGTTGAATTGTGGCTGATGGGGTTGTATTGTCCAGTGCAGAGAGAATGTTTTTGATGTGGTGTAACCATTGTGGAGTATTCTGAAGCAGTTTCCTTATGCCCATGATGGTGTCATTGCGATCATGCGTCACAAATATTATGCTGTCCAAGTCTTTGACTCGACTGATGAGGACCAATAACTGGTCTCTTTCCCAAAGTCGGTACTTGTGTTGTTGACTTGAAATCTGAGTAGCAATTTGTGGACATGTCTCCCCGAGTGCCTTGTGCACCGTGCTACAAACATAGTAGGTTACACGGAATTGGATGCGGCGTGCTTTAGTATGACCCTTCCCAACAATGACTAAGGGTGCCGGAGTTGGTGAAAGGGAGAATAACGGCCAGGGATGGTTATTTTGCACATGTTCTGGGATTTGCCGTACTCCCGGTGGGACAAGCATCAAACACAGCTGTTCAGTTTCATTTGGCAAGTCCATAACAATACAGAGTTGACCTTGAGAGAAGCGAGGTAGTTCATTTGTTGCAACAGTATTGTTGTATGCCAGTCGAAGTACCTGTCCCTTAAATAGTACCAACTTCTTAGGCTCAAGACAGGCTTTGTCAAGCTGGAATTGAACATTGGCATTGGCATGGCCCCATACCCCTTGAGTAGTCTCAACCTCATCAGTAGCAAGGAATGTTTTGCATTGTACAGTTATGTCAGATTGTTTTTGTGCAATGTATCTGCCAATTATTTCTTCGCAGGCAGCCTTAGTACCCACGATTTTCAAGGCATGTTGTGGTACATCATCCCATGATGGTACAGCATGAGGCAGGCAGCGATTTCCAATGATGTGGATGAACTTCTCAATGTCCTCATTCGTGATGTTGACATTGCGCAGTATCTGTATAAGTTGCTGTAGGTCTGCATCTTGGCATGCTCTGACAGTAACCCCGTTCATATACACCGCCTATCCGCGAAAAAGGCGCAACATTTGCGGCAATTTTGCCGATGCATTACCGATAGCTGCGTATATGAACGGGAATTGCTCAAATAATGCGGTATTTGCTTCCTCCCTTTTTGCGCTTATTTTGCGGCTATTTCGCGGATCGAGACCTAGTAATAATACCGCAATATTGCGGTAAGCGAATCTTATAAACTGCGTCCGCAAAATAGGCGTAAATGTTGCGCCTTTAGCATCGCGCTCTGGCCTGTTGGTCGCTAATCCTACCGCTCGTATGGCTGAGCGGAGCATGTCACCATTGGTTTGGAGAGAGTCCAGCTGTCCAAAACACCGCAACATTACGGCTTTTGGGGGTGTATATGAACGGTGCTTTTGCGGCTCGCTGGAAACTTGCTTACCGATGTGCATCGGTAATAATAGCGGTATATGGTATATGAACGGGGCTACAGTGGCTCATTGTGATAATGTGGAAAGAGGTCATAAGATGGTGACTGGCCCAAAAGGGTGTGCCATCAACTGGAGCCAACTGGTATGGATCTCCAGTGGCTATGACCAAAATGCCTGCCATTGGCTTGTTGGAGCCTCTAACATATCTGAGGATGTTGTCAAGAGCAGCAAAGAGCTTAGCTGAAAGTAGGCCTATTTCTTCTATGAATAGCACTTTTAGTCGCTGCAGCATAGCCAGTTGTACAGGTTTCTTTGAGAGACTCAAGAGAGCTTTAGACACGATGTTTTGCACTGTTTGGACATTGGCATTTAAGACCGGAATGTGAAAGAGCACATGGATATGGGTGCCTCCAAGGCGTCTTGCTCGTTCGGAGGTTATGGCTGTCAAGAGTAAGCCTGAGTCATATCGATTTTTTCAGAAACCGGTGTTCGATGGCTTTGCGCCGATCGAACATCGATGCATCGATACATGACGTCACCCAGCCACTGCCAAGAGCCAATTTATGAATGAAAATATAGTAAGCATACGCAGTGCAATCCTTCCATTTCCCCACATAAACAAGCATGCAATTCTCTATCACCTCGTACCAAAATTGACCTAGAATTTCACTTTCCTATATTTTATATGAATTATGATAGGTAACCTCGGAGAATCTATTTTCTCACCGATATTGCACATGTAAGCGAATTTCGATTACTTCTTGTTTTTCCGTCAAAATCTTACAAATTAGCGTCAATATGGCATCGTATACATGTATGTAGGTTGGAATCTGGAGAGTCTATATGCAACGGGCAGAAAGTCAATCAGCTTCCGGGTTGCGATTTTTTTTTTTCGTAACCCTAATGCGTCGAAAAATCGCTTCCGGGTTTCGGACAACGTGACTGGATATTGTATCACTGTTTTGGCGACCACATGGTTATGACGTGATCTACGCGATGCACCAATCAGTGGTCTCCGAATCGCTGTACGGAGACGCTCTATTAGTCTGTACGTCGGCAGCGTGTATGCAAATGAGCCTTACGCACGATTGCCACTGTATTTCCGGGTTTTCACAACACACGATGCTATCCGTTGTACAAAGTCTATGGACAATTGTTTGTTGTGGCGTTGCGCTGTATATAGTAGTGAACGAATCAAATCCAAGTAGTATGTAGTAGCTGCTTGATCATCGAGCGACCTGTTCATTCTCTTGATGCGTTACCTGCAAAACTCACAAAAGAGAGTAGGAACCAAGTAAGCAAATTAAAATTGTGAAAATATGAAGATAAATTGTGTATAACAGGACTATCAAACAAAAGATTTTGTGTTTTCTAGTCAATTTGGTAATTTCGTCGATGCATCGAATTCATCAAAACGAAATCGGAGTTCGACTTCTTCGATCGAACACCGGCTTAATAATCGATTCGACTCAGGCCTAGTCAAGAGTGATGGCATATTCTTGGAGAGGGCATACGTATTTGCAAGGAGCAAAATGTGTGTTTTCCCTGCTCCAGGGGGACCAACAAGTACGAAGCAATTACGGCTACTGGGTTGGTTATTGTGTAATGTGTTTATTGCTGTAATGCATGTATTGAGTGCCCTGTTCTGTTCTTCTAATGATGCTGCACTTTGATTTCTGATTGGTGTAATTTGAGGTACATGTAGGAACTCAACTGCTCCTTCTTTGAAGTGTTCAATGTCTGGGAAATTGGGAATAGGTTCTCCTCCCAAGGCATCTATAGCAGTATCTCCTAGGAAACGTTCATGCCGGATAAGGTCATGTCTAACAGAATCTGCAATGTCTTCTTCTGTAGTTGACGGGAGCGCAATGTTTACTTGCGGGTCAAGCAGTATAGTGCGCAACGTATGAAGGGCATCACTGAGGTGCTTGCTGAATGTTTGTGAACCAAAAGGATACCAAAGCAGTTGGTCTGTGACATATGCACGGGCGATGTTCTTGACATCAGTTTCATCAGGCCCATTATCACTAATCAGTTTCGCTGCCCTTAAGGCTGCAGTCATGTTTGGTTGATCATATATGTCTTGTTCAGTACTGAAGTGTCCCATGGTCAAGATGATGTGGACAAAGAATTCAGGTAGATTTGATGGGAATGGTGCCTTGAAGACAACTACATTGCGTCTCATGTCTGCTATGTCAACGAATCGCTGGTAGTGTTGAGTTGCAGGAACCTCCTGTTGTTGTCATCGTTGTTGCACAGGGCCAAATATGTGGGCATATAGATCCATAGCAATGACAGCGATATTTGGATCAGGGCTGGTTGTGAGGGCATGGATGTAGGATGCAGCATGCGAGACATGAGCAGCACGAATGCGAACACAACGACCAACACCGTCAATACAGTTGGCAGCAAAATTATTCAACCCCCCTCTCATTTTTGACATTCTGTCATAATGAATAATATTGCAGCAGCAGATTGCTACTAAACCATTAAGATAGTTAGCAGACAGTTAATTACTAAAGAATACCGGAGAAAAAAATCAAATTTTCCTGCATAGGTCATCTGAAATTGCAATTTGCGCCCAAAAAGCATGTTGCAAAATTATTCAACCCCCTGTTTTACACACAGGAAACGAATGCACAAATAATGACAATTTCACAGCCAGTGCATATATTCTGAGGAGAATGCTGATTTTATTTATCCTCCACCTGAAACTGGAACCATTATATGCACAACTAACAAGTTGTAATATAATTCAAGCCAGATGGGTGTGTCTTTTAGTACTTTGTGCAGCATCCATATGGTGCAATGACCTCCTGCAGACGAGATGAATAGCCTCCCACAAGCTTCCCACAACGCTCCTTGGAGATGTTAGCCCATTCCTCTTGCGCAATGGTCTTAAGGTAATCGATGCATGTAGGTCTACGTGCTGCAACAGCTTTCTTCAGATCCCACCACGAATTCTCTTTTGGGTTTAGGTCTGGAGACTGTGATGGTCACTCAAGGCGGGCAAGAGGAATGGGCTAACACCCCCAAGGAGCATTGTGAGAAGCTTGTGAGAGGCTATTCATCTCGTCTGCAGGAGGTCATTGCACCAAATGGATGCTGCACGAAGTACTAAAAGACACACCCATCTGGCTTGAATAATGTAACAACTCGTTAGTTGTGCATTTAAAGGTTCCAGTTTCAGGTGGAGGATAAATAAAATCAGCATTCTCCTCAGAATATATGCACTGGCTGTGAAATTGTCATTATTTGTGCATTCGTTTCCTGTGTGTAAAACAGGGGGTTGAATAATTTTGCAACATGCTTTTTGGGCGCAAATTGCAATTTCAGATGACCTATGCAGTAAAATTTGATTTTTTCTCCAGTATTCTTCAGTAATTAACTATCTGCTAACTATCTTAATGGTTAAGGAGCAATCTGCTGCTGCAATATTATTCATTATGACAGAATGTCAAAAATGAGAGGGGGGTTGAATAATTTTGCTGCCAACTGTAAGATGAGAAGCGTTTAGGATTGGATCGAGATGTGCTTTAGGATCCTTTTTCCACGTGAACCAGCGTAAGTAGGTTTCCAAAGTGGAAAAGAGAAGGAGCTCTGGTGGTCTAATTGAAAACGCGGTGGTGTTGTCTAGGTAGTACTGGCCTTGGTAGTGGCTACAGATGGCAGTAACCTGAGATGGTGTGAATTGCCGCCACAGTGGTAGGGCCAATCGGTCAGCAGCTGTCTGTGGCAGTCCACCACCACCATCCTGTTCTCGTTGGTGATCTCGAAGATTAGGGCGTCTGTGCTTGAAGATGGCAGAGCGACACTCGGGTGATTTAGTGGATGCATGGACGTATGTGGTGCTGGAGATGACATATGGGAAGCGAAGTGCATACCATATCATCTCAGTAAGCGCCAGTTCTCTGGCAAGGGCTGCAGATCTGGCATTGAGAGGGTGCATGCGCTGGCCTGATATTTTTGTATTGATGAGGTTGTGTGCTTGTACCAATACCTGACCTGGGCTTGTGGTTGTGGAAAGCTGCACAGGGCGTCTCTCTTCTACGCCTGCAGCATACTTGGCCAAGTATGAAACTTGGAACTTCCTATCACATACCTGTACGTTTGTGCTGGACTTCATAGCTACAAAGAGGCGAGGCACAGTCGGAACAAAGTGTTCACCAATTTGGGCTGGATAGTGCCATATGCCAGCTTTGAACTGTGGTCCAGTTTCCCAATGTTGGCCACATGGGCATAATGTCGCCAGATCAAGGTAGGCCAGGTAGTTGAACGTGTCCTCAGGATACAGGATGCCATGGTCCTCAAACATGTAGGAGAAACTTGGAGGGCGTTTGGGAACTCGGCAAAGAAACGTGTCATCTTTAGCTCTACGTTTCATGCATCTCCCGCCTGCATTTGTGCATGAATGTTGCTGCAGTGTGGATGCCAAATGTTGTAAGTTTTCAAAATCTGTGGATGACTGGATGAGACCATGTGCCTTCAAAGTTTCAAAGTCAGTACCTGTATCTGGTGCCCACATGGACATGTTTGAACAACGAACACGTGCTAGTGTTGTAGGCAGGGGTTCATCTTCTACTGTGATGCCTGCATGTACATGAGGGCGATTGCCCAGAGCCCCAGAACTCTGAAATTCGAATCTCATCCAAGAACTTTTTACAGGCCCTAAAGGTTGTTCATGGCTAGTTGTGATGTACTGCCACACGAAATGAACTGTGCGTTCCCATGCTCGTGTAAGCATGACAGAGTAATTTTGTAGCAAGTCATGAAGTTTGCCTGGGCAGTGTTGGTCAGAATGTTGCTGTATGGCAGCTCTAAGTGGGGCCACACCTGGAGTGGCACTGTCATTGCAGGTGAGGGTGAGGAAATACGTCCAAGGTCCCTCTGTTCGCAGTGTGGCAACTAGCTGATTTACTTGTTTGCGAGAGTCGATTTCATTTAATTGGAGGAGGCCACCATCTGCTTCTGGTTGTATTTTCTGCCCATCTCTAACAACAGCTTCTAAGCCTCTATGGCAAGCAATTTTTGCAGAATTTCTATTGAGGTCACTGTTGAGCATGATGTCAAATGCAAATTGAAGGTATGACATGTCATGTGATGTTAGAAGACTGTTATCCAGTATTCTTGTCATGAGATGATCTTTGAGGGGTGCCAATGTTTTCTGGTGGAACTTCTGTATGAGATTGGTGTAGAAGATTGATGGAATGGCACCAACAACTGAATGGCCTTCAGTAGCCCAGAAAATGCGTGGGAAGAGCATACCCTCTGGATATATGAGTGGCACACTCCAATTAGGACTCTTACTGCAAATGTTCTGTAGAAGTTGGAGAGTTGCAACTGGGGGTTTTTGTGAGAAAGATGTTCTAGCCATGACACGCAGATGGTGGTTAAGATAGAAGTGTCCGGATGTAGTGGAGCTATTTTCAGCAATGAAAAGGGGAGTAATATCAGAAGAGGTCACAAGAGGGCATACATTTTCAATTTGATTTGTGTTACCAATGGGGTACAGGTCCTGCAGTTGTTCATCATTTTCCTCATGAACAGGGGGATGGGAGTCCAAAGCAAAAGTCACATCTTGGTCGTCCTCAGTGTCAGGGTCTTCTTCATGTGAAGGCTCATTGTGGTCATTTTGAATGCGACGTCGTTTTCTGGCAGTTGGCAGAGCCCGCGTTTGAGGGTTAGGGCCATAATTACCTACAGTGAATGTTTCATTTGGAATGTCATGAATAGCCGACTTGAAATGTTTCTTGCACAATCCAACAGTGCACTGTTCTTTATCCCCAAAGTTATTGGGGCAACACCAGAAAAGAACACATGTGCATGTTGGTACACTGCATGTGAGCTGATTGTCTTGTGCCTGGCGAATAAGCAACTGACTGTGAGAGACACAATATGCTTGTGTTTGACCGCAGCATCTCTCAAGCATCAGTCTCTGAGCTGGTTGGATGCGATAGCCTGAGCGCACATACATAAGGAGATGTTGCTGTCCAGGCAGACGGTTACCTGTTGCTTGACCAGTGAGTGTTTGCCATGCAGTATTGATGCTGCAACGTGCATGCATCTGGAAAGTTTCTCTGGCACTAAGTGAAAGCATAAGGTGCCACTGACTGTCAAGAATATCAGTTGGTACATTGATGTTTTCAAGACCAAGTGCATTTGATGTGAGGAAGATAATGTTAGATTCAGCATTGGGCATGATTTGTTGCAAGTCCTGTAGCGTTTGAAACTGAAATGATCGAACTTGGTTACATGCAAGCTGGATGAAGCGTGAGATGCGCTGTTCAGGGAAGTTGCCTTGCACTGTACCCAGGATCCTAGTTAGGTTTTCAATGTCCTGACGATTTACTGGTACAACTGCATGGGAAGTACGCAACTGTTGCAGCACAGATAGCAAGGTATTTTGCAAGGGTGAGATATTTTCAGCTATCCTCACAGACTGTAGGAAGGCTTCATTGAGGGATGAGCTGTTGAGGAATGTCATTAAGGTTGAGTACATTATTGGACCAAAAGTGTTGTTTCGTTGGCCAATGAAATGTGTATTAGGTATATGAAGCAGTTTAGAACCAATGCCATCTGCCGGGTGTACAGTAAGAACACAGTGCCGTGGTTGCAATTTGTTGCCTTGTGGATTTTGATCGTTTGTTTGCTGGACGGGAGTAATTGTGGTGTATGTCGTATTGTACACATCAGATAAGAAGAAAGCATCTTCCATATCTATGTATGAACCAGTTTCCCTGTGGGAGGCGACATCTTGGTCCGTGGGATGGTTAGGAGCAGATGTGTAGTAGTCAAGTAAACTTGGAATTGTTGAGGCAATTTGAGTGGTTTGCTGAGCTACATGTAAAATATCTGGCCGATGCTGTAACACCAAGCCTTTGGCAGCAGCAATCTGTGCTGATGGAGTGTATGTTTGCACTTTGGAAGACAGGCGAAAGGTAGAGAGGCCTGAAGTGTTGCCAGTTTGCCTGTATACAGGAAACGAAGAATTGTATTGACCCGTGTGGCCTGGTCGGCACATATTGCTGGTGAGGACTGCTGGAGCTAGTACATCAGGCACTGAAGGTGCCAAGTTCTTGAGGACTGGGTTGGTGGGCACATGAAGTCTGTTGATATGTGGTGGGCAATGCACAGTAGATGAGCACATGAGGAACATTAAGCCTTTTTCATCATCAACTAGAACGCTTGGAGCACATTGCCATAACAGGTCCTGATAAGGACGAGTCCAATCAGAACGGGCCCCATCAAGGAAGTGAGCATCTGATTTAAAAGCACGAAAGGAGGGGCACATAGTGGCCATGTAATGGGTTGCTGGGACAAGAGTAAGCCTGTCTCTCAGGAGGTCATCAATGAACATGAAGCAACCAACTGGGCAACGTACTGTTGGATAACAAAACTCATCAAGGGCTTTAATCACCTCAGGAAGAACTCCACTGTCATAGTGAGCTTTGATGCTTTGTAAGTGAGGTGTGACATCTTGGAAGTAAGATGGTGTATGAATTAAATTTTGCATGGCTGGCAGCCATTGGTCTATTGAATGTAACCAAAGTTGTCGGAGTGAACTTGGCAAGAAATGCATAAATTGGTTGGGGTCAGCATAATTGAGAGAAGTCAGACATGTCCAAATACATGCTGGCCATGCATAAGACCAAGATGGTGATCTTTTGTGTTGTTCACTTGGAGGGCAAATGAAGGTAGCACATTGTGTACAGGTTGGTGAGCCAACGACCATGCCTTGTTTGTCGCCAAACTGTCTTTTGACAATTTGCCCACTGTAAGAGGTATTACGTAATGGTGCAATGTGGATCGTGTACTGTGGTGATGATGCTCGATGGCAAACGGAGCATGCATTTGGGACTGCAGCCATATCTCTTCAGGAAAATAACCTACAAAAGGGAATACAATAGTAAATAAATAATTAAAAAATAACTAGAACTTGACTGTCACTAAAGTGACAAGGACCAAGCCGATTGTCTTTTTTGTGTGTGGAATACATTGTAAATCTGCCACCTTGTACTGACACTTTACAATTAAATATAAACTTTTGGTAAATGTTTTCCATGGAAGATCATTTGTTATGTTCATGTGATCTGTTTTAATAAATAGATAATGATTATTGGTTAAAATACTAGCGATGTACTTCCAAACATATTACAATAAAGAAACTTGTCAGATTTTACTCATAGACTACAAAATAACATTCTTGAAAGCAAGAGTGATATTTCTCTTTTTCAAGCAGGAAAACTGAATGAAAATCCCATTTCTATTATCCAGTCCTATTGTGAACTAGTGTGATCATTACAAAGTCTTTCAATAGCCCAAATGATACCTTAGTAGGCCTTGATTCCTGGCAGTAGTCAATTTCACTGCAGAAATGGTCAATCCAATGAACCACTTTTTGTAATATTCATTATCATCAGTGCAAATATTATTGAAACTTGCTTTTCCAGTCCTAAAGAAGTATCAGGATTGCATGAGCCAATTGTCCAAATAGATTCTTAGCAAGGAATTTATTAACCATTTATCAAAAATATCAACAATAGTTAAAATTCACTTGACATGTTTATTTCAGCCCTACCTCAAAATAGGCTTTGATGCGACTTAAAAGCCCACCTGACAATAATTTTGGATAATGACTTTCAAAGCACATACATGATGCGAGACATAAATTCCCCCCACATTGCCCAGATGGTCAGAAAAAAGGATAATGTAATGGGGTCTTTCCATGAAGTTGGGGCACAAAGTGTGACATTTCAGCGTAGCTCAATAATAATTATGTCACACATGTATTGTTGTAGGATTTACATTTGTATTGAGACCATACATTTTCCTGGAAATTTTTTGCCATTCAGACTCAATTTTGATGAAGTTATTAAACAATATGTAATGGTGTCTGTGTAGTATCGAGACGTGTCTGTGTAGCAGACCAAAATTTGATATAATATGCATAATCACTAGATTAGTCAGATAGCTAAATATCATAACTTCCCTTAACACAGTTTTACTTTTAAAAGAAAATTACACATTGAGTCAGTATGCTACACGGTGTCCACTCAATGTGTAATTTTCTTTTAAAAGTAAAACTGTGCTAAGGGAAGTAATAATATTTAGCATATTATATCAAATTTTGGTCAGGGTAATTGCATTAAATTGTCATTTAGCACCAAATTTTAACTATCACGATGCTACACAGACACGTCATGATGCTACACAGACACCATTACATATTGTTTAATAACTTCATCAAAATTGAGTCTGAATGGCTGAAAATTTCCAGTCTTTTAAAAGTAAAACAGTGTTAAGGGAAGTTATGATATTTAGCTATCTGACTAATCTAGTAATTATGCATAGTATAGACAATACATGTGTGACATAATTATTATTGAGCTACTGAGCTATTGAGCTGAAGTGTCTTACTTTGTGCCCCAACTTCATGGAAAGACCCAATGGTTAGACATGATAGGAAGGCATTACATACATGTACCTGATGATCCAGTGCTATCAAGTGCAGTTCGCAGGCAGAATTGAAGGTCTGAGGGCACGCAGTGGCAGGCAGAATTGAACGTCAGAGGGTTCACAGACAGGTAGCTGTTGGAATGGGATGATGACTAGGCATTGCTGAAAGCAGAAAGACAAGTTTACAGAGCATTATGTGCCAATTTATGATGGGTATGACTTATACTCTGACATATTGCTGAAAGTGGAAAGGATAGGGAAGATGACTATGAGTGTACCAGTGGTAGTCATGATGAGAGCAATTTATACTAAGAATCACTGATTGCTATGTGCACTCAAGTAGCCAGCAGTAACTTTTGAGATGTTGGTATTACACAATGTGTGTTATGGGTAGTTGGGTTTTTTTCTTTTAAAAGTCTACAAAATTATTAAACCTTAAGTAATTTTTGATTGGTAGAAATGACCTTTTAAAGGAAAATGCAAGATTTTGCAACCAATGACAACAAAGCATGCCAAGTGAGTGTGTTGTTTGTAACATATTTTTTCATATGCTCTGGCCTACAACAAATTTGTCAGAGGTGCAGAGGTAAATTTATGATGAAATACATAGTCTTACATGTATAATAGCCCCAAAGGTGAAAGTTATTTCACATACCCTAATATTTGTTAATACACATCCATTTTTCACAAAATTATACCTGTTAGGTGAAAAAAAATGTTTTGTGGGCGGTCAAACCTTCCAGGGAGGGTAGGTCAGTCAGCATTTTTTATTGTGTTTTTGACATTAAATTTTTTTATTAAAAAACATGGAAATTATTTGTTCTCATCTTCTCACTCACTCACTGCACTCGCAACTTTTCATCCAATTGTTTTGTCAAAATGGCTGATTTTCCTTGTTCCCAACAAAATTTACAATGATAAAATATAGACCTAAACACCTCAAAATAACAGTAAAATACAAAGACTGACAAATGGAGAAATGAGCCGGAGAGCCAGTAAGGCCTAAAAGTAGCCCACACCTTTACAAAAATATGTATACAATGCATGATATACACAGAAAAGAGAAACAATTAACAAAAGTTGAATGCCTAAAAAAGACTCCGAAAAAAAACATTGCAAGACAAATGTGGACATGCTCAAAGAAATTACTCATAATTACTAATTAGGTTATGTTTCAGTAGGTCCCGAAAGTGTTTTGTATTTTGTTATTCTTTGATTAGTTTAAGGAGTGAATTCCAAAGGATTAGGCCGGCTGCTTGTATACCATGATCAGAGAAAGCTTTCTTCTTGAGTGTATACATGAAAATCCAATCAGCGGTTCTTAAGTTATCGCGGTAACGAGATCCGGTAACGGATGGACGGAAGGGCGGAAGGGCGGAAGGACGCTACGACGGACGGACGAATGCATGCACGCACGCACAGACAACCCGAAAACATAAAAATACTAGTAATTTCACATTTTTAACTGACAGTTGACAATTAAATATCAATTTTGATAAATGTTGTGCATGAAAGATCATTTGTTATGTTCATGTGATCATCTGGTTTAATAAATAGATAATAATTATTGGTTAAAATACTAGCAATGTACTTCCAAACATATTGCAATAAAGAAACTTGTCAGATTTTACTCATAGACTACAAAATAACATTCTTGAAAGCAAGAGTGACATTTCTCTTTTTCAAGCAGGAAAACTGAATGAAAATACCATTTCTATTAGTATTATCCAGTCCTATTGTGAACTAGTGTGATCATTACAAGGTCTTTCAATAGCCCAAATGATAGCTTAGTAGGCCTTGATTCCTGACAGTAGTCAATTTCACTGCAGAAATGGTCAATCCAATGATCCACTTTTTGTAATATTCATTATCATCAGTGCAAATATTATTGAAACTTGCTTATTCAGTCCTAAAAAAGTATCAGGATTGCATGAGCCAATTTATAGATTCTTAGTAAGGTATTTATCAACCGTTTATCAAGAAAATCAACAATGGTTAAAATTCACCCGACATGTTTATTTCAGCCCTACCTCAAAATAGGCTTTGATGCGACTTAAAAGCCCACATGACGCGCAGGATGACAATAATTTTAGATAATGATTTTCAAAGCACGTACATGATGCGAGACATAAATTCCCCCCACATTGCCCAGATGGTCAGAAAAAAGGATAATGTAATGGTTAGACATGAAAGAAAGGCATTACATACCTGATGGAATTACCACCCGATGATCCATCCAGTGCTATCCACTGCAGTTCGCAGGCAGAATTGAAGGTCTGAGGGCACGCAGTGGCAGGCAGAATTGAACGTCAGAGGGTTCACAGACAGGTAGCTGTTGGAATGGGATGATGACTAGGCATTGCTGAAAGCAGAAAGACAAGTTTACAGAGCATTATGTGCCAATTTATGATGGGTATGACTTATACTCTGAGAAACTTTAGCGACATATTGCTGAAAGTGGTGAGTGACGAATACATGCCTGGTATTAACTGACAGTTGACAATTAAATATAAACTTTTGCTAAATGTTGTGCATGAAAGATCATTTGTTATGTTAATGTGATCATCTGGTTGAATAAATAGATAATGATTATTGGTTAAAATACTAGCAATGTACTTCCAAACATATTGCAATAAAGAAACTTGTCAGATTTTACTCATAGACTACAAAATAACATTCTTGAAAGCAAGAGTGACATTTCTCTTTTTCAAGCAGGAAAACTGAATGAAAATCCCATTTCTATTATCCAGTCCTATTGTGAACTAGTGTGATCATTACAAGGTCTTTCAATAGCCCAAATAATAGCTTAGTAGGCCTTGATTCCTGACAGTAGTCAATTTCACTGCAGAAATGGTCAATCCAATGATCCACTTTTTGTAATATTCATTATCATCAGTGCAAATATTATTGAAACTTGCTTATTCAGTCCTAAAAAAGTATCAGGATTGCATGAGCCAATTTATAGATTCTTAGTAAGGTATTTATCAACCGTTTATCAAGAAAAACAACAATGGTTAAAATTCACTTGACATGTTTATTTCAGCCCTACCTCAAAATAGGCTTTGATGCGACTTAAAAGCCCACATGACGCGCAGGATGACAATAATTTTGGATAATGATTTTCAAAGCACATACATGATGCGAGACATAAATTCCCCCCACATTGCCCAGATGGTCAGAAAAAAGGAAAATGTAATGGTTAGACATGATAGGAAGGCATTACATACCTGATGATCCAGTGCTATCAAGTGCAGTTCGCAGGCAGAATTGAAGGTCTGAGGGCACGCAGTGGCAGGCAGAATTGAACGTCAGAGGGTTCACAGACAGGTAGCTGTTGGAATGGGATGATGACTAGGCATTGCTGAAAGCAGAAAGACAAGTTTACAGAGCATTATGTGCCAATTTATGATGGGTATGACTTATACTCTGAGAAACTATAGCGACATATTGCTGAAAAATAATAGTTCATGATAATTACTTTTCACAGGTGGGCCTACACCCTACAAACTACAAGCTTTGCATTTATAGTCAGCCCTCCTTCCCTTTCAATTTGTATTATCTAATTCAGTTATGCAAGTTTATCTATATCATATGCATGTTAATCTGTGAAGTACAGTAAACTGTACCATCATTCAAGCATCATTGAAAAAATTGAAAGAGGAAAATTAAATGAAATGAATTGAATTGAAAGTGGTGAGTGACAAATACATGCCTTTTTCATGAAATAATCCAATTTTCCTAATGCCCGTGCAAAGTGAATGGCTGTCAAGTTTGTTTTGAGAATGTCACTTTGCTATTTGTTTTCCGTGCATTTTCTTCTCGCGCGACTCGCGACTTTTGCGTTTCGCCATAGACATAACACGCGCGGTGTCCGGCAATACAGGTCGATTTTCAGCGCCGCGAAATAAGAATCATAACATGTGCAAGGACTAGATCTACGTGGGTACACTTTCCCATGACCATGTGCATGACATTAAGCGCCAACATGCTAAATAATCTGGTCAAGTTCACACGATTTCTACATTAAACTTTTGCGTACCGATTTAATGATTCGAGTAGTTAAAAATCTAAACAGTTAAAAAGTTACTCGCTCAAATTTTGTATCAATTTGAAGAAAAAAAAATCACATTTTCACTTACCCATCATCGATGCCACTTGCCTCATGATCATCTTGAACTTTCAACTTTGTTTGGGTGACATTTCCGAGCATCCGAATGCTTCCGAAGACGTTGCTTCCATGACCTATGTTGCCGCGCCGGTGCCGAAGATGACGTACTGTGTGACGTCACAGGTCTACTAAATAAAATAATAAAATTCACTTTTTGGCTCACATATATACTGTTTCCTATGTTTTTTCAGCGTTTTAACCCTCTTGAAACCATTCTAAGGCGTTCCATGCGATACAATGTCAAAATGTTGGCTACAACATACATATCTGGGGCATTTTAGGTCATTACCTGGTATTTTACTACGAAAGTAATTGAGAGTGTTCCGTTAAAGCCCTAGTCGTGTGGTGCGCCACCTACCGGTGGTTCCGGGAACATTGCGTCCAGAGATGTGTTATGGAAGGATATGCGTGACACCGCCGAAAAAAAATGTCTTCTCAGCATGTGCTTTTCAGGTGTTTTGATAATAACGAACATGATTTCGTAGTAACGGTTTCTCAGATAGAACAAAAGAAATGTCTTATTTCGCTTGTCCCGTTCTGTTGGATTGCATCAATACTTTTGTGAGGAAAAGAGATATCAGCGAACAAAAATAAACATTTTTTTTCCTACTAAAATATCTCATTTGCACGCAAATGCACTCAAACTCTGTTAATGAAAATAAACAGTTTAAGATATAGTTTTGATAATGATTGAATCCCACATTTGCGGAAATCTGCGGAAAGTGAATAAATTTGTTAATTGCGTAAGAATATTACCTTATATCTCCGTTTGTGCATCATTTTACTAATATTTAAAAGAAAACCGAGTACGAGATCTTTAGTGGTGGTGCCCGTAATTGCACAAAAATGTGATAAGAAAAATAGCTTCGAGAGACAAAACAGTGAATTAAAGATATTTCTTTCCAAGTTGACAGCAGCTTAATGTCGGTGCCGCGCATGGGACATCAAAGCATCGTAGAGATTGTGGAATGCTTTTGACATTCATTAGCAAGCTTTAGTATCCATATAGATGTTTGAATATATTATGCTCGAGTTGTATCTCCTTCCTAACACATCCCTGCCCTATCCCTGAAAGAACCATGCTTAAACTATGATGTTAAAATCATTGAACGCTCTTGACCGAGAATATTTACGAGAATTCAAGCGCATAAACGTTTAAAATATGCACTTCTCATATCCACTATTAATCCTCAAAACAAATATGTGTGCAAAAGCTTTGATCAACAGGAGAAATGGAATTAAATCAACTCACACGCTGTGTTCAGGAAGTGCATTAGCCCCAAGAAGGGTGGCACCTATAGGGCAAGAGTGTGAGCGAAGAGTATTCTAGTTATTCAGCAGTCGCAGTCATTGATAGCACAATGGAATTTTTTTCTCTTTGATCCAAGGGCGAGCGCCGCTAACCAGGCAAGGAATATACACTTCACACGCCCAGAGTTTTTTCAGAAGTATTCCACGTGCCGAAGTGCATTTGCAATTCTAGTATACCTTATAATTCTACTAATTTGTGAATTTCACTTTTATTTTGTTTAATAGAGATGCCTTTATTGATCATTCATATTTCTTTATAGAAAATATTTCCCAGGGAATGTCGCACCAGTGAAACTCTCACTTGAGCGATGTTGTTTAGAACTAGCAACCTGCACAGCAATGGGTATGGCGATATAACGTCAGTAGGCCTACTCTGTGGAGTCTGGCAGTGACAGAGTATAACAAACAACCACATGAGCAATTTATCCGTGCATGAATTCAAACTTTACTATGATTGGGCGGAAAAAAGCGAAGTAAAGTTGTGTATGTTTATATCGGCGGAATTTTATCTCACATCGGTTATGAGCTGTTTAAGTAAAGTGTCTGGTGCAGATTATCGAGCAATTGTTTTGCTTGGTTGACTATTTTGTCCAATATTTGTTTTTATATCCCTTTTATGAATATTCATGAATATTCTAGAAATGTCATTGGTCAATTGATGCTCGCACAATACAAAATAATTTCACTATCTGTGCCTCAGCTCCGGAGAGTTTCCACTATTTTTCCGTGGGGAGCACTGCGCATGCTATATTTACTATTTTCTTCCTACTGCGCAAGCTCTTTACCTGGTAAAATATTTTGACTGCGAGCAGTACGTGATACATTTCTTTCCAGCTGCTTTTTTTTCGCGTTTTAGCGGAAATTCATTGAGCGCGCTAAGTGAACTCTCTCGGTGTTGCGGCAGAGGCGCAACTTGAATTTCCGTTGATTTGCCCAAGCCGCAGGAAATGAAAAAAAAAATGAATTGGGCTCCTACGTTAGAGCTTAGAGCAATATTCACGAAAAACATCCACGCCGAATTAGATCACTCTCTTCGTACTTGAACTGTTGATAGATGCAATTTAAGTCCTCAATATTATTTTGCCCCTTGCAGCAGGTCAAACCGAACTTGGTCACTGGAGGTCGCCATGTTTGTTTAAAGTCTCGGTTGGTCGGAACTGAGCGGGCGTAAAGTAGGGCAGAGTGCATGCAGTCCGCGGCGTGTCGCGCATTTACCTGGGATGAACCCGTGCTGCATATCTCAGATGAGAAAAAAAGATAGAAAACAGATTTGGCGTGGGTCAATTGAAATCGCTAGCTGTGATAAATTAGATATTTCCCACGCAAGCTAGTTATGTACCCATGTCATGCATCCATTCTTCTTCTTGTTTCAATTCTGTCCCAGTGCTTCCCCCTCCCCCTTCCTTCTCTCTCTCTCTCTCTCTCTCTCTCTCTCTTAATCATGCACTTCCTTCTTTTCACATTTTACCTACACATCAACATCATCAACTATGCATATATACTCTTATTAGTTTTTGTTTATTCATTTATAGCCTATATAAATTTAATATGTCTGTGAAACAATAAATATCAGGGGCCATATTTATGACACCTTCCTAACTCAGTTGTAAACTAGTCCACAGCGAGCTACTAAAAAAACTAATTACCCAATATGAAGGTGAAGTTCTCAAAACCTGACAGAAATAAAGACTTTAGTGGTTAGATAAACTGCCAAGATATGAAGTATAAAGCGGACAAGCAGCATTATCACAACAGTGTAGAAGAGAGAAACATGCGGTGACATTCCTCTAGTATTGTAATAACAGGTGACTGTATGCTTCATCCCCCAAGATGGCAACATTACAATTGTTGCAAGAGTATTAGGATAATTGTTATTCATTATTCGGAGGTAGCCCGCGGTTAAATAGAAAAGTTACATCTGTGACAAACAATTTCTGTTAAGAAAGGTACAGGTTGGAGGTTCACGTGCAAAATAGCTAACTAATTTTATTACGAAAGCTTAATAAGAACGTTACTGCCTTTGTTCATGCTAGGACAAGTTTCAGAATAGATGTGTTTTGACAATAGAAATGTAAAAGTAGTGCATGCAGAATCATGTCCACCACTGTGTAAACAATAGGAACAAAACGGCATTGTGTAAATGTAGCTTGTGCACAGCCAAATTTGTAACTCTGGATCATGGCTTTTAAAAGACTAGCCTAGTTTATAGGATGTGGAGTGCATGAACACAACCGAGTCTGTGAACTTGTACACAAAAAATCATCTACATGCGCTCTACTGTGTTATACCATAATATGGAGATTGATAAAACATCATATTAAACTGAATTTGGATTATGATAGATACAACGAAAATACCTAACATATGAAATATCAAGGCGCGATCTGGCAAAACAAAGTCACCATTCAGTATCCTAGTATAACATGATAATTATGTACTTAATCAAACCAACGCATTAATCGTAGATAACTCATGATTACCATGATTACACGTCATTTGCGAATGATGAATCGTGTTGTGTTTTATTAATGTGTAGTTTGAATCCATATAATACATTGATATCATTATAATTATGTACTTTATCAAACAAATTCATTGTCATTAAATGACACATGATTATACTTCAGTTGCGAAAATGATGAATTGTGTTGCTTTAATAATTATGTGGAGTGTAAATACCCTGCGTCCAATACAAAGATTAGATATCATTATAATTATGTTTTTATTTAAACAAATGCATTGACATGCTGCAGCTGCTGCTATACCCAGGGAGAAATACTACATTTCCACAGCGGCCATTTTGAAACATGGCTGCCATTTCTTTCCAGCAGCATATCGCAAAGGTAGTCCACATAGAAAATGTGCAGACTGGTCTTCCGAATACAATGACACCAAACAATCTTTTACAACATCCCATGTCAGGTAAACCTGTCTTGCTCCCTGGGTATTACCCAGAATGGAAATAAAAAGTCGTTTGCAACCAAAGGCGTTAGGTGTCAACTAAACAAACGTGTGCGGACGTCCGGGTGGTAAATGGGCAGCAGGCAACGTTATTTACGATTATTTGGTGCAGTATTGTCACAGATCTTGTAATATAAGCCGTCATGAATGCTACATGCGACGGTTCGAATCTCGCAGCCGCAAGCACCATGTACATGGTTTTGATGCTGTCGTATTTATCGGACACAAATACATCCCACATGATCATCATCCACACAACTCTTTAGGAACAAATATCTGTCTGTACTACTGTTGTACTTATTTAAGTGGAGTATCCGACCATCGTGTGACAATATAAATTAGGCCCAGTATCACGGAGAGTTGGTTACAATACATAGGAACTTTGCAATCAATTGTAAAGTATCACAAAACCACGAATGCACGTCCAATCATATGCATGGTTTGCAAGAAATCGTATAATAACGATAAATGTAAACAACATGTACAAGGTACGATCAATAACTTTTTTAAAGATATATTTTTCTCTCAAATCAATTGAACCAATCAATTTTAATTAAATTTGATACATTGTTCATTGATATTTTGAATTATATTCCACATATTAAGAATGTTGCTATATGATTGATCAAGAGTTGATCACGTGATGAGGCGTAGTTTTTCCTATCAGATCACCTGAGAATAAAAGTTCGTTACACTCTAGGTGATAGTACTTTTTGGTTTCGCTGATCTCTTCACTCCTCACAGTCCTAATGCGTGATTAATATTTTGAGTACGCGCGAAATAAAAGTGTGTTACACTCGGACTATCACTTGACATCTAACGCGTCCTAACGCGCGTCCTAATACGCGTCCTAATACGCTTCCTAATGTGCGTCCTAATGCGCGTCCTAACGCGTATTCCCCATGGCAGCGGCTCGGGGTTATGGAGATAAGTAAACATTACCTTTTTACGTCAAATTGTCATTTTTGGTATAGATAGTTGGTTTTAGATGTGGAATATAAATCAAATGATCAACTTTTGGTTTCAAGCAATGAGACGAGCTATCACTTCCTCGGCGATCTGAATGTATACGCTATCTTTCCTCAGCTGCGCTTCGGAAAGATAGCTACATCTAGATCGCCTCGGAAGTGATAGTTCGTCCCATCACCCTCACTAACGCTGATTATTTGCTTATTAAACTGCAGTAATTAAATTGCAATAAAAAAGAAAAAAGTACATTTTCATAATATATTGTTTACAAAATATTGTAAACATGGTAAAATCAAGATTATTGAGAGAAAGGTTTTGTCTATATATTTTCCCATCCCCTCCCCCGTTTGAACATACTCCCAACACCTTCATCCACACACCCAAACTCATACACACATACGCACCGTCACACACACACACACACACACACACACAAAGAGCACACAAACACGCACCTGCACACACACACACACACACACACAAACATATGTACCAAAGGATGCAAAAGTAGTGCAATCGCGCCGTTCCAGCATTTTTTATTTTCCAACCAAAAAAATAGATGTATTCACCTCGCCGTCCTTATGTATGAAAGTTTTCCCACTCCCTAAAGTGGTGTGTTAATGTTCCTCGCTCTTCAGCTAATTTTCTTTCCTCGCGTTCATTTTCCCTCATGCTTTGTTTAATTTCTAGAGCAGTTGGGGGTTTATTTTTAGATCTGCTTTAAATAAAAATCATATACATTGTATTTGATTAAAAGTATAATGTGATTAATTGACTGGTCCCTCCTTACATTTAAAACTGTTATACCAATATAAATTCCCTCCCAGTTTATATTTTTGATATCGAATAAATCGAATAAATAACCACAATCTCTCCACGAAAGTCTATTTTCTTCACAAGTCAAAAACAGATGCTCATAGGTCTCTTCATTTTTACGACAAAAAGAACATACGAGTATATTTCTAATTGACAATTTAAAAGATACAGATGCTTTCTAGTATATACAAGTTCATATGACACTTTAAATTGAAATTCCCTTAACCCAATGGTTAAAGTACATTTCCTAGGTCTTAAAAATATTGTATAAATGCCTTTTTCGGAGTAATTATACATCCTCTCTAAACATTCAACTGCACATGACTCTTCTATTTTCATATTCAACAATGCCACATAATTCTGTTTTGATGTAACGTTTATCAAAGTATTTACTCTTCCATTAAACACAAATTCTAAATTTAAATCGGTGTCCCTACACGAATCATTTTTCTTCAGAAGACCTTTCCATGTCAGTAGAATGTTTTTAAATAGATGGTGGAGCTTAATTATTTCTGCTTCATTTATAATGTATCTTATAATTTTAAGTCCTCCCTTATCATAATTCAAAAACATCACATTTCTTTTAATTTTATCTTGCCCATTCTATAAAAAAATCAAACATTAACTTCTCAATTTCCTCAAAAACCCAAAGTGGTGCTGGGGTAAGTGATGACGCATAACTTAAGAAACTTACGATAACATTAGAAACATTTTAATTAATTGTATTTTACCCCTCTGTTTCCACCATATTAATAACTGTTTTATTTTACTTAGAATTTCTTTAAAATTGATGCACTTCCGTACCTCAACGTCTAATGTGAAGGTTATATCTAATATTTTCATGACCTCCACTAATTTACCGAAGGGGGTTACAATATTTTCTTTAGAGAGGGAACCCAACAACAGGATAAACATTTTATCTCTATTTACTTTTAAATCTGGAAATTTGTGCAACACCTCCAAACAGCTTCTCCATTTTATTAATTGATGTGGTATCTCTAACAAAAAAGGTCAAATCGTCTGCATAAAGTAATTGTTTTACTTCTACATCACCAAGTCTAATTCCGTGAATAGCAGAGTCCTTACGTATTGAATAAGCAAGGATCTCTTTACAAAGTATGAAAAAATATGGAGATAGAGGATCTTCTTGTCTTACACCTTTCTCAATATTGAATTACCCAGTAGATACTCCCCCATTAAAAACACAACTCAAAGCACCATTATAGTGTTTGGCTCCATCTACACAATGATGGTCCAAAACCAAAAGAACGCAATACTTTTTGCCCAAAAATATAAGTTACGGAACCAAAGGCCTTTTCAAAGTCTATTGCCATTAAAACTCCAGGAATGTTATTCATGTCATTATGTGTTGTGTAGAAAATCATATAATCTATTAACCTTACTACCTCGTCTATATTTCTATTTTTAATATACCCCACCCGATCGATATGAATAATTTCATGGAAGACTTTTAAAATTCTTGTAGACAGTACCTTAGCTAGAATTTTATAATCAACATTTAAGAATGATATTACACAAATATTTCATGACCGTGAGGGATCTTGTGGAATCTATTTGCACCGAGGTTAAGTGGAGGGCGTGCGGTACTATTTTCCCGAGACCGCAGGTCGAGGAGAAATGGTACCGCACGGCCTCCACTTTACCAAGGGGACCAATAGATTCCACAAAGTTCCCGAATAAAGATCATGAAATAATTGTTTTATATCCTTTATTAATATCTTCTTTGTCCATCAATTTAATCCTTATGATGGACCTTGTAATACAGTGCCCATGCTTTAAGGTCCGAACGCAGGAGCCCAATTCAGATAGTTTATTATTTCCTGCGGCTTGAGCAAACCAACGGAAATTCAAGTTGCACCTCGGCCGCAACACCGCGGAAGTTCCGGCAGCGCGCCCAATGATTTTCCGCTTAAACGCCAAAAACCAGCTGGAAAGAAATGAATTTTCCGCTTAAACGCCAAAAACCAGCTGGAAAGAAATGTATCGAAAATGTATCGAAAGAAATGTATAGATTTTGCGTGTCGCGCATTTACTTGGGATGAATCGATGAAAATTGTATCGATCACCGATAGCACGGATATCGATAGTCAAGAGGGACTATTTTTGACATGACGTCACGAAATAGTACTTTTTTCCCTCTGACGTCATGAAGTAGTACTTTTCTTCCCTCTGAGCTCTCTTCCTTGAAATAATTCATCTATTTGTGGTCATGTGACACCCTTTCAACCAATCGAACTGGAATATATTAATGAGGGATATAGAGGTCTATATTTTTTTTTAGTTAACAGAGAGTATTTCCAATCTTTACAGAACAAAATAATATCTGCCTGTTTTTGAGATGACGAAAGTTCCCCTTTACATAGAGTCTCGTTTAAAGCTTCCACCAATACATCACCTAATATCGGCCAAAATAATTAGTAAAATTCAACGCTTAGCCCGTCGTTCCCTGGTATTTTGTTAGGTTTTGTTTCTTTAAGAGCTTCTTAACATTCTACGTATGTAGATTTTCCCACACGTAATTCGCGTGAAGCCGACTCTAATTTAGGCAAATCCTTAAAGAAGACACTATTATTTCATACATGATCGGCACATCCAGGTTGTTTATATAATTTACGGTAAAAACTATGTATCTCTTGTATTATTTCGTTTTGATGAAAACTTTTCTTCTATCTCCTATCAACATTTCCGTATTACTGTCTTTCTTTTATTAGACTGCATCAACTGTGTAAAATATCTAGTATCCCTTTCCCCACTTTCATAAAAGGATGCTCTGGATCGAATTTTAACCCCTTCATTAACATACTCATAACTCGCTTTTAAATCGTTTCTTTTTCACTGCAGAAAATCATTTTTTTCTATCTATCTTATCTAATGAATACTTTTTCTAACGATGATATATCTTTTTCCGAATCATTAATTCTTTCTTTTCGCTGCCTTGCCTTATCTTTAAATGAGTGTTTCCGAGTAAAATTACTAATTTTCATTTTCAAGAGATTCCAAACTCTATTACCTTTTACTTCTTCTTTGATTTCAAAATTTCTTCTTTCGTAGTTTTTCTTTTTTGCATAATGTTCATCGTTGCATAAACCATTTTTAAATTTCCAGTAAGAGCCTTAAAATTTTGAATCACATGGCAGATTATAAAAAGTGCAACTGAACTGCTGGAAGCTATCAAAGGTGTTATATTGCATTTTAAAACAATCTCATCTAACTGAACAGATATAAACCAATAATCTAATCTGCTCTACATGTAGGGATTAGTCTGTCTATATGTAAATTATTTATTTATGGCATTTCCTTTTCTCCATATATCTATTAATACATGATCATCTAAAAATCGATCAAAACCAGAACTAAATCTAGAATTGATATTTTGTTTGTCCCGTATCCCGTATCATATTAAAATCTCCACCATTATCATTGGATTATTCCTTCTATTTATTTCTTTTAAAATCTTATTAAAATCATTCAAAAAACTAATTTGTTCCAATTCCTTCCCACGAACAGGAAAATACATATTGGAATAATCATTTATTATGTCTGAATTACATAATTTCAGGTCCTTTCATCCAGAAATTGTCGTCCACAATAGGCCTTAGAACGGTTGCAATCCTGGGAGGCCTTCTGAACGGTATCCTCATCCCTTGTACGTTTCTTCTGCCGCCTCCAGCAATCTTTGGTCTACTGCTGTCGGTAGCAGGTGAGTACTGACCAGTCAGCCGCAAGAGACATCTTGAGGTTCGAGCAAAATGCTCATTATAAGTTGATTGGGCGATTCGTTATGGAATACTTGTGTAACAATTGTATGTATTGTACATATGTAGAAATCATCATCACCCCCCTCCCCCTCCCTTTTCCTCTTTGCTCTCCCTATCTGTTGTCCACAACGTCGAAACGCGTTAGCGTCTTCGGAAAGTCCATGATATCAAAGTACAGTAATATTCTTTACCCCTTTGCCAAGTGAGTTGCTGCAGCTCCCTTCACCACTATCAACCCATAATGTACAATTTGTAAATTATTTCACTACCAATACACACAAATATCATAGAGCAGTTATTTGTCTGTCAGACAAAGTTTTAACAATATTTGTTTACGACGTTTAACACTCAACAGGCATCGGATCAGCCATGCTCTACCAAACTTCGAGCGTTGCATTGCAGGAGTACTCCGGAGACCAGTTCGGCGCCATAAACACCGTATGCTCACTTATATCTACCGTCATTAGCGTTTTCATACCACCACTGACGAACACCATCTTACAGGCATATGACCTGCAGGGGACGCTGCTGATTGTAGGAGGACTGTGTGCTAACATGATACCAGTAGGTCTGGCAATTCGGCGTCCTAGTTCGACCCTCACCGGATCCCCTCCGGTCGACACGATCTCGAGCAACACCGAACAGTCAGAATCTCTAATACAAGTACGTCCAGCCTCTGACTTACAGAATATCCAAGAAACTGAGAGCGATAGTGAGAACGATAACAAAAAGTCTTTAATTCTTGACGGATGTGGTGCATATGCAAATGAATGTGATATCGCTGGAAAGGAGTCCTCCTCCTCTGGGGAACTAACTAAACCTGGCAATAAATGTCGCCTAGTTCACATCTTTCAGGTTGTTGGAAACATGTTTGCCATTGGCACTCTGAAAACAGAACCCGCTTTTACCATCTGCTTTGTACCCTGCATGATACTCAACGAGTATATTTATATTGGTTGGAACCTGTACGCCGTTTCATTTGGTCTGAACGTGGGCCTTTCTGAAGAACAAGCCCCGTACCTTGTTTTGACTGGACTCATTGGGTCATCCTGCGCATGCATTTTCCTCATTGCGCAGCTAAGAATCAAACCTCGGTCGTGCCTAAAGCTATTCCCCGCCTTCTCCTTGCTCGTGGCCATGACGATGTCCCTCTTACAGTTAAATGCATCTTTTCCTTTCTTGCTCAGTTGCGCTTTCGCCATTGGATTTGGAGCGTATGGAGTTTATAGTTTGTGTTTTGCGATAATTAGTATCGTCGCAGGTTCTACCGAAAGATTCGCCGGACTAGTGGCTGTCTCATACCTCATTCAGGGCATCGGAATATCAAGTTCCGGTACATTGATTGGTGAGTTTTCCGAATGTCATAAATGGTAAAATTAATAAATAGGCAGTACACTTTCAATCCATCATATCCTCTAAGAAATACGAGTTATGAGACTTAAATATCGGAGTGATTATGTAATGATCAAAGATCATATTAGTTCGGAGATAAATATTTTGGCAATGCCCTAGACCACTGTCATGATTTCTGTCACTCTCGTCGAAAATGTATTTTTGATACTAGTGAGACAATTATGAATATCAACAAAGATCATTCTTCGTTTTCTTTGTTTATATTGGCCAACATTGATCAATTTATTTATTACTACGGAGAGTAACAACAGAACAAAGATTATGTCAGGTATTGTCTCTTAACAATACATCAAAAAAACTCAATAAAACGTCCTACTGGGGGCTCATGAACACAAACACAAGAAATAGAGGCCTTGTGTACCTGTGTCCCTCATCCTTAACTCTTAATCCGCCATTGATGCATTTTTGGACAAGTAATGTACACAAGTTCCACAAAGGAGCATCGTGTCAATTTCCACAATCCAACCTGATATCAACAACAAAAACAAGACCTATATCATCTATTGTCTCTCAGCAAAACGTTCAAGTCTTTGAATAAATGATTATGGACATGTATTCCGCTGTTCATCCCCTACACATGGCACGTCGTGATGAGACAAAACGTGTAGTAATATTTTGAGAATATATTGAGAATTTGTGGAAGTTGTACGGGTAATAAATTATATGAACATTTCCTCCCTCTTCTTAGGCCTTTTCTACGATGTCACACATTCTTTTAAAGCTGTCTTCGGAATCCTCAGCGCTTTGGCAGGTGTGATGGTCATCTTGAGTTCTATATTCAACTACCTCCATTACCGCAAGAAGGGGATATCAACCACAGACTAGACAACAGAATAACTCCTCTTGTGCCAGATGTGATACTTTATTTGATTGGCGTCTACGTGACTGCGGAGATATTTAACAAAGGGACTGTGATTAAGTATATTGAGAATTTATAGAATTTGTACGGGTAATCAAAAATTTATAGGGCCCAAAATTGGCTGAAAATTGGGGAAGGGGGATGTGGGGTACTTGCCTCTTAAATGGGTACAGGGGTGCCTTATTGATTCCTTTACAGGATGAAGCACGCTATCCTTTCTACTGGGTGTATGCCTGATATTTCTTTTTAAATGGAAATCACCACAGAAAGCCCTTTCACTCGAAGGGACTATTGTTTTACCACGGAAGTAGCATCGTGAAATCCTTGGCAAAGACCGTAACCATCACACTTGTTTTCAATACGTTTTGGAAAATGTTGCCAAACGGGTGGAAAAAGTGCTTCAGAAATGTTAAAATTGCGCATGATTATATGTATTATGTATTTAACTGAAAAGCCTTGCATGCTGGAAGGGAGGTATGACATACTAGCATGTTGGGGTTTATCGTATATCTAATTTCACGAAGTATATCAAGATCATTACAACACATTACAGGTATGTGATCTTCTTTCCCTCCCTTTTTTCTCGGGGCTTTGAACCCAATTCTAAGGTGTGCCATGATGTCTGATGTTCAACATAGATATTCCATGGTATTGCGGGTGAATGAGTGCATAGATAATGCATAGATAGATAATGCACAGACATCAGATACATCAACCAATACATTGTTTTTTTTTCTTGGCATGCAAATTGAAAATGTTCTCAAACGAGAAAGAACATGGTGGATTTTCCAAAAGAAAAAGCGAAGAAGGAGAAAGAAACGATTTCTTTTTTGATATAAAGGACGTACAAAGATAATCGGACCGGCAAAATCAAGGGGGAAACATAACTTCGCAATTCTATACATTCCTATTGAAACAAGATGTGGAGGGTAAAATGACAGGAAAAATACAGTACACTTCTTACTTAGACAGTACTCGCATATAATATTCGGTTATTGGAACAATTTATGTTGTCCAACTTTAGTATGATAGCTTATTCCAGCCTTTACTAATCCTCTTAGAACCTTTGGAAGGGAAATAATGGCAAGGTGAAATGTATGCTTGGCTAAATGAATAACCTACTACTGTACATGCAATTGTATGACATACTCAGATGTTTGTGGTTATCGTGTCCTTCCGTCTATCTGCAATAGCTCTTCCCTTAGCTCTTGTAGTCTTACGTTCCTCTGAAGGTTCTCCACTTTAACATTATGACTCTACATCTTCCTCTGGGAGTTCTCTACTCACCCTCTTATGGGGTATCTACTTCTGGTCGCTCGACACATTTTCAGAGGCTCTTGATTTTAGTCTACATCACCCTTTTGTGGCTTATCAACAATAGATATCGAATCTCTAATAGCATATGGGAGGTATGACATACTAGCATGTTGGGGTTTATCGTATATCGAATAGATATCGAATCTCTAATAGCATATGGGAGGTATGACATACTAGCATGTTGGGGTTTATCGTATATCTAATTTCACGAAGTATATCAAGATCATTACAACACATTACAGGTATGTGATCTTCTTTCCCTCCCTTTTTTCTCGGGGCTTTGAACCCAATTCTAAGGTGTGCCATGATGTCTGATGTTCAACATAGATATTCCATGGTATTGCGGGTGAATGAGCGCATAGATAATGCACAGACATCAGATACATCAACCAATACATTGTTTTTTTTCTTGGCATGCAAATTGAAAATGTTCTCAAACGAGAAAGAACATGGTGGATTTTCCAAAAGAAAAAGCGAAGAAGGAGAAAGAAACGATTTCTTTTTTGATATAAAGGACGTACAAAGATAATCGGACCGGCAAAATCAAGGGGGAAACATAGCTTCGCAATTCTATACATTCCTATTGAAACAAGATGTGGAGGGTAAAATGACAGGAAAAATACAGTACACTTCTTACTTAGACAGTACTCGCATATAATATTCGGTTATTGGAACAATTTATGTTGTCCAACTTTAGTATGATAGCTTATTCCAGCCTTTACTAATCCTCTTAGAACCTTTGGAAGGGAAATAATGGCAAGGTGAAATGTATGCTTGGCTAAATGAATAACCTACTACTGTACATGCAATTGTATGACATACTCAGATGTTTGTGGTTATCGTGTCCTTCCGTCTATCTGCAATAGCTCTTCCCTTAGCTCTTGTAGTCTTACGTTCCTCTGAAGGTTCTCCACTTTAACATTATGACTCTACATCTTCCTCTGGGAGTTCTCTACTCACCCTCTTATGGGGTATTTACTTCTGGTCGCTCGACACATTTTCAGAGGCTCTTGATTTTAGTCTACATCACCCTCTTGTGGCTTATCAACAATCGATATCGAATCTCTAATAGCATATCATTCTTTACTTATCCTTCTACCTTATAAGGTTCCTTCAATGATATCCCAATCCTTTAACCTGTGCCTATAGCACCGCTCCACCAATAGCACCGCTTCACCTAGATGTAGTGGGTCGTGTACTTTCAGTGGTCTTCCTCTCTCTCCAACTAATTCAATTGTACTTCACCTACCTTTGGTTTATTTGATACTTGTCCGTTTACCTCTGGTGACTTTCTAATTCATCAATATATCGTCGTTCTCCAGCTTCCTCAATTAGAGGTATCCACATAACACTGATGGCTCACATCCCATCGCTGACATCTGTCAGCCATTTAGCTCCTCACCTTATTCTGACGGATCTCCGACTAAATCTAGCATCTCTCTACATGATATACCTACGATGAGCCGTAATTCACTGGTGGTTCTCCATGTATCTGTTATATTTTTTCTCCGTCCAGAATTCTCTTTAAGTCTTTAATTACAATGCGTGGTTCCGCAAATACCAAATGTGACTGCCTAACTTCTTTTAATTACCCTGTACCTTTCTGCATATATGTTCCCCTGCTTTTAAAGATATGATAGATCGTTACTAACCTATGATGGCTTTTCACTTACGTCTGCTAGTCAGTCTACTATTTGCATGTTAAAGTTGGTAAAAGATAATTCATCTTCTTCTTCTCCAGTCGCTGCACCACCCTCGCCCAGTGTAAGGCACATTATCTCGCTCGGGGGTTGACCTCTTCCAGGACGTAATGGGTGGCTCATGAATTACTTTAATATATCATGGTTGTCTTCATTAATCCAATGTATGGTCTCTGATATAAAAAGAACCATTCTAGACACTTACACTTGCTAACTTATCAGAAGCATAGTTTCATAAACATTGAAATGTATATATATTTTTTATGGCGACACTAATGTGCATAAAGTTGTGCTCGAAAAAAATCACGAGAAATACCCCCTTCAATTTTTGACGTAGTTACGTAATATCATAAATACTTTTCTTATCATCCCTAACATTTGAAATCCCTCTCTGAGAATCGGCTTTGTCCTGGATGTAAAATATCATCGGGAATCCAAAAGGAAGATTTAACACCAACTTTGAACCTGTTTCTCATCATGGCCTTATGAAAACTTGTCATCACTTCAATATTTTTTGAAAATATATTTTCACCACCTTTTTATTCATTTATTCACCTCTTTACACTTAGAAGAATGGTGTACTTTCTAAGCCATCTACATGCAATCTGATGTTGGTATCTTTTCTACGGAGCACTAATCCGCTCACTGGATTTACTCTTGCTAATATGCGTTAAAGTGTTGTTAGTTCACCTTACCTGAGGTCACCTGAGGTCACCTGAGGTCACCATCCAACAGAGCCCTACAATAGAATGTCATTTCTCTATAAAAGAGCTCACGGTTTGAATAGCCTGTCGTAGATTTTATGTTGCATTCATTCTGTCAATTATCCGAAAACCTGATCAAGGACATGCTTACGATGTAGGCCACAAACAAAAAGCCAACTCTGCAATACGCTAGCGGGGTATTGCTCTTCAATCACCCAATCTCATTCATCCATTGTGACATCCACTGAATTAGAACGAGCTCTAAAGATGAGAGTTGACCACTACAGACTTATCATTATTGCCTACGAGTAGAGACACACTTCTGTTAAACGTTGGTAACAAAAAAAATCTTCCCACTTGAACTAAACATAAACATGATAAACATCTATTCTTTCCTTTGAAATCAGGCGCATACGGAAGACATGTCCGCACTAACAAGACACATATGTAACACTTAAATATATAGTATTTCGCAATACCTCACCTAAGTAGAATATTGTTATCCTGATTACGTTATGCAACACTATTTTTAATATGAAACTCTCCATATGACTTGAATTAAATCTAAATGAAGTCGAATTCATCTGTCCTTCACTCTTCTTACAAAACATACTCAAGAAGATAAGTTTGATACGCCTGCAAAATAGGGATAATACATAAAGCTTGTGCAAAATTTCAAAGATAAACTTGTTCGTTTATATTATAGAAAAACTAACTCATTTCAAAATATTAAGGGGCATTAAAAAGGTAACGCTTGTGTGTTTATAGACCCCCATTTACACTGCACAGAATTATATCACTTTAACAAGACTATTTATAAATTAATCATAATTGTGGGGTTACAGGAAATATGTTACGGAGGGGAAAACAAGCATAGTAGCAATCTACGGAAATAAAGTTTATAAGAGTTGGGGGTCATATGGGGAAGAAAGGAAACCAGGGACTTTGACATATGTAATTAGCAGATTTCACTTTTAATTGCGTTGAAACGTGTGGATGGGTACGGGTGACTGCAGTTCAATGTTCACCGCATTCAATGTTGTGGTCATGTGTATGATAAAAATCTCTGCAGATATAACGTTCTGTAAGTAGAAGTTGAACTGTTGACACTCTTGAAAAAAAATAATCCAAAGAAATTTACAACTCGAATCTAGCTGCAATTTACACGTCATAAAGTCAAGTGATGTTATTTTTGTTTTAGAGGTAAGCCTCATGACATTTTTTCAATTAATTATCTTGTAGTAGTCTTTGGAATTTACAAAGAAATTTCAGGCATACACCCAGTAATAAGGATAGCGTGCTCCATCCTGTAAATGAACGAAAAACAAGTCAGACAAAGAAAGCTTTCATGGTTAAAGGGAATATACTGTACTGGGAAGACAAAAAGCCTTCAAAAGGTGATCGTGAGCAATCTTTTTGGCAATGGTCTTAAATTCACGTATTGCCCATTTTAGAAACTTCCTGAAAGTGATTTGCCCTAAAATCATCCACATTTGGAGTAATTAGTGATTAAATCACAAATCCTCAAATTGTTCGGGCCGAACATTTCGAGAATTTGAGATTTAATCACTAATTACGCCAAATGTGGATCATATGAGGGCAAATAACTTTCAGCAAGTTTCTAGAATAGACAATACATGAATTTAATACCATTGGCAAGAGGAATGCTCACGATCACCTTTTGAAGGCTTTTTGTCTTCCCAGTACAGTATATTCCCTTTAAGTCGCTGCCGGTAAGCAGTAGATTTCAGGTTCAAATCCCGTCTGGTTCCATGATTTTTGTCTGGCTTGTTTTTCGTTCATTTACAGGATGGAGCACACTATCCTTACAACTGGGTGTATGCCTAAAATTTCTTTGTAAATTGAAATTACCCCAGTAAACCCTTTCACTAAAATCTAGCAGTCCTTGGAATGTTCTCACTTTTGGAAAAATTGGGACCTAAAACGTGCGTATGAGGTAGTTAATTATATGGTTTTATTCGTAAAATTAATAAAAAATATGGTTTATTCGTGGAGATATCGCAGTTTGAAAGGGGGACCTTTTTTGTGGTTCGAGAGGTCAAGTGAAGGTAACGACTACCGAACTGAAAATAAAATCGCGTGTTTTCTGCTGCCTGCGGACGAATAGCGGTTGCGCAGTCCGTATGATTTCTGAAAATTCGCGTCACTTTGAAGACGAATAGCACAAATGTTTTATTTTTGAGCCCAGACAAAACTGGAATCAAATTTCCCGCTGGAGTACTGGCTTTCCAAAGATGTAACTGGTGTTGCCGTCCAATTTGTAGAAGGGTCAGGATCCAGCAAAGTCTGAGAGCTTACATATATATCGGTTGCAAAGTCCGTACGATTTCTGAAATCTCGCGTCACTTTGAAGACGAATAGCACAAATGTTTTATTTTTGAGCCCAAACAATTTTGGTATCAAAATCTCCGCTCAAGTATTGGCATTTAGAGCCGTATCTGTCGTTGCCGTACAGTCCATAGAAGGGTCAGGATCCAGCAAGGTCTAAGAGCTTACATATTAAAAAAAACATAAACATTGATAAAAACTTCTTTGCGGATTTCGAAAAAAAATGAAAATATTTATTAAGAAACATATAATCTCAATCCCTGTCTAAAAAAATCCTGATCAGTATGCTTACAGAAGACACCAGCAAAAGATCTCGCGAGCATGTCGAATTCCTTCATAATCTAAGTGCAGCAAAATCTGCGCGTGAGATTTCGCGAGACGAAAAATAAAACGCTCACGATTTCTATAGAACGAGCGAGCGCTGCCGATGGACTGTCGCCTGCATATCTTGTTTGTGTACAAGGCAAATAATACTAAAGGGCCCTGGAATTTCGCCATGTGGGACGCCGCATGAAACAGTCCCTATTTCAGATTCACAGTGTTTTGTTACTACATATTGTTACTATATTTCATACCTATCTGTATGATTGTTAATTTTCTTAACTGATTGTTCATTTAAATATGTATTTGATTATATAATAACAATTTTAAATTCAATTATGTATTGATACATTGGAGACCGTGTATCATTGTTTGGCCATCAAATTATACATATGCGAAAATTGTGAAGTGATACTTTCAGCCTGTGTCTGTGTCGGTCTATTTTGATATACATGAATATATAAAGTAAGCAATTAAAGAGAAATGTATCATATATATAGTGCATGTTGTCATCCTCTACGTTTATGTTCGATGGTGTATAGAGTGTACTTGGTAATAATAATGTTTCGTCATTGTTTTACCGTGTCAATGTGGTTTGTATCATGGTGCTTTGTAGAAGAGACATCTGTGTGACTGATGTGACTACCCTGGTAAAATGAAACACGAAATAATAAAACAAATAAATATGGTCGGCCACGTTTCTAGATAGAAGGCCTACATGTAATAATGTATTTCTTATGAACAACTCTCCAAAGGAAACGGATCGAGAGAAATTTCGCCCCACTATAGACAAACGGATGGGCAATCTTCTTGCCAATGATCGTAAATTCATGTCTAGTCCATTTTAGAAACTTGACTTAATCACTAATAGCTCCAAATGTGGATCATTTGATGGCAAATCACTTCCAGTAAGCCTCTAAGGCGGACAGTACATCAATTTAAGACCAATGACAAGAAGATTACTCATGATCACCCTATTGAAGGCTTTTTGTTTTCCCAGTACAGTATGTTCCCTTTAAAAATGGTTTAGTGTGTGCGTGTACATGTGTGGGTGAATAGTGTGCGAACTATTGCGGCCTGTATACTTAAGGTTGAATTCGCAGCAATAAGTAGTGTAACCATGGTAACTAGTTCATGAGCACGATTAAGGTATTCAGACATTCACAATATGGTTAACAAATTGTATAAGGTGTTTGAGATGTGGCCTTGGATTTGCCACGGTGGATGAATACGGTCCCTCCGATAGAAATCGGCTAAGTGGAATAACGACAATAGTTTGCCCATTTTTAATGCCCCCCCCCCCCCCCCTGCCAAGCGAAGTCCCGTTTTATTAGCTCAGTGTCTCCTGAAATAAAAATGCTTCTTGACTTAATGCGTATTATTATGTACATTGCAAATTCACCTACTGTACACTTCAATTTAAACAAATGTTACATATATTGGAATATCATGGGACCTTAACGCCCACAGACGTACTAAATTTATTTGGACAACGCAAACAACTGTCATGTACGAACCTCGCCTTCCCGGCGTTTACGTCTGAATTATATCATGAATTACACTTACTTTTGCATATTACAGTTTTATGATACATTTTGCATTCTGCATATTCTATTACAGTGTCTCAAGAGGACGTTTTATAGTGACGAGTATAAAACACTGTTGTGTTAGAATATGGCAACAAATGCCTATCTTACAATGTTTATATACATTATAGTCTACATGCATGCCCCGATGTGCATATTTCGTCTTCACATGTGTAAAAACATGCTATATCCACCGATAAGAATCAGCTCTGTTTGTGACCTTTGAGTCGTTGTTTAAGGCAACTATACTATACTATACTACAGTATCTGCATGGTTTGCATGATCATTACGCAAACATGCTTTCCTACGGATATTGAGTGAGTGCCCGGGGGGGTCACTCTCCACATGGCCTGCTACCCACCCGTGTCCGACAACCTCAGAAATGCACCCTAAATGGCGTAACTACATTACCTAAATTTGCAACCCTAAATGGCGTAACGGGGGCGTAACCCATGAGAAAAGCCACCCTAAGTGGCGTGAACAGGGAAATCCCCTAATTTGATACCCTAAATGGCGTGAACATTGAAATCGATTAATTTGATACCATACTGATGACTGATGTTAAATACAACAGGTATAAATTCCATTTTTTGAAGTTATTGAAAGTAAGGCCAACATGATTACTCTCAAGGACACCTCTCTTAGCCACTTTGAATAGGCAATAGCCATCTTTTAGCCTAAATTATTGAATGCAAGTGCAAAATGCTGCTTGCCTTGCTGACTGATGCATCACTTACCATTCGTTTTACCAATTTTATCAAAACTTGAAAAAATGGAATCCATACCAGTTAATGTGTTGAAAAATACATACATTAATTAAACTTGTATCTTCTTTTTTATAATGTTTTATTGATAATCAAAAACAAATCAATATATGAATCAAACAAAAAAGAAAAAAAAAAAAAAACTCTCGGGTTTCCACTACTCTAGTCGCACAGCAGAACTCCAACCATGCGTCCGGTGCTATAGCGACGTGTACGTACGGATATATATATCGAGCTATTAACTAGCTGTGCGTGCATGCATGATATGCACGCATGCAAGCGCGCGATATAAGGCACGGAAAATACCGCGCAAATCGCGCAGGGTATTTGCAGCCTTGCAGCCAAGCATATAGTCGCTTCAAACAGGCCCTGAACAGTTGTATTAGCAATATAAGATAGCATAGCATCCTATCCGACCTGTGGGCGTGTGGTATAGGTAACGCGTGCTGCCTAGTATAGAGCCGGGTGTAAGAGACTAGCTAGGACTGTACGGGGGTAACTCTCATAAGTGCTGCGCTGGCCGGCGTGTGCGAGGATTATTTTGTATCCCCTATCACGCCTTTCATGGTGTTTATGGCTTAGGTCTGCTTCCGGGTCTCCCCCAAATTCGCCCAAATTTGCAACCCTAAATGGCGTAGATCTACTTAAATTTGCACCCCTAAACGGCGTAATCTTCATAACCAAATTAGCAACCCTAAACGGCGTGAAGAGTGAGAAAAGGCTACCCTAAACGGCGATTTACCAGCGAATGGTGCTGAAATGCAACCCTTTTTGCCAAAGACGTCGACGACGCCGGAGTGCCTGAAACGGGACCCTTTTCGACGCTTTTTCTGGACGCGGGTGCGTAGCAGGCTATGTGGAGAGTGACCCCCCCCCCCCCCCCCCCCCCCCCGGGAGTGAGTGGAACCGGTAAGCACTATCTGGTTCCCAAGCACATTCATGGCGCCGCTTCTAAAAATGAACAACATGAATATATGACAATCTGCTGTCTGGGTTAGGTTAAAGGTTAGGGTTGGGGTCAGGGTCATGGTTAGGGTCATGCATTAAGAGAAGTGACGTCATAAATGCAGGATGGGGGCCCGGTTAGCCCTTTAAACATGTAACATGCAAAATACAAACAGGAGAAGAACAAACGAACAAACAAAAACACAATTAAACATGTGGATTACATGTACTTCAATGATTAGATAAGAGACAACGTGCGTATGACAACGATAATAATAACAGGGATGAGTATGTGTTAAACGGTGCTCACTGAACCAGAGCAATGGGTCTAGTGTCGGGATAGGTGTTAGTCCATAGAGAGATGGATAATAAACAATAAAAGGACATAAATTATGCACCAGGAATGGAATTCATCAACAATTCATATGACAGAATTCCAAAATTACCGTTGTGACTTTTGAAAAATGACATTTTTTCTTTTAAAATTTGCCCACTCATGCATGACAAATTGGATTAATGTGATTTTCACACAGAAGTTAGTCAATAAGTTAAGGAACAATCCTGCCGAATTATGTTGCCCAAAACTTCTTCGATAAAAAGTTATGCTATTTTGCTTAGGGGGAGACTTACTTTTTTTATGTTGTGTTTAGATCGCTCTGGCGCTGCATTAGCAACAGCGCCATCTACGACAGCTACTACAGCTATGACGCGTCGTAGCTGTAGTAGCTGTCGCGACGGTCTGACGAAGCTTGCAGCCTAGCAAACGAAAACTTACCAAAAACATGTACATTTTCGTTATTGTGGGAAAAAAAGAACGCTTTCTCATGATAATAATGGTGTTGTCGAGTCTTCTCCTATCTACTGCCTTGTCAAAGAATTCTGATCCCTTACAGGGTAGCGATTCGACCCCACCCATTAATTATGAAACGAGACAAAAAGAAGACCAACAACTTCGTCTCCCCATTTTCAAAACAATGCAAGGGTAATTCCCAATGTCTTTTGTAAAAGGTAGTTTTTTTTTTTTTGCGCAACCACAGATGTTGAGAGCAGAAACATCTCGATGTGGTATGCGGAAAGCTGTTTCAGACATGTTATTGAGCGAAAAGTAATTTGTTATTTTGTATTCCCCATAATTATGTTTCATTACGATGAGTGAACTTGTACATTTACTTTATTCATCATTTAATGATAAAAACCACGTTTTGAGTATTTGAATATTTGAGTATCCACTTTATTTCTTTTATGAAAATCCTACAAAATGCAACAGCTTTTTTTATGAATCTTTTATTGTAATACGAACTACTTTTGAATTTGATCATCAAATCGTTTTCACAACAAGGTAATACATGTACAGGTATGAAGCTCTTTCTCTTTATATATTTCTCCCAACAGATTTGTAATAAAAATGTGAGTCAGGCTCGACTAGCACATGTGCTATATCTGACTCCATATTACCATAGTTATTAATCATCTCTGACAGTTATTAAAATGTTATTGCGACATGTGTGTTAAGTATTTATGCATCCATGTAATGTAATAGTCAATAGAAATGTCATCATTGTAATGACTTCCTCTACCTGCTAACAATAACATCTCATGTCTTTACACAGTATCACCTAACAACCTTTCATGTGGGAACAATCGTTGGCCCCATGTCTGAAATGTACCAGCTATGCCAAGGAAGAACAGTAAGTTTGCATTGTACATGTATATTAAACATGTGATCCTATTATAATTAATTGCAGGTAGTCATTACAATTAATAGCTATATGCATATATTTGTCTATTGTTCAATTTATTTGATGATGCCACAATAGACCGGTTAACTAAAATATCAAAATTTTATGCATACCAGCTTAACAAAGGTTGCCCCTGACAACTGGAAAGCTTGCCCGAGGTTTGCCCGACATAGCAATAACTAATATATGCAAAGTGGATTCCAAGTACAGAAATTTCATCGTTAGGTACAGGTTAATGGTATAACTCGTTACTAAGCCCCGAGGGAAGAAACATCCATAAATTTGACTACATTCGTAGGCTCGAGCTGTTTTTGGAGGCGGGGCTTTGCATTGCTGAGAGAGAAAAATAGAAAAATAATTTTGAAATATGTGATTAGATTTCCATTGCACACTTAGTGATTTTGTGATGTGCTATTATACACTAACAGAAGTCAACATACATTTCGATGCCAGGGGATCTTTAAATTGAAAGAATCCAACTAAACGTAATAAAAAAAAATCAATTACTCAATACGTGTAAGCCTATCACAATGAGACGTTCACCTTCGATTTAGCCTTTGACAAAGCCCTTCATGCGCTCAGCGCTCCTGGTCTCGCATCGATCGCCTATACATCAATACTCGCCCTTCTCGCTCCGATCATGTCTATTTGTGGTCGTCTCACTTCTGCTAGTACTGTAGGATAAAAATGTTCCGCATGAAATTGCTTGCATCGATCATGTATGTGTACCACTCACAGTCGCAGAGTGCGTTTTAACACACGCAATGATGATCAATAAGGAGCTGGGCGTCAGGATCAAATGGTTGACTGTTAATTGGCAGCTCTGATAACGTGGGTTGTCAAAAGGACAAGTCGCGTTAAACCAAGTATCGTTTGAAGGTAAGATGATAAATCATTTGTTGTGTTTTCTAGCCAATATAATAGAGATGCTTGTGTTTTATGTTCTAGACACAACTCTTTACGTGGAACGCAGTTAAACGAGTCACATGTCTGTGGGAAGGAGATCGGGCACTGGTTTAGCACACAAAGCTAATATTGGAAAGTAGACGATTGATGAAGGTTCCAGAGCTTGCACTAATCAGGGCTAAGGTTCAAGCAATAAACAGGATACATATCCGTATTATGGAGTACCGAAGTGGAATGTCATCTGAGCATATTGTCCAGATAACTGACATATCTGGTTCTAAACTACACTCCAGCTCAAAGGAATTGGCATAGGGAAAGAGAAAGGGAAGGAAGAGAAGGAGCCGCAGTTTTAAACCGCGGTATTTTTCGTGTAGTTCAGCATGAAACACGATGCTTTAGCCTAAAAAGCATCATTTTTCATGCTAAATTTGACAAAATATACCACGGTTTAAAACTGCGGCTCCTTCCCTTTCTTCCCTTTCCCTTTCCCTGTGCCAATTCCTCTGAGCCGTAGTGTATGTAGGAAGCGAGCAGCGGTGACTCCCATCGAGTGTACCCGACAGAAAGCCGTGTAAGATAAATCTCTCTTGGAGGAGGTTGATTAGAACCAGAATCCTGCATAACAATGGATATGATGACGTCAATTCGGTACTATGAGTATGAAATATGTCTAATTTGATACGTTGATACTGCCTCTTAATATGCATACTGCCCATCAGCAGCTCTTGACAATGCCGTGCATATGCGATTGCGTCATGTCCACCTGGGTTTTACAACAACACAGACGCAATTCAAGATGTGCATACTTTCACATATATTCGCTTATTAGGTAGCGTTTTATATGTAAAGTAGTGATTTAATGTATTTTCGGAAAACAAATGAATAGGAAATTGAGCGCTTTTTGATTATATATATATAGTGCTTGGTGTTTACAAATAACGTTGGGACTTGATAAGGTCACATATTTATTATTCTTGTAACAATCATTTGAATTTCTAATGAGATTTTCGCTTTTGGACAAATTCGCTGTTTCGTAGTGTATTCCCAACTTTCCAAAACGAACGTATTGTTTGAAAGACGGGCATTTTTATACATTTTTATAAATAAATAATCAAATTCAGAATAGTGCAATGCTTTTTGTGCATTACACCTGTCAATCAGCTAGCGATTTCCATCACATTTTCTTCAATAATGCACGGTACCTCTGCGAGAAAAGACGCTGTGGGTTGGCACGTGTGATGCACAATTGACAAATAATTTTTCAAAAGTTTCAATAGTTTTACTAACACATAGTACTAGTTGCTAAACAAAACTTTGACCCTTTTAAATGTCACATTTTTAAATGAGGTTTAGTGACATTTCATTTTTTTTCGTGTAATCCTATTTAATTAGACCTCCAATTTGGACAAAATTGGATCTACAGATTTATGTGTATCTGATATTTAATTCAAAAACGTCTATTCTGCCAGAAGCACCATACATTATTAATAACTCTTTGATGGCAGGTGCTAGTAGACTGACAGAAAGTTGACGGAATGTTTTCAATACAATGCATCCTTATTTGATATTTTTCAGGCGGCATGTAAAGAGGGTCATGAAAAAACAGCCATCGCAGTGAGAGGGGTGGTGAGATTATCTTGTCTTCACGCGATGTAACAGCATGGCGTTCTTGTTCCCCCAGAAACGTTGGTCGCCCCGCAGATGCTTACGCCGATTGGTGTCCATTTTTGTTATTCTGGGTTTATATCATATCTGCATGTACCACCCGAAGACGGACATGGGATACACACGAACCGAAATCCGCGGGATAGGGGCCCAGCAGAAAGTAGCTGATATAGGCCTGCTGACGGAGTCTCCCCATAACACCGGAGGTAATTTGGTTCATACAACCATGGACCTATCATGGATGGACTGCGCTCGGATAGACTTCCTTTGATCCATGATGACCACCGCCTCATAAAAATTCAAGACATTCAGGTGTTTTAAACAATACGCTGTATTTCTAATGAGGCAGTGCCTTCCTCTGAATAACAAAAGAAAATCTGTTTTGAGAAATATGTCAACCGTTCAGCCTTCGCTGGGAGTTCATAGCTGATCTTATTACACACACTGGGAATTAGTTTGGAGGTGAGCGAAGGGAAATTTTGTTAAAATTGTAGAAAGAATTTGGTCCGTAACGTTTTCGGACATCTCCGGACACGAAATCGACGTTGTTTCCATGGAAGGTGAAACACTCAATAAACGATTTACAAGATATTTGTAAGGAAATATGATTGCCCAATGTGCGATATTGAGGCATTTTTCTGACATGTTTTCTACAGTATTCTTGATTTATCACAAAAACGACGCAACAATATAATCTGAAATTCACAGATTCGTATCATTATAAGATGTACTACTACTGCACATGTACTTCAGTACATGAAGTGGTTCTGAAATCTTCTGCGCATGCAGATTGTATATTCCTCTAAATGCATCCAATATTTGTCTTGCATATTTGGCGGCGGTCATCACTGGATCAAAGAACCAAACGCGTAAAATATTCTATTGTGGTATCAATGATCGCGACTGGTATATGAATAAATTACTCTTCGTTCCGACTCCAGTTCTAACACCTTCCTGATACAACCGCCCCAACAAGTCAGGCTGGCAATCCAGGGCGGTCGAACGAATCGACAACGGTGGCTATCAATTACAGGAACATTTTCATGACAGGTAAATGGGAATCATCATTTGTGTCCAGGTATCATAAACACTATGATGTCAATTGTTCGGCCATTATTCACGGGAACGGCGCCGCTTTGTTCAAAGCAAAACGAAAGTTACGGCAAAACAAGCCCAAAATTGTGCATGACTATGCCGTGAAGCAGTGGACAGCTAACTGCAGTCACTACCGCAACACACGACACTATCCCGAAAAGCCGCGATCTGTGGAAGAAGCGGACTTTCCCCTCGCGTATATTATCCTCACACACGAAGGGTCCTCTCAAGTTGAGCGCTTGCTTCGAGCCATTTATCAGCCACAGAACGTGTACTGTATCCACCCCGATGCCAAGTCTCCTCCTCCGTTCTGGTCTGCCATCAGATCTCTTGCCGGATGTTTTCATAATGTGTTCGTTGTCACCAAGTCGGTGAATGTTCGCTACGCTCATTCGAGTCGCCTTCAAGCTGACGTGAACTGCATGTCGGATCTGCTGCAGCGTGCTGAACCGTGGAAGTACGTCCTCAACCTCTGCGCGCAAGACTTTCCGCTCAAGACCAACCTCGAGTTAGTGCAGCAGTTGAGGGCGCTGCAGGGATTCAACGACATCCCCGGTATCACGGCACCTGACTGGTTCCACAAAAGAACACACATTCATCATGAGTTCAGAGACAACATGATGGTCAAGAGGAAAGATGTTGTTAAGCCGCCTCCTCCCCGGGAGTTCCACTTCTTCTGGGGCAATGCATACCTTGCGGCCACGAGGGGATTTGTTGAGTACGTCATCCACAGTAAAACGGCCATCGATCTCCTTCGCTTCAGCTGGGACACCTACAGCCCCGATGAGCACTACTGGGTGACCCTTCACAGGATCCCGGGGGTTCCCGGAGGGTACCCAGTATCATCATGGGAGAGCCTGGTTAGGTTCATCCTCTGGGAGGGCGACACGAACCACCCGAAATGTGACGGCGAATACGTAAGGAACGTTTGCGTTTTCGGCCTGGCGTACGTACAATATCTCGCCAAACAACGGCATATGTTCGCAAATAAGTTTCACATGCCCACTGATCCAATAGCCTTGCAGTGCTTGGAGGAACTGCTCGACTACAGAAGCGTTTATCCGGAATCCGTCAAGGATTTTGTGCCGAGCTTCCCTGAATTGCACATGTTTGGATTGTGAGGTTGCAGAATGATGACAGTATATGCAGCAGACTTGATGCCTTAAGTGAAGCAAAGTATTGTTTACGTCCCAAGAGATGACTGGCTTTTACGATAGCATAGCAAGAATAAAGTAGAGACGTGGTTTAGAATTGTCATTTCAATTTAAATCAATACTTTTTCATTTAACAAACAAGATATATAAATTTTCATCAACAATGATTTCAAGGTATCGCCAGAAATCCGATGGCTTTTAAGGTGTGATGACCTGTAGCATATGGTTCTTCGGAATCCATTAGTATATTTTTTTATAAAAAGCAAAGGAACGTGTTTAATATAGAAACAAAAATGTTCCCATTTACTGCATGAACCCTACAATGTTCTCGTAGTGTTGCTAAAATGTATTTTCTTTTAAACTCCATTTAAAACTACACGTTTTTAACGTGGGGATACTTTTATACAACTCAGCTTACACATTATTTGTGTGGCATGACGCATGTGTACGTCAGTCTTCTCCTTAGGAATGAGAAACTACTCGTGCATAATACATTCAATGTATTTTTATAAAAAGCAAAGGAACGTGTTTAATATAGAAACAAAAATGTTCCTATTTACTGCATGAACCCTACAATGTTCTCGTAGTGTTGCTAAAATGTATTTTCTTTTAAACTCCATTTAAAACTACACGTTTTTAACGTGGGGATACTTTTATACAACTCAGCTTACACATTATTTGTGTGGCATGACGCATGTGTACGTCAGTCTTCTCCTTAGGAATGAGAAACTACTCGTGCATAATACATTCAAACATTTGTAGTGATATTCAAGCGTGCTAATGAATGTCAAAAGCATTCCACAATAACGACAATGCATTGATGTCCCGTGCTCAGTACCGTTTAGCAGATGTCAACTTAAAAATATTATCTTTAATTCCCCACTGTTTCTCAACACATTATTTTGCAAATTCCAAGAAAAGTTATTGGGAAAAACATCAGTAATCCTGTACTTAACTTTTTTCTAGAGGATTGGCGAAACTGAAGATTTTTTTTTATTAACTTACTGGATATTTTCGGAATTGTGGGATTCGATCATTGTCAAAATTATATTATAAGATGTGGATTATTATAAACAGTGTGTGCATGCTTTTCCGTGCAGCTGAGAAATCTTATTTGAAAAACTTCTTTTGTTAATAAAATATTGATGCTGCTAACACGTAATGAGACTCTTCATTTTTTTTGTTCTGAGAATCCGTAGCCACACAACCATGTACGTGATTGTTAAAACACCTAAAAACACATAATGAGGATACGTGAATTTTTGGCGGTGCCGAGCGTGGGTTCAGAGAAAGAAGGTTTTATCAAGGGTGTTTAAGCACATGGATATCCAGCTGCCGTTTAATTAATGCAGATTCATTGTACTCTCCTTCTAGTCACAAAAGAACGCTTTACAAAGATTTTCTCTTTGATCCCCATGTTCGATGCCGCCGATTCTCTGGATGATTTTTGCCTGGATTTGACGTATAAACAAAATCGGATGCGCAGAAGAATTTGGTGAAATATCCTCACCCCATATGCTTGCGCAGTTGTGACATGTAATACCTTCGATGCATCTATGAAGATTCAATCGAGGAAGAGTGTTACAATATGGCAAAAAGGCTCTAAACGTGATATCAAGTTGAAGTATAAAAGTCTCAATTTCACAATGTTCCGCATAATACCTGCTTACAAAATTGCATGAAACGTTGCTTTCAGATATTTTCCTTTCGGACAAGTAACATGAAAAACGTGGCCAACCACCCCCAAGCTAGTATTTCCATCTCAACAATTTCGTATTCGCCTGTCCTCATTAACTACATAATAAGCACTTTGTGACAAAATTAAAAGTTCAGCAGCGAAAGCTGAAATGTATGCATGTAAAGGAATGCGTATGACCTACAGCTTACTCTCGATACAACGAGCACGGATATAACGAGGTTTCGTTATAACGAGAGAAATCTCTCGGTCCCAAATGTTTCTGCATGCAACCCTATGGTGTAACACGTCGCTTACAACGAGCACGGTTACAACGAGATTTCGTTATAACGAGCTTATTATGTTGACCCCAAGACAAAGAAAAACATAACAATTGCGTCCCGTTACAACGAGGAAGGAAAACTCGAGACATGAAAACACCGGCACCGCAAGGAGCCAGACATGCATCTCGTAATACACGGCCACACAACGCAATTGCGTTGTGTGGCCGTGTATTACAGCATGTCCACAGTTTCTAATACTGTACATCACTCCTTCGCGATCGCACAGCTTACGTACATTGAAAGCACATGGCTTCCAAGTCCGATCCCATCGCGCGCGTGCACAGTTTGTGATACATCACTCCTTCGCACAGCGTACGTACATTGAAAGCACATGGTTTGCAAGTCCGATCCCATCGCGGCAATCAATGACACGGTGCGTGCTGAATTGGCATGATTGGGTGTGTGTGTGATGAGCAGCGATTGATTGGGTTTCTTGACAAAAACAAATGTGATCTCGGACGGGTGAAGTATATTTCACGCACTGAAATATGACATTGAAAGATTTGAAGAGATAATAAAAAATTCTTCTTGAAATTAGAATACCGCTGGAAATCATCACGATACAAAATGAAATACATGTATGAGCATGCAGGGCAGCGTTAATCTTCTACATGGAACCCCCTCTTAATAATTTTGGAATGACCCACAAAGAAAGTGCAGATCATAACGGTGTTGCTACGTCGTTGTGCAAAACCTATCAGGCGAGCGAGACGCTCTTATGTAACTCCACCTTCCCCTCATATCCCGGCCGTTCAACCCGTTGCGCCGCCTGTTCTCTTGTTTGTCCAAACAATGAAACAGCATGTTTTCTTGTCCAGAAGATTACGAGAACAATTGACCTATTAATTTACTGCAAAATAACACCCATCGTATCGGGAATGGTCTATAATTCATTGAATGCAATTAGTTATTGAAACGTCAAAATGTATCAAGGTAGGATAATGTGTTGAGCAAAAATAAATCCCCTTTTCAGTTTGAAAGCGCATATCCCTTTTCAGTTTGAAAACGCACGATCCAATCCCCTTTTTTCAGTTTGATAACGCATGTTTCCAAGACGGCTGTGGATATGAAAACATAGTAAAACACAATGAACACACAAGCACACATGTTTTCAATGTATTTTATTGTTTTTTATTCTGTTTGGATACAACGAGGTTTCGTTATAACGAGGAAAAAGCCCTGGTCCCGACGACCTCGTTATATCGAGAGTAAGCTGTATTATAAATGGCAGGTGAACGTGACGCAATCGCGTATGCATCATATTGTTGAGAGCAGATGCTAGTCATGAATATTAAGTGGCGGCATCAAACCTTGTTCAAAGCGATGTATATCCATGTGCTTAAACATCCTTGATTTTATGTATAGCCTTTCATAGCAGTACCGTAGATTAACCATTTGAGGTGCAAAATAAACACAACAAAAAAGAATCCCCCCTCCCCCCTCCCAAGCAAAATAGCATAGATTTTTATTGAAGAGGTTTTGAGTAACATAACTTACCAGGGGGGTATTCCGAAAACGAACTTAGGGAAAATTTGGATTGTATCTCAGGGACTTAGGAAACATTTTATCTTTTGGTATTCCGAAAACTCCGAAAAACTTACAACAAAAGATAAAAACAAATATGTAAATGAGCCTTCGAGATAAAAATTTTTATGCAAATGAGCTAAATCGGTATTCTGAAACGCACTTAGGAAAAAAAGTTAGGATGAAAGATAAAACTGCTCCCAAGCAATTTTATCTCCAGACGTATGCGCCTAGGCCCATAGCAATGACAACGACAATGACAATCGTCATTGTCATTGTCATTATATAAAAAAAGGAAAAAACACATGTTCATATAATTGTTTACAAAACACTATTGCACAATCAAGAATCTTGAGAGAAAAGTTTTGTCTATTCCTTCTCACATCCCCTCCCCCGTTTGAACATACTCCCAACATCTTCATCCACACACCGAAACTCACACACACGTACGCACCCTCACACACACACACACACACACACACACAGACACATAGGTAGCACACAAACACGCACCTACACAAACATATACACACACAACAAAACATGTGTACCGAAGGATGTAATTTTTGCAAAATTATTGCAATCGCAGCCATTCCAGCATTCTTATTTTTTAACCAAAAAATAGATGTATTCGCCTCGCCGTCCTCATGTTTAAAAGTTTTCCCACTTCTTAAGGTGGTGTGGTAATATACCTCGATGTTTAGCTAATTTTCTTTCTCTCTTGAGTTGCGATCGATTCAGATCAATCGCAACTCTTAAAGACTGGGCCCAAGATTGTTATTTATCAGAGGTGTAAATATATGTTGTGCTTCTTCAAGACATTCCTCTTTCTGTCAAGGAAGAACATGTTAAACGAAGAACTGACGGCTTGTATGTTGTATAAATGTTGTATCGTAAATATGCTTATGTTCAAAACAACACTGCCATGCTAGTGCGCAACGGGCCTTATTAGGGAAGACATCTCCAACATTCTCTCTCTCTACCCATCTCCCTCTCTCTCTCTCTCTGTCTCGCGCTCTCTCTCTCTCTCTCTCTCTCTTTCTCTCTCTCACTCTCTCTCTCTCTCTCTCTCTCTCTCTCAGTCTTCCCCTTTATATGTATTCCACTTCTCTCACTCACTCTTCCTCCCCAGTCCACCCTACTCTTTCACTTTTTTCCCTCTCTTTGCAGCTCTGTTTTTTTTTTCTCTTTTCCTATCTCAATAAATCTGAGATAAAGCAAAGCGGTTCTGCATATATGCATCACCTCGTTGCCTCTGATTACTCAGTTTGTTGTTCAAATAAAAGGACGTTTTTATCTTTAATGCAGAAAATAATAAAAATACGAGATGAATATATTGTCTATTAAGATAAAAGGAATTGTATACATTGCATATGATATTATGGCTGGGGTCTAAGTGCACTATTTTGCATGAATTTATGCTAGCCAACATATAACATTGCCAACATATACTTTGAACCCAGTTACGTTCTGTGTGGCCAGTTTGATCCCTACCTCTTAAACGTATTAATCTTTGTCAAATCACTCAAATCATAGAATAATTCGTAATAGCAATACAATTTGATACAAGTCTTGGAAACACAGGCTCTATTTTCACGCAAATATTGAGAGAGAGGACAATTTGTTAGCGTATTTTAACATATTCAGCTCCGTACCTAGGTTTACATCTCACTAAAGGACATCTAATTACAAGTCACTTATTTGATCTACTAAATTAATTATTTTAATAATATGGTACCGCATATGTGTGAATAAAATGCATTTTTATTGAGACTACTGATTTCCATTGAAAGTAAACATGTCTTCTTACAAAACTACAATAGCTTTATAACTGTTTAAAAGGATGACAGCGTGAATACAGATCAGTGACTCTGATTAGGTTGATATGGCTATGACACAGGATGAGCATCAAATAAAGATTGTGATGTTTTCTGGGCGATCATCATCATCATCATATGAGATATATGAAAGCAGTGACATGGCGCCATACACCGCTGGATTATAAATCTGCATAAAAACGACACTGGCTATACTTTTACACACCAGGTAGCAGATCTACGTTACTGAGCAGTGCAGGAAGACATGCTAAGCTATACAGAGAGGAACACAGTCGTAAGCGATTTGGTAAGAAGCCTTTTTGAACTAAATGTGGGATTATTAGTTTATGATCATGAATGGAGATATTTATTATTTTAAGATGTGTGTTCACAATAGTATCAATGACAATTTGGCAAAACATAAGGAAATTACTATGCTACAGAAAAGATGGTATTTTGGATATCAAAGCGTAAAATGATAGCTCGAAGGTGCTCTTATAACGTCACAGGTTTAACACATTGTGGAGTAACTATTATATCTAATTCTTCATATCGAACAATGCTTTCTTTGAATGTTCAATGAATGATTCCATATTTAGATACTGATTAAATATCTTTTTTGTTTAAAACATAGTGAATCTTCGGTAGCACCATGTGGTCAGGTGGTTGTATTCTTTCAGGAAATTTGACCCACTTATGGCGAAAGAAGGAAACGAATGTAAAAGAGGAGAGCTAGATTTGTATTTATTCTATAACGTGATAACACTGACACTAGACCGTTTTTAGTTTAAGATTTTGATGCTTAAACCGAAACTAAATATGATTAGATGGACATAGAAAGAGAGGGAGGTGATGGTAGTTGTGAACTACTTACAAAGAAGTCATGCAGAAAAAAGAGACGTAAATGGTAAAGCGTGCTAAAAAGTATAATACGTTTTGTTTTTGAATTACCATCATTCAAGAAAAGTACATTAATTGTTAATTGAATATCACACTAACATTACCCACAAAATTAATATCTCTCGGTTCACTTCAAAGTTTGACTTGGAACCAAACACAAAGGTGTCCTTTTAGATGTGTGTATATTAGAGTTAAACACACATCACCAGCTTTTACGACCATTCTACAAATAAATCGTATCAGTTGTGTTGTGTTGTGCGTTGGGCAACGCAATTTAGGGTTAAAAACAATGAAAAAAATAATTTTGTAACGCGAACTTTCACCTCACTTCTCTATTAATATTTTATTGTCTCAGAGGTATTGAGCCCCCCCCCCCCCCCCCCCCCCCCACAATCCAAGTCCGTACCAACGGGTGCTCGGCAGTCATGGCGCAAGGCAGGACGGGGAGAGCTGGGGCTAGAGCTGGCCGCGGCATCGGAGCCCGGCACGGCATCGGGGTCCGGCACGGTATGGGGGTCCGGCACGGTATCGGAGGTGCTCGACGTGGTACTGCATTTGGCTTTGGGACTAACACTTCCTCGAGCTCTCCCGCTGGACCTACCCCTCGCGTTGGTTATCCTGTTAACACAGCTAATATTCATCCTCGCGTCTGCTATTACACCGTCGGCGTGCTCATAGGCATGGGCATGTGCTTCATTGGTTTCGTGCTCGCCGCCATTTTCAGCTTCGCCCAGGACCCTGCCGGTATCGCGGGCATAGTGGTAGCCGTTCTCGGGGCTGTGCTCGTCCTTGTCTTCTTGTGCCTGTGTATGGTCAATCATCACAACACCATCCCTGAGCAGCCTGCTGCGACCGACAGGATCGGAATGACCGAAATGGGAAGCAGCAGGATCGAGGAAGAACGGATCAACCCGCTCGGACAGGGAACGTCCAACGCGGATGGTGAGCAGAGCCCGACCATGGTGAACCACGTTTACACCGTCCATGGACAGGCTACCTCTTTGGGAGAAGGGGGGATCAGCGCCACCTATGTCATATCCGCGGATGTGGCAGCGTATCATAATGACATTGCCAGGCACATGGGGCTAGGGCCTATGCAGGTGACCTACGGAATACAGCCAGGTCAAGGGTAGGTTATATCATCTCGACCTTTAATGAAAATGATGTAAAGCACAAAACGCATGCAAAAAAAGTCACAAACATAAAATTTGCTGCGTTGAACGTCATAGGACGACCTGCCCCTAAATGCGGTATGGAGTCTTATGTGACATTCGGATTTCTTTTCAGTCATGTCCGCTAGTTTACTAATGTTTGAGACCGGAAGTGGGCATGACTGCAAAACAAATCCGACTGTTGCTGCGCAGTGCATTATGGGACAACCTTCCCCGTATATACGGTATGGAGAACTTAGGAGTGCTGAATGAAGAACAAGGGATGCACGGCTACAAGCACCATAAAGGTGAACTTTGAAGACAGGGCGGCGCTTTTACAATAGTCATGAAACTCGGCATGGATCAAAATGTATACAATTTCACAGTCAAAGCTTCACGAATATTATTAGGAAAAGTGATAACTATCCTTGTTTACGTTTCAAACACATCGACCATAGTCTACCTTTATATACTAAAGAGCAGTATTTTTCCATAAATACCAAAGGTTGTTTTCAACACCGTGTACATGTACATAATAATAATGATGATAATGATACAAAGAATTTATATAGCGCACTTTCCATTTTAATCAGATGCTCAAGGCGCTTCATAGCAAATTAGAGAGAGAAAAAAAAAATACAATACAGGTATGAACTTGCATGTCAAAAAGCACCGTTAAAGAGGTATGTCTTGAGGTTGCCCTTGAAGGAGGTCACTGACGTCAGGGTAATTAACAAACTCTGTGGAAGAGAATTCCACAGGGTTGGCCCTGCATGTGCAAAGGCCAGTTCTCCCACGCATACATACATACATACATACATACACACACACATAGAACACACCTTCCAGCTATCGATGTTGTCTCCGTCAAAACATGATATTGCACTTTTGTCAATGTGTATTTTGTGAGAAATGCTTACCCTAGAATACTGTGCGCATTGTATGAGAGATTAATATTGTTCGGTAAACGGCCCTCCAATTGTTGGTATTACCAGTTGCTGTTGAAGGGATTTTTGTTTATTGATTTTGACACAGAATTCAAAATGATAATAATGTAACGGAAATGTTTAGAGTTAGAACAGTTAGAATAAAAAAATAAATACATAGGTAATAGACCGTGTTGTAACTGTGGCCGTTTGGTGCTAAGAGGATTGAACAGCAGATACAAGTTCAGGACTTGAATTTAGGTTAAATGGAAGTCACATATTAGTAAACAAGTAAACTTGATTTGTGGGAATTATGAATAAGAGAATTATGACTTCATGGCATATGCATAAGGCGTTCATACACGAATTAACTATTTCAATCCTATAGGCAATAAACTGTGTTGTAGCTAGCATGAGAAAATGATTGGTTGGTACCGAGAGGATTAAATTGGATTTTTCTCCTGTCACTTCTAGACCATACGGACCACCTTACCTCGCCGGCTCCAGCACGGCCCCACCTTACACAATCAGCGGCCCCTCAACTATGCCAACCAGTCTTTCTGACGTAAGATCCACGATAGAGCTACCGCCGATTTCCGCCCTCAACGTCATCAACCCCGATGATGAGGAGATGAAGCCCCTTCCCCCCTCTTACGATGATGTCATCTCTGGAAAAGATAAATGATTTGGGAGAATGGGTTGCTCTATTACAGAATTTGAATCAATGTCTTGTTTACTATGTGCAACCTGAACTTCAACGTTGCATGCATAGCGCTTATATAATGAACATGCACAATACATCGTTTTCGTAATGTATTCACAACTTTCCCTTTAATTGCGTAATAACGCGTTATGGCAGTCACCTGTATCTAGTCGTTCAGATTCAATGGATGAAATCTACTTTGAATCTCTTAGTTGTTGCTCCTCAGACAAACCTCGGACAAGCTTTGGGGATTCGCATAGTAACGTTTGTTTGAACGACGTGAATAAACTTGTCACACATAACGGAAATTATTTATTACTTGTGAGTCCATTACACTCATCCATATTTTATTACTTTATGATACATGTGTATATGGCAGGCAGACTCCAGAAAAGTAATCATCCGTACAATATTATTAAAGCGATAGTTTACCCTGAAATTGACTTATATTAATCAATACAAGCAGAAATAAGCAAAAAAATATACTAGCAGGAAAATTGGTCAAAAGATAAGAAGGTTATGATTGTTTTAAGTTTTGATTTTGTGACGTCACATGCGAGGTGCTCTCCCATATGTTGTGGACATGTGTCTAATAATATATCAAATGCACAGGTGAAATGATGAATATCCTTTTCATTAAATTGACATTTTCCAAAAAAAAAACAAATGTACGCAACATAATTATGTAAGAGCCCCTCGCACGTGACGTCACAAAATAAAAAAAATAAAATAAAATAACTTGTTTTTCCTTTGATCGATTCTCGCCAATCCTTCACTTATGTTTCGTTTACGTGTCTCCTTTTATCAAAGCCAAACTAATTTCAGGGTGAATTATCCCTTTAACATGAAAGGCACAAGGCCAAGACGGCTGTATAGTTTTGCTAAAAAAATCAACTGCGTGCCTTGCAATTAAAAGGCAATGTTTTAACCAGAAATTCAACATAATGTTTGCCTTGTGCGGACAAATATGAATTATGTTAAACTTTGCATTAATCACGAGAACATCGTGTATATCCGCTTTGTAAAATATGAATTCAAACACAGATGTAATTTCAAATGATGCACGGAAAAACTCTTCTTTTTTGTAGCCTGCCTCGTGTTGTCTGTGGTGGTCTTCAGAATCACACAGAATGAAAATGATTGTCAAATTAGGCGTGAACATGATGAGGTCTGCGTGTCTCTGACTTGTGATATTATATTGATAGGTACGATAGGCGTGGCGCAGGAAACGTAGACGTACTTTGTACCGCCTCTATGATAATGGTTCATTTGACAAATATTCTTTCTATTAATGGAGAATACGACAGTACAACTGGTCATAAAGACTTCAAAGGTTCAAAGAATGTTGACTTTTTGGTTTCTACTGGTCATTTGTTTGGATTTAAAAAGCAGAGTCATACAGAAGTGTTCACAATTATAACAAAAATTGAGGTGCTTTAATTGTGCTTGTTGTTGTTTTCCTGTCTTACATGACATAAGATTTTGACGAACAGACAAGTGGCTTTTGTAGCATTTTTCTTGTGACGATAAAAATTTGCAGGTCCTCACGTTTTTTTATGTTTCCATTTTGGCTACGATCTGAGAATACTTGCATGATCTCTCCTTGATAGAAGAAGAGAGCTTTTCCGTGATATTTGTCCATCACATCTGTATTTCATTCAGATTGTATGCGCGCATCTTGTCTGATACTAAGATATTACTAGAGTTGCACAAATACACACACACACACACACACACACACACACACACACACACACACATATATATATGTATATAAACACAATTAGCATATTGGCATCGCATACTTGTTCCTTTTGATTCTGCTAGTGGTAAAGATGCAATAACTTCGTCTTCAACCTGTTCCGGTTCTTGGTTTAGCCGCCATCATTACAGATTAACTTCTATTAACTATGAGCTGTCCTTAGAACATGACTCCATCCAAAATAAGGAGCAACAGTCAGACGACAGGAGAAAGGAAACAAAATCACACAAGTGGTGCATATACATATTATAATTTAATGGCACAGGTATGCTATAAAAAAAATCATGTACAAATACATGTATAAAAATAGATGGTCGGAGCGACATTTCCAAGGCCCAAAACAGTACATGTATTATAAAAGCAGAACTACACCACAGATCATTCACTATGTTAGACCCTGTTTTAAAAAGCTTATGATCCTCACTGATCGTAAGAAAAGCGATGTCGTGGATCGAGTGTTTGAGTTGTAAGGGATTTTGAGTCACTTTTAGTCAGCTGCGGATATTTTTGATACACAGTCCAATATAATAAAATTCTCCACTTTTTTCATATTCCTCTAATAGCCAAGGTGAAATGATTACAAGTACATTGAAGGCAATGAATTAAAAAAAAAACACTAAACGTATAGAGCGTTCCCAGGAGCAGCCATATTGGAGGACAAACACTAAAACCTGTGCATCAGAACATGAAAAGTCACTGTTTTCATGGTCTGATGCACTGGTTTTTATTTTTTATTGTTTTTTCCTCCAATATGGCTGCTCCTGGGAACGCTCTATGATACCTATACATGTATTCATGTATGCCAAGCTAAGCCAATGGTTGCTAGTTAATTATGATCTATACACAGATATTGGCCTACTCGGTTTCAATAGCTAATAACATGGCACGTGTTGGTGATGCGCCATGTTGCTACCTATGAGATAGTTTGCAGTTGCAATGTGCGCATGAGCAGAATGTTGCTGCTACGAATGGCCTCGGGTCAATCGTACCACTCAGGGTAAAATGGAAATTCATGATAGTCGACCACGTTCAACTCCATTATCATGCAGATACGAGAGAAGGTAGTGGTGGTAGTGAAGCTCTGAGGACGAAGTGAAACAACATTCCACAGGGTGCACCGGCTTCTATTGTTATGAGCACGCTGTAAAATGTCTCTACACCCATCATCCTAAAGCTTAAAGGGAATATACTGTACTGGGAAGACAAAAATGCCTTCAAAATGTGATCGTGAGCAATCTTCTTGCCAATGGTCTTAACTTCATGTATTGTCCATTTTAGAAACTTGTTGAACGTTATCTGCCCTCACATGATCCACATTTGGGGTAATAAGTGAGTAAATCACAAATCTTCAAATTGTTCGGGCCGAACATTTCGAGGATTTCAATTCAATTCAATTTATTCCACTTTAAAAAACAAGATGTAAAAAACTGCATTATGTTGTAGATTCACAAGTTTGTGGGGGAACCAAAATAAGCACGCAGGCTTGTTGGGATGGTCCCATTGCACATATAAGCACACGAGTCACAGTTAACTACAGTACTTAACAAAACATACAAAGAAATATAAAAAAAAATACAAGCATACAAAATATACCTTGGTAAAGAGAAAGGGGAGAAGAGGAAAAGGAGAAAGGGGGGTTATAGTTTTATTAATGGGAATAAAGGAGAATGTAAAGAATGTTTTTCAAAGGTAGGTACCGTTTTAGTAAGAATTTGAAATAATTTGCACTATTGGCTTGCTTCATTGATAATGGTAAGTCATTCCAAAGTATTGGTCCAAAGTAAAAAAAAATACTTCTTTTTGTTGAACAGGTTTGTGCTAGAGGGGTATGAAAATTATTTGCGTTTCGTGTATTGTATGAGTGGATGTGACAGTTCAATTGGAAATAGCTTTTAAATGGTAAAGGTAATAAATCTTTCAAGCAATTGAACATAAAAACACCTATTTGTAGTGAGATCATATCATATATCGGAAGTATATTCAACTTGACAAAAAGAGGAGCAGCATGGGATGTATATGGAGAATGGGAAATTATTCGTATAGCTTTTTTCTGTAACACATGGATACGGGCAATATTACATTTACTTGCGAGACCCCAGATTGAAAGACAATAATTCAAATGTGATGATATAAGAGTATGATATAACATCTTTAAAACATTCTCAGGAAGAAATTGTAATTTACTTAAGACACCTACATTCCTGGCAATAGTATTACACAGTTGAGATACATGATAGTTCCATGATAATTTTTCGTTGATATTAATTCCCAAAAACTTTACATTATGAACCATTTCAATATTCTTGTTTGAATACATTAATGATAAATTGGTATTTCTGCTCACAGTACTAAACAACATACATTTTGTTTTGTTAACATTAAGGATGAGATAATTTGCAGACATCCATTCATTAATAGATTCAAGTTCTGAGTTTACTGTTTGATACAATGACGTCATATTTTTACCAGATAGATAAATACTTGTATCATCTGCAAATAGTAAAAAGTTAAGCGGTGGAGCACTCATGGGCAGGTCATTTATATATATGAGAAAAAGAAGTGGTCCCAGTATAGAGCCCTGGGGCACTCCACATGTAATACATTTAGGTTCAGATTGACATCCGTTTACAAATGTAATTTGTTCACGCTCATGCAAATAGTTAATGAACCATTCTAAGGGCAAGCCTCTTACACCATAGTGACTTAATTTAGATATTAATATTGAGTGATTTATAACATCAAAAGCTTTTGTTAAATCAATAAAAACAGCAAGTGTACACTTTTTGGAGTCAAAGGCTTTATTAACATAGTGTATAAGTTCCAAAATTGCATTAGATGTGGAGTGCCCTTGTCTAAAACCATATTGACTATTAAATAATATACTATGCTTGTCTATAAATGACATCATTCTGTTAAATATACATTTTTCTTGTATTTTTGAAAAAAATTGAAAGTACAGAGATTGGTCTATAATTATTTAGATCATTCTTATGACCTTTTTTGTGAACAGGGGTAACACGTGCTGTTTTTAGTTGTATTGGGATCCTACCAGTAGACAAACTCAAATTGAATATTCGACATAATGGTGCACAAATTAATGAAATTATTTTTTTAACAACAGTAATACTAATTGAGTCTATTCCTGCACTAGTATTGTTTTTCATAGTTGCAACTATATCCAATATTTCTCGGCATTCAATGGGCTTAAAATACATGTATATAGAGTGTGTATTCGGACTGCTTAGGTAAGATTCAAATTTGATATGTGGGCTTCTAACTAGGTCATTGATTCTATGGCCAACATTCACAAAAAAATCATTAAATGCGTTTGCAATTTCATGTTTATCTGTTATAACCTCATTATGAACTAAAAGTGATTCAATATGATTAGATTTTCCAGATTTTTTCTGCAATAAATCGTTTATCAATTTCCAAGTAGATTTTATGCTATGTTTTATACTATTAAATTTGTGAAAATAATATTCAGACTTTGCTTGCCTTAATTTCATTGTTACAAAGTTTCGATATCTTTTATAATTTCGTTCTTTATACGAGGTTGGATGCTTTACATATTTTTTGTATAACTTGTGTCGTTTACGGCATAATTTTAATAACTTACGATTCATCCACGGTTTTCTGTTGCACTTGTTTCGATATGTGATAGTTTTTACTGGAAAACAGTTTTCATAAATCTTGGTAAACTTATCAAAAAATACATTGTACGTAATATTTATATCTGCATTATTAGGTACATTCCATTGAATATTGTTCAGTTTTGAATAGAACGAATACAAGGTATCATCATTAATTAAACGCTTTTTAAAGGAATATACTGTTTTCTGTTTAGTCATTGTACGTGTTCCAAGAATTGCAAAAATGGGCAAGTGATCACTAATGTCTGTAATTAGAATTCCAGAGATAATTCTATCATCTACGTTTGTAAATATGTTGTCTAACAGATTGGCAGATGAGGTTGTGATACGGGTAGGTTGGTCTATTAATGGTTGAAACGATTGGCTGAACAATAGGTTCACAAACATATCAACATTGTTATCTTGGGTAATCTTAAGCATATTTAAGTTGAAATCACCCATGATAAAACAATCGTATGACCTGGTAGTCATTCTATTCAAAAGAATCTTCAATTCATTTTGGAAATTAACTATGGATTGGCAAGGTGGGCGATAAATTACTCCAATAAGTTTATTCTTATTTTTACCTTTACATGGAATCTCGATGAACATACTTTCAATTGAATTATGAACAAGTGTTAAATCATTTCTTATGTTAAAAGACAGAGATTTGTGAATGTAAAAACCAGTTCCTCCACCTCGCTTTACAGTTCTTGGGTTACTAACAAAATCATAGTCACAGATGTTGTAGAGATCTAACAAAGAACTGTCTGTAAGCCATGTTTCGGTTAAACCAATAATACTAAATTTGTGTTTTAGGGTATCCAGATATGTATCCAAATTCTCAAAATTTTGAGAGATACTTCGGCAATTGATATGAAGCAATGAAAGATTATGTTGTACGTCACCATGACAAAGTTTGGAATTAAAATCCTCAGACATATATACATGTCACTTGAATTTCCATTTTCAGAGACAAGCTCCTGTAAATTACGCATATTTTCAACATTATTGCACGTTTTATTAACAGTGGTAGGAACAACAACTGAATCATAGAAAAAGGAACCAATGGCTTGTACATAATCGTCATGTCTATCAAAATGATTAAAAGGGAATATATCACCCATACACAAAATACATATGTAGTTATTACAGGCAGTAACACTGATGTGTTCAATAGGTGTCGTATATGACGACAAACAGATAGTACAGACTACAGTGACTACAGGTGAACTAACGGTATCATGGCTTTGCATATTACAACCCGACATCGAAGTGTTGTCTAGTCGTTTGTACAATTAGGAGTATTCTCCAAATGCAAGAACTTAGAAAGAGTATAGAGAGGAAAGAAAACAGGGATACAGAGAAGAAATTGACAAATGTGTGATATACCATAAACATCATTACATTGAAAAGTAACTATTGTAGAAAATCACTTAAAATACAAAACAATACAAAAAAGTTCCCAAACAGGGAAGAGTAGTACATTAATCAGTTTCAGATTTCAGTTTATCACCATATAGGCCTACAATCGGGACAAAGTCAGAGAGGAAGGCACTCCTTAGTTATCAACAAAGTTGTTTAAAGTTTGTTTGAATCTTCCTCATTTCTTATTAGTCTTGTGATTGTTCGTCCTCCGGAGGCGGGTATAAGTGCGATAATGCGCCCATCGCTCGACCATGCCGAGTTCACCTTTTCCGAGTGTCTTGCTTTCGCTAGTAATGCTTGGTTGCGAAGAGTAAGGTCTTCCACAATGGACACGCCTGTCCCTTTCAGTTTCCTCCTATTGAGGATGATTTCTCTCTTTTTCCTATAACTAGTCAGCTTCACGATGATAGACCGCGCTCGCGATTGAGTATCCTTGGAGGATGAAGCAGTCGCTGGATCAGGCATCTTCCCAGTCCGATGACTCCGGTCGACATCCTTCTCCAGATCGATGGCCACCCCCAATCTTCCTTTGACGATGTCAACGGCGATTGAGTCTGTGCTCTCTCCCGGCTTTTCCAGCACGCCGAAGATTCGGATACTAGTCCGTCTGGAGTATTGCTCCATTGCATTAACGGAATTCTGTAGAGCAGCAATTTCCAGATGCTGTTTTTTTACCGTTTCACTTAGCTTGTTGACCTCTGTGTGTTTTTCTTCAAGTCTGTGTTGTAAGTCTAACACATCCCCTCGGATTTCGTCGATTTTCACCATCAACTCCCCCAGTTTCTTGTCTATAGCATTGCCCACAATAGATTCAAGGAGCTTAGAAAATTCCGGTTTCTTAAGAAGATCTTCCATTACTTGTAATGTAATGGCAGCGGTTTGCCTGGTATTCAGCGGAGGGACAGACATTGTGCTAGGTTGATTTGAATAACAATAGAAGTGAGATAAGCTGTGGAGGATCCAGGTCAGTCAGCAAAAGTTCGTTGACTTGGCTTTGACATTCACAAGAATGACAATGTTAGTGGATGTAGCTAGATGCAGCAAAATTGTATATACTGTACATGGGTCTAAAGTAAACTCACATCAATTTTGACGAAAACTTGCCTCCATTTTATAAGCTGGTACTACTCCATTACGATGGTTACTAGAGCATCCTCATCATGTCCAGATATTGTAGCAAGTCACTTGCAGTCAAATGTGATGCACTTTCCGAGTAAAATCGAGTAAAATCGAGTGAAATTCTGTAAAATTCTGGAGCACTTGTACGACCACAGTGGTGAGATTGAGTAGTTATATCATGTGATTAAATCACTAATTAGTGTGGATAAGTTGAGAGCAAATAACTTTCAACAAGTGTCTAAAATGGATAATACATGAATTTTAAACCATTGGCAAGAAGATTGCTCACGATCACATTTTGAAGGCATTTTTGTCTTCCCAGTACAGTATATTTCCTTTAATTAACAAATCCCAATGGATCGCCTGACCGTGGTGAAACCAGGGATGTGTTATGGAAGGATATGAAGCAACTTTCTTTCTTTGAACCCATATGTGGCACCGCCGAAAAAATATGCGGTCTCAACATGTGCTTTTTCAGGTGTTTTAACAATAACGAACAGGATTGCGCAGCAACGGTTTCTCAGAGAGAACAAAAGAAATTAGAGTCTTATTTCGCTTGTCCAGCTCTGTTGGATTGCATCAATACTTCTTTGTGGAAAAGAGATACCAGCGAACAAAAATACATACAAATGCACGCAAACTCTCTTAATGAAAATAAACAGCTTAAGATATAATTTTGCTAATGATTGAATCCCACATTTCCGGAAATCTCCGGAAAGTGAAGAAATTTGTTAATTGTCTAAATAAGAATATTATCTTATATTTCAGTTTGTGCATCAGTCAACAATTATTTAGAAGAAAACCGAATACAGGATCTAAATTGGTGTTGCCCTCAACTTTCTTGAAATTTGCAAAAAAAAAAAAAGGGGGATAAGAATCACAGCGTCGAAAGACAAAACAGGGAATTAAAGAGATTTCTTTCCAAGTTGACAGCAGTTAAATGTCGGTGCCGCGCATGGGACATCAAAGCATGTAGTGGAATTGATTGTGGAATGCTTTGGAAATTCATGAGCATGCTTTAGTATCCATACAGATGTTTAAATATTCTATGCTCGAGTTGTCTCTCCTTCCTAACACATCCCTGGTGAAACTACGAACGAGTTTTTTTAAACCGAGTTGACAAAACTGAGCGTATACATGTATACATGTACATGGCTCTTATGCATTATATAAAGAGCACCATCTACACTAACATGGTGTATTACTGGGAACAGATACATCTCATGTATGTTACAAAAATTGCTTCATTCAAAGAATTGAATGTATTTGCAGAGAGACAATAAATCATCTCATGTTGGTTTTACTGATAGTCTTTGTACTTAGTACGATTGAACATTCTGTTTAAGGTGGATAGTGGATCGTGCCGCTGCTCAGCAACTCTAGACCCAGGTCTAAGTCCGCACCTGTTCTTCTCTCTTTTCTGCTTATTGTTGTGATTGATCAATCAATCTGAGCACTTCAGAGAGTATCAGCAAGTCAAAGATGATATCAATAATTGCTTTGCCATCGAGTTGGTAAAAAGGGGGTAAGGAGCCTTCATGACCGCATATCCAAAGAATGTGAATCTCTAATGACAAAATACCTGTAGTGTTTGTACCCAACATGAGGAGGTAAATATATATAGGCCTATTTACTGCATCATTTCATTGAGTTAAATCATAAATAAATTAGAAAGTACATGAATAATATATATTTTAGAGAAGAGAGTTGTATGAAATGGAAGACCATTTAAGAAGATTTCAGAAAGCGGCTTGATGGTGTAAAATACAGATGAAGACAACCCATTATAAACACATCGGAATATATAGAAAACAATAACTAATTGTTGATTGATAATACTATTTTTTGTTTCGTTTGTTTTGTAATCTGAAATATTTTTTTGAGAAAGGTGCCCAGAGGATATTAGAAGAGTACTACCAAAATTTTCTATATACCAATGTTTGTCAAAACCGTTTTCCATAATCTGGCTCTCTCATTTAAGACATTGTAGCTCTTCTACAGTTTAAAAAATATAATTTTGTATAAACAATGGAAAATTGAAAGAAATACTGAATAAGAATATATTTCCTAAAAATAGAGCTAGAAGCTGACTTTGAGACCTGACCTGATGCCATGTAGGCCATGATTGTGGTGTTTCAAACAAAAGTAAGGATAGTTTTTCACTTCCCCTGAAAAGATTGTGAAGCTATGACTTCTTACACGTATTTGGTACAGTATATTGCTGATTTCTGCCATGTTTCACGACTGTTACTAATGGGCTACACTAATTTTAATGTCCTTTTACTCCCATCAACTGGATCTAATTTTGCCCCCAATTATAGGCATCCATAGAATTTAAAGTCCCAGCCTTCTCAAATAACTATACCGCCGTTAAGCATGTATCATGTATCATCATCCAATAACAATCTCATAGGTATATATCACAGACCACCAGCCATCTTTCCTTTTGAGTCTCTCAATACCATGTGTGCATAAAATGAGTAGTAAGTCAATGTGCATTTCCGAGCTTAGTACTGTGAGGGTTAAGGCTCGTTTCGTTCAGAAGCGCTATCTGTCCCATCCTGCGGCTCTGTGACTGCGACCTTTGACGCATCAACCTGCCCTGCCATAACGTCGCTGTAAGATGGTGGGGGAGGTTCGTCGGCTGTTACGATTCCATCGTCGACACCACCAGTGCCCAGCAGCGCAGCTCCATAGGTGATGGGGGTGGCTCCGGGCTGGGGGTAAGGCATCGCCCCTGATGGGTAAGGAGCAGCAGGGTAAGGAGCGGCGGTGCCAGGAACAGGCATCCCGCCCACTGGGGAAGGGTCTTGTGTTCCAGGGAACCTGAAGAAAATGAGACAAAATAAGACATGATTACAATGAAAATAAACTCTTTGTGTGGCACATGTGACCTTTTTATCACAATTTCAAAATAGTAGTTCATCAGGGGGTTTTTTTACCAAGATGTTCATAAGTTACGAACGACTTTACGAACGACTGGTGATCCGGGCTGGTGATCCCTTCTTGTGCTAAATGCTATACCATACTTTGCTCATTGAAAATCTGATTTAGCACAAGAAGGGATCACAAGTAGTTCGTAAAGTCATTCGTAACTTGCGAACGGCTTGGTGAAACACCCCCCTGGCACACAAAGGGTTAAAACAAAGGGTACATTATCAAAGTAGGTTTTGCTACTTTATTCTTGTTTCTTAAAAATAAACCAACTGTCATGAATGCATGACATGAATGCACTTACCAAGGAAGGAAAGAAGGAACAATAGAAAGTAAGGAATGATGAATGGAAAAGAGCCCTAGGAAACAAGAAAACGATTTTAGAAGAAAGATCATGTTTAGTTGCAGTGCTTTAATCTTATGTCATGACAATTGCCACAACAGCATTTCCTCCTCTTCCTTGACGTTGACACATTTGCTCCAAAATGTTTAGACCAGCACTTACAGCCTAAAACAAGATTTTATTATTTTTTTTGTATGTTTTTTTTTATTTTATTCTTTTTTTTTTATTATTATTATTATTTTTTTTTTTTTTTTTTTTTTTTTTTTTTTTTTTTTTTTTGGGGGGGGGGGGGGGGGGGGGGGGGGTAACTAGCCCCTGTGCATGTCTGCAGTGCATGTCACACTATTGATAAAGCAAGGGTGAATATCTATAGTAACTGGTTGCTCATTCAATGCACAGTGAAGTACACAAATGATTGGGAGCAAGAAGAACTAATAAAGTCAGCATTACATCAAAATGAATAAATTATGAAATACAGCAAAAAATGAGCTATGCAAACATAAATCACTAAAAAAAACACAGGAGCAAATGATTGACAGCTTAGACAATAGAGTATTGTTGCTTACCCCGGGGTGGGAGGGTTGTGGGCACCATACGGCCCAGAAGGCAGTGGGTAGCCTGCAGGGACTGGTGGTTGGTGTGGAGAGTATGCCCTAAAGTTTGTCATTCCCATGGCAACCCCTCCTGGCTGCCCCGGACCCGTCGTGATAACGTAGGTAGTCGGAGTGCCCCCTCCCGGTATGGGTGTGGCCTGTGCATTGATTTCTGCCCCTCCTGCTGCTGCGGCAACCCCCGCCTCAACGTCCTGGTTGACAGGGTCGGCCGGTGGCGGTGTGTGTAATACACATAACCTCCAGACAAGGAGAATGGTGAATGTTACAATCCCAACCACCATTAAGATGATGCCAACGACACGCATGCTGTCATCTCCGCTCCCGCCGACAGCCATTAGAATGGCGCCCACAGTAAAGATTGTGAAGCCTATAATCATCCCGATTCTCCTGAAGACCAAACATTGATCCGCCGGCATGGCTACCCCGCCTGACGATGCCCCTCCAGTGTGATGCACTCCGCGATGGCGATTCCTGGCCCCAAACATACCAATGCCGAACGCCACACGACCATTGCGGTGGTGGTGGTGGTTGCGACGACGATTTCGGTTGCGACGGTGACGGTTTGCTCGTGCATGTGCTCGTGCTCTACCTCCACGTCGTCCACCTCTTCGCTCACCAACCCCCATGGTTCTGTCTCTCCTTCTCTCCTGCTGTCTGTTTCCTCTTTAGTCTCTGTTGCTCCCTCCTTCTCTACGTTCTCTCTTCTCTTCTGTGTTGCATTCACTCCATCACAGAAACTGATACCATCACATCAAATGTCTGCACCTGAAAGAGAATTGGATAACTAGATTTGTGAGCTACAGTATCATCAATTGCTATGATACTAAAAATGGTTGCTATAGCAAACATAGCATGAACAAGACCTAAAAAAAAAGGTTTAAGACTTGTGTGGTTAATTTGTGTGGTTAATTTTCATTTTCTCAAAAGAATATGACCATGTTACCTGTGCATTTCATCATTAGACACATGTCTTTAGACACATACCACTAGATTGTATTATGAACAAGATTTATTCCTTCATCAAAAAGAAAAAAAGAAAAAGAGCAATCAATGGAATAATACAGAACACAACATATGGGAGGGCAGCTCATAAGTGACATCAAAATTTCAAACTTTAAAAAAGTCATAGCTTTCTTATCCTTTGACGGAATTTCGTCAAACCTTCACTTACATATGTTGCTTTAATTTCTCTGCAATAATGAAAAAAAAATTTAACGTCAGGATGGGCAAATTTTCATTCCCTTGAATGAAATATGTCCCATAAAATCATTGTCAGCACTTCAAAAAAGTTGTGAAGTGTCGTCTAAATTCTAAGAATGTGGCAAAAAAGCATAAGAGCGATAAAAATAAATAGGAGATATGATCAAAAAGACTTATATTTCTTCTTGGTTTAAAGATGGCCCGTCCCTTTTACAAACATCTGCAAACTTCATGAAAGTTTGCGCATATTTAGCACGTATCTTTGGAATATCAACTGTGAAATTGTAAGGTCAGAGGTACTATAGCTCCCGTAAAATAAATGAAAATCTAACACTGAGATTTGATTCCAATTGATTTGCCGACCGTTGACTTTTTAAAATTATGACTATTTTCGTGGTACGAAAAAAGAAAGCTCAATCAATTATCAAAGATTATTTCCTCAATTTCACAGAATATTACGCTTTGTCGATTCCAGCTAAAGGTTTTATATATATAGCCACTCTCTCTCAACGGATGACAAAGTCAGGGAACTTTCAGAATTAGGTCTGCAAAAAGGACGTACTACCTTTAAGGTTGTCTAGTTTTTGTGCCTTTGTCTGATCCTTGATGATACAGTTCTAAATATCCGCAATGGAATGGACATAGTCATAGGGTCACATGTGTTTGTTCATGCAGGCATAACGCAGCTGTATTGCGTCTTTGCTGTCCACAATCTGCTTACAAAATACAAATCAGTGCGATGTCATTTACACACACCGCGCCGTACAACTACAAAGAGTCAATAAACAAAGTATGCGTACTGACTGTACACGCATTGTTATGCCGTGTATTCATGGTCAATTGGATCGATCTATATTCAACAGCTTAAACTCAATAAAATTAGGTTAGGGTTAGGATCTGGACTAGAATAGGGAAATGATTAAGGTAGGATGGGGTTTAGTGAGGTTAAAATGTGATTTTAGAGCCATTTTGTGTCCCGAAAATCGGTAAACTAACCATTTTAGTTCGCACACCGCAACTCTCATTATAACACGGGTTTCAATGGCTGGTCCCTCGGCTAGTATGCCTTCAGTTTTTTTATGGCTTGCATCGTACTACTCGATTACTGGTGTTATGTGTATACTATTAAATAGTAGTATACTTACCAGTTAGCGTGATTTGAAGTTGATGATGTAGATGTTCGATCATGACAAAACTATTATGGCCCATGTTAATGCTGTTCTCGAAGAATGTTCTGCAAAGAAACGTCTATCTTACATGCCAACAGCCATAGCCAATCTTGCTGAGCCGACTCGCGACGTACCGGATCCGTACGTACGTCGAAACGGAAAGTGAGATGTTATTCGTGGTCTTGTTTCCAAAGCCGTTTATTTTTTTTCTGCCAATTACTTCAAGAAATGTAAAGCTTAGATACATTTCACAAAATCTGTGAGATCATTTTCTTCTTGCGATGAAGAACGAATACATTCTTAAGCATTTAAAACAAAATACGCGAATATGGGATATAGGGCTATAGATTATACAATGTATACGGCTGAAAGACAGACTAATAGGGTAAACACTACTTGTGGGCGTCATGGGCGTGGTAGGAATATCTTTGTGCAGACCTATTGTGTGCCAGGTATACGTATGTATGTTTATGATAATGTTTATACGGACATTATGTGACTCTTCAACTAACGAACACCAGATCAAGTGTCAATGTCGGTCAATCCAGAACAAACAATAGAGAATAATTACTCTTTTACGCGATCATACGAGGGGTTTCTTCAGTTCGGTTCATGCTGCAGCTAATTCGCTCATAGGCAGAAATATAGGCCTGAGTACAAGACTGAATGACGTAACGTGTGTTCGCTATCTCTCTTGAAGAATCAGGGCCGAGCTATTTACATCAGCTGTGGTATGATAATCAACGATTTGTTTGCATTTATTTCCAATGTCTTTTTCACACTGCACGCACTCATTGTTGCATTTGTCCTTCATATAATCAAGTATACGGATCAAGTGATCCCGCCCCCCCCCCCCCCCCCCCGTTGTGTATTGTGTTCCCACACAAATAAGTCAAATACGGATAAAACTGGAGACAAAGATTATGTAACATTCATGACGTCTGGCGTATCCTTTAATAATTATTGTGCGTCCTAATTCACCGTGCTCCTCTTACACAAGATAATTATATACATGCGCGCATAGAATAAAGTTATAACATAACTCACATCATTACACCCCTCCCCCTCCTCTCCCTCCGTCTTTCTGACCCACCTCCATTCCATGAACACACATACTACGTGTAAGTGGATTTTCAATACACAACATTGCTATGCATCATGTACCTTTATTTGAATGTAGATAGTTCTGCTCCCCACATATTATAGGCCTACATTAAGAGAATATCACTCTAGCTAAATGTATGTTTTAAAAGGTTTCATCTCTTAGTATTTGTATATCATATGATTCTTACCATAGCTCTTTCGCTTTTAAATTTGAAACATGTTTGATCTCCTCATAACTAGATACCCTTTATCCACGGACGTGTACACTGATATGAAAACAAAATGATTCATGAGTACGGAAACATCAATAGGTAAGAAAGAAATAGGCTCCGCCCAACATCTCCACTACCGGCCGTACAATACACCCCTTCTTCGTCCCCTCCTCCGACTTGTTCTATCCCTTCTTCTCCCCACGCACCTCATACAACTCATCCTTCTTTTCCACATCTAAGTTCCCCCCCCCCCTCTCCCCCCCCCCCCCACACACACACAAACACACGCACACACACACGCACACACACATACACACTCAAACACACGCACTTCCTCTTTCATGCACTCTCATCTGTTTCCTCTCTCTCTCTCTCTCTCTCTCTCTCTCTCTCTCTCACACACACACACACACGCATACAAACACACACACAAATACACACATACACACACAAACACACGCACTTCCTTATTCATGCACTCTCATCTGTTACTCCTCTCTCTCTCTCCCTCTCCCCCCCCCTCTCTCTCTCTCTCTCTCTCTCTCTCTCTCTCTCTCTCTCTCTCTCTCTCCATCGCTTCCTTCTTTCACATTTAGGAGTCCCTTTGCGATAATACCAAACTGTTGCAGGTTGTTTCTTTTTACAGAATTTGTATCAATATCTTGTTTATTATGTGAAACGTTAACTTTACCGTGGGATGACAGTGCTTATTTCATTAACATGCATAATTTGCTCTGCATCCATTACAGTCGTCCATACTTCTTGTTTTAATAAATCAAAATAAGTATGGCAGGCACACTTCAGAAAAAAAATCGTACAATATCATTAACGTGAGAGCCACAAGGCCAACACGATTGTATAATTTTGCTAAAAAAATCAAGCACGTGCCTTGCAAATGAAATGCCGTGTTTATCCAAAAAATAAAGATAAAGTGTCCCTCGGGCGGAAAAATGAATTGTTAAACCTTGCACGAGGCACGAGAACAGCATTTAGGTCCGCTTTGTGAAATAAAAACTGAAACAAAGATGTTAAATTCAAATAATGCACGAAAAACCCTGCTCCTTGCATCCAGCCTCTCTAAAATTATTATTATTATTATTATTTTTTGCAAATCCAAGTAGAAGCTTGAAATTAATAATATCTCCCCTTTACCTACGTAATCATGAATTTTCGTATCTCTATGTAATATAAATTATTCTGCATGGGTCACATTTAGTTTGATATTATATATGGTAAGTTACTATAAACAACTCTTTTTTTAAATAAGGAGATCAATGCAAATCCAAGAAAAAAGAAGGGATTTCATAATCATTCTGAGGGGAGTGGTAGTATTGTTTTCTTCTAATTCATATCCCATGCAGAAGGGATACATCACATCGGATTAAATCACGTGGACCTGGTAGTATGTCTGGAGCAGCTAGATTTCTCTTTAAATGGATTTTTTTTTATTATGTCTATTGAATCAAAACAAATCAACAATGGCATAGATTCAGAGGGCCACAAAAAATAATGCTTATCAACGAGAATAATAAGCCTGCTAGCGGTAAAACAATCTAAATCTTCTACATAAGCAAGGAAATAACAAACTTCTACTTGTAATTGAACTATTTACCCTTATTTAAAAAAAAACAGTATTTGGTTTCACTTTGACTGTGTTTTAGTTTTAAGTAGGACACTTTAGCCGTTTCTAAGCGTGAGAGATGGCGACGAAAGCGGGAGACATTCACAGTCAGTTGGCGGTGCGCACACATATCTTGAAACGATCAATCAATCAATCAATCAATCAATCAATCAATCAATCAAGGTTTTAAATCATAGCAGTTTTCATACTACGAATCCTTCAAATGATATGAATTGTGATGTGATCAGACTTAGTGATAGTTTCTCCAACTTCACTTTTTTTTTTCGATGTCGCATTTTAACTCTCTCAGTCCCGTAAACTAGTATGTAAAATGTGTTGTAATTGATATTGGACGTTCCATCATTGATGGTATTGAGAGGGTTACATAATTAATAATTAATGCTTGAGTGATCGATCTTACAAATTGACTTTCAAGCACTTTCCATCTGCAAATCAGACATGGATTATATGACCGGTTGCCTAGTTGTGATATGAATCGTGATATTTCCTTCATATACTAACTAATATTCTTATTCGTCAATCTCAGCTTCGGTGGGCGAAGTGAGTAGTGGCATCGCTTTCGACTTCCACCTCGCGCTGATCGGCGATGGCGGTCATCGCAGAAGTGTGGTCTATTTTCTAATCACATGATCGATATCAGTACTTGAAAGAATGTCGGTGTTATCGACGACGACGGTGGCAAAACCGTCATGCCCATCTGTGTGGGTTTCAAGCACAGGCGCAACGTTGATGACGACTACGGAATTAGAGGGGTCTGCGATCTGGCGGGCTGGAGGGAGATGAGCGATGTGACCCTCTTGCCTCACGGTCGGGCAGGACTCAGTGGCCGGATCGACGTCGGGACCGAAGAAAGACCTGCGCTGGTAGTTGATGCCGCTGGCTGTATGATGTCTCCGCAGGATGTGTGACAGCTCCGTCCTGTCAATGTTCTTAGACAGGTGGTCGAATGGATCGCAGCAGCTGTTTGGCGAATGAAAACATTACAATTTTCATGCATGTGCTTATTTACAAAACTCATTAGTTAACATTATCCCGGTAGCATCAACAGATTGACGAATACAGATTCCAACTTTCATGTTTATTGGACAGATGATTTATTTGAAATATATGGATGCTCTCAACTGACACGATGTCTATCATGTACGCGGGATTTACTTGTAAGTTGTATTACTTTGGAGATTATCTCTTTTAAAAGTAAAACATTTTATGTTAGCCATGGCTATACCATAATGCTACAAGCCTACAACGCTTCTCGCAATGTTTTTGTCTTCCTATTCTATTATGCGTATAACCCACCTTTTGTTTTTTTCGCCACATTCCATATCAAACTACCACGACGAAAAGTGCGTTCTCACTGAAGATTTAGTGAGATCCTGACCGAGGTCGCAACGTCGATGTCGTTGTGTATGTGTGTGTGTGTGTGTGTGTGTGTGTGTGTGTGTGTGTGTGTGTGTGTGTGTGTGTGTGTGTGTGTGTGTGTGTGTGTGTGTGTGAATTCCCCCAAGTCCGCAAATTCAGAGAAATATTTCCGATAAAAAAGAATTGATTGAATATGGGCAGAGCATATTCGACTGCTGGAGAATATTGGTAAAGGGTCCAAGCTATAGCTTTTTTGGACGTTTTGTGAAAACATTTTATGGACGTTAAAATGTGGTAGGCTTTAGACGTTTTAAAAACGTTTTTAAAAACCTTTCGAAATCTCGAAACGTCCAAAAACCTTTTGAAAACGTTCTAAGTATATTGTGGACGTTGTTAGAACGTGCAGAAAACCTTTCAAAGTGTTTAGAACGTTTTTACAACATTTGAAAACCTTGAAATGCACTAAAAACGTTTAAAAACGTCTAGAAAGCCTTTAAAACATGTCTGGAACGTTTATAGAACATTTCCTAGACGTCAAATGTTCTACAAACGCTTTAATAAAGTTTACAAAGAAAACTTTTAAAACACGTCTAAACCATTCGTTTATGACCAGTTTAAAAAAAAAAGTTTAATTAGAGAGTGACAGCATCTTACGTGGTTAAACACATTATACGCACAAACAACTCTAAACCTATATTAATCCTATCCTATTTCTATGTTAATCTTATCTTACCCTATCATGCTCCTGTCGCATATCATTAACACGCTCACTTTCCTATAATTTATTTAGTACTACGGTAACATGCTCCAAAACTATTGGTTAGTACAGCTAAGATAAATATTTTGTTGTAATTATTGTTATCTGCACTCATTAAGGTGGCATTTATTGTTTTAATGTCTAAATTTCTAAGCGTTTATTGGAATGTATGCTTAAACATTCCTTCTATCTATTTTTGTGCCTTTTATCGATTAAAATGTACAGAACTATGACACAAGTCAATGAGCATCTGATTACGAAGACGTACAGGACCTAACAAAAACGTTTTGTAAACGTCCTATATCAAAAGTTCGGTAAACGTCCAATGCCAAACGTTTTATAAACGTCCGATACAAAAGGTTTAATTTTTTAACGTCCAAAAAGCGTTTTCTAAACGTTCTCAAAAAACTCGAAATGAAGTCAGAATTTTAACGTTACACAATCTTTTAAAAACGTTCATTTAGGACGAAGATGTACAAGTCCTAAAAAAAAAAAACGTTTTGTGTTTGCTGGGTTAGTGGGACCAAAGACTGCATTGTGACGTGTAAATAATTGTTTTTAACGTGATGTTTCCCCGATGCAGGCCTATAATTTTGAATTGTTTACGATGGTTTTACGTATGAGGTGTTAGCGAAACAACCAATGTCTCGCAGGAATGTCCGAACTGAACAGTAACTTTATATTTTCCTGTCAAGAGTTCTAAAGAACGATCCTTTTAACAAAATATCATGGTCTCAAACAAATGAATTCTGTAGCAGGACTATCTTTTGGTCAATTTTGAGATAACATATTATTTTGTAGTCATGGGCGATATTCATTGATATTGTTATCTTGAACTTACACTTTATATTTTTAAAAAAAAAAGCTGATCACGAGAAGTAAACTACAACAACACATGTTTAATATGTATTATTTCTATTTTCATCTTATTTTGGGGTTTCATACTTCACCAACTGGACCTCTATATTGTTCTTGTGTTTCATTCAATTTTTTTTTTAAGAATTCGCATTTTATTGTAAAGGAAACACAGTATTTAACCGTTTATCCATCATTTATGCATTATCATATACTATACCCCACACACGTGATACATCAGCACTGAATGTGGCACACGAAGTAGTGATGTTTAAAACAATTTCATCGTATTAGACACCTGGGGATTGTTTTTCAAAGCTGGGCTAAAAACGACTTTACGCACGACTTGTTACCTTTTTGATTTCCATCATTTATCTTTAAGAAAGGGTCACCAGTCATGCGTAAAGTCGTTCCAAGCTTAAAAACAGCTGAGTGAAACATTCCCAGGACGAGTCATTATGCCATACACGTGAGTATTTGAAATTCCTAATCGACCATTTTCGTTATGTATGCAAATTTTATTCACGTCGTTCAAACAATACGTTAAAAAATGGTATCCCTATAGCTTGTCCGAGGTTTGTCGAGGAGCAACAATTAGTAGATTTAGAGTGCGTTCCATCCATTCAAATTAAATCACGAAATACAGGTGGATGTAAGAATGAGTCACCACGCAGTGTGGGGGGGGGGGGGTGAATACATTAAAAAAGAGATTATTGTGCTATCGACTATGGTAAAAGAAAGGATTTTTAAGTACATGGATGTCCAAGCCTTTGAACAAGGTTTGATTCCGCCACTTAATATTCATGACTAGCAGCTGCTCTCAACAATATGATGCACACGCGATTACGTCACGTTCACCTGGATTATATAATAAGTCATACACATTCCTATACATGCATTCGTTTCAGCTTTCGCTGCTGAGCTTTTAATTTTATCACTAAGTGTTTGTTGTGTAGTTAATAAGGACAAGCGAATGTGTAATTCAATACTTTTTGAGACGGAAATACTAGCTTGGGCGCGGCTGTACACGATTTTCATGGTACTTGTGTGAAAGGAAAATATCTGAAAGTAACGTTTCATGCAAATTTTTAATGTAATATCATGCGGAACATTGTGAAATTCAGACTTTTAGACGCCAACTTGATATCACCTTTAGAGCCTTTTTGCCATATTGAAACAATATTCCTCGATTG
>OZ022579.1:3265546-3313046 GCA_963669155.1 Arbacia lixula
AATATAATTCGACCAGTATTATATCCAATCGTTGATATCATATTGTCGAAACTAATGCCGTTTCTAACTTGAAGATTTCCAGTGAAAGCTGCACATTGTCATTGATATAAAATAACAAGAATGTGTTACCAAGATGCAATGCGCAAGGGCTTCACGCGCACGCATATTTCCATTGCGTCACAATCATTCTTATCATACGTCATAATAGACGCATTATTATGGTTGCATTAACGCGTATGATGTACCGCCCCTTGCCTCCTTCCTTCCCCTTTCCTCTTCCTCTCTCTATTTTCTTCCCCTTTTTGTCTCTCTGTATCTCTTCTTTGCCTCATCTCCCCCCTCTCTCTTTCTCTCCTCCCCCCCCCCCCCCTCTCTCTCTCTCTCTCTCTCCCCCCCTCTTTCTTTATCTCTCTCTATTTGTCTTTTCAACTTCTCTTCCAAAGACTCTCCCCCTCTCTCCGTCTTCATCGATTTTCTCTCGTCCTCTTTGACCCTCCCTTCGTCTTCGTCTCATTCTCCGTCTTTCTCTCCACGCTTATTCTTCTTCTCCCACGCTTTTTTTTCTCTTCCCTCTCTCTCTCTCTCTCTCTCTCTCTCTCTCCCCCCCCTCCTCTCTCTCCCCCGTCTCTCTCTCTCTCTCTCTCTCTCTCTCTCTCTCTCTCTTGCTATTCCTTCACTTTACCTGTCATTACCCCCCCCCCCCCTTCACCTCTACAGATCACACAATAGTCTATCCGCATTTCACAGGCTTGTTTTTACAATGTTTATTGTACGAAATCAAATTCTGATCATACAATCCTCGACTATCTGACCATGTCGCCTATAATTATGGTAACATACCATCAACCATGTAATGTTAATATCATTGCAACTACGATGGAAACCGAAAGTGTCTGCATTGTATTTAAAATGATAGCTACCATCGATTGAAAAATGCAATGATTACATGCAAGTGGGTTCTCGTGAGCTTTTCTCTATACTTCATGGAAACACTCTGATGTAGAAAAGAAGTGTCAATTATGTTTACATTTTCACGCATTCAATAACACTTAAAGCTCTTTTCGTAATCAATTGAGTAAATCGCGCTGTTATTTCATCAGTCGCATATATTCTCGTGATTCAATTCGGTTAATGGCTTCCATGATTACTGCTATGTGAATGCCTAAATATCACATTTTCCAAAGACATATTTGTGTCAAAGGTATATTTCATCATCATCAACTGCTTTGTTCAATTATGAGTTTCAAACTATTCAAACCTTATTTAAGCGATGACATACCATGATGATAATCAGTGATAATAGAAACTTTCAAAGTAATGAAGCAGCATCTTGTCAAATATTTCGAATGCTTGCACTTCCCTTTTCTTTAATATTTGTTCCCTGAAATAAATTACGCAATTGATTATCTCGAAATATTTCACATTAATGTAATGTATTTGATTTAATTAGATTGAATTGATGTTTGGATTGACATGATTGAAATGGTGTTTGATCGTCACTCATACAATGCACATACAATTTGATGTAAATACGCAACAGCAATACAATGCATGTACAAATGATAAGAACATAATGTAGTTATATATGTAGTGCGACCAGCTTAAACATTATATGCGACATTCAGGCAGTTATTGCACAAATAACACACACCATTTGCATAGAGAAGAGGTTAATTATGTAACTGCTTAAGGGATATAGTCGTCCTGGCGTAGGGAATTTGAAAAGGAATTTCATGGAACACTGCAAATCTGTACATATAGATGAAGCTTAGATACAACACGACTGCTTCCAAAATTAAGCAAATATTCGATTCTATCATGTGGTATGTATTCCTTATTTACACTGTGATTAGATATGATCATATACCCGAAAAAAAGCGTGTTCTCAAAATAGCTATATATGCGATTCTACAAGGTGATATTTATTGTTTATTTATACTGTAAGAGAACAGTATGTTAACATGGCTAAAGAGACTAAATAATCAACGTTATTGCAGAATGATCTAAACATTCAGCAGTAAATAACTTTCATGTAAGAATAGATATGGTACTAATCAGTCCATGTGCCAATTATAAATATAAAACTGCTGCCATGACATCACGGGAAACATCTTCGTGATGGCCTCGTATGCTAACCTAACCTGTATACTCACTTAACACGTTGAAAAGAAATATTAATAATTACACCATATTCAGCCATGAGCCTATTAGCCATGAGCCACATTGTCTAAATATTGTTGATTATTATTCTAATTCGTAATCATCACCATACACCTCTAAGAAGAAAAACGATTGAGACAATTATAGAAAGATGGACGGAATGATTTACACATCACGTAGATAACAAAACAGATATTAATTTCCTTTTTTTCTCTCTCCTCTCTCCTTCTCCCTTTCTCGTCTCTCCCTTGGTATGTTTCATGAAAGATGCTATGCCCCCCCTCCTCCCTTTCTTCTTTTATCCTTCCCTACTCTGATTCTATTTCGTTCTTTCCTTCTCTTCCAGCTCTCTCGTATATCCTTTTCTCTCTCCCTCCCACCCCTCCCCCCCCCCTCTCTCTCTCTCTCTCTCTCTCTCTCTCTTTCATTCTCGCTCTCTCTAACCTTCCATCCCCTCTCCTTTCTCCCTCTTCCTCACTCCTCCCCCCACCCCCCCCCCCCACCCCATCCATCAACACATTACCTCCTCGCCAGTAGCCTATATCCACCGTTTTATCATAATGATATAGAGTTGGGATAGATGACTGCTGAGTGTGCGTCATAAAGATACACGTTTTATACTAATTAGTTTTCCACAATGTCATGAGTATGACTTTCATTAGAGTAAGCACTGCAAAGATTCCTATCACTACTTAATAATTGATATGAAATATAGTTCCAATAAAATTAGTTTATAACAGTTATACATTTATGTATTGACCCCCATCACAATATGAGATACGAATGCAATTTCATGTAAATATTTAAAATAAGCATCAATCAAATAATAGAACAATACTTTGAAACCATGGAAACTTAGTGCATAGTTAAATCGAGAACCCCACTAAGAAATGCGAAGCAGCAGAGCCCTTGCAATTAAATTATCCCTATAGAGTACCGAAGTGGTGTCGTCATATGAACATGTTGTCAAGACAATTCGCTCTAAACAAACTTACTCCAGTGAGAGGTTTAGCTGTCCGATATTGTCTATCGGGCTAGTGTCCGGCATTCCCAATTACAGCCCCTGTTGTGATCACCGCTGCTTGCTCCACCCGCAATGTTTAGAGCCAGTTGTCTTGACAATAATGCTCAAATGACGTCACACTTCTGTACTCTATAGAGCGTATCCATTCAGCCTTATCAACCACGAAGTACAACCATGATCAGAGGCGCCAGTAGGGCAATACCATGTGACCACGAATTAACTGCCAATGGGTGGGCTCCGTTGCATTTGTCGCCATGGCAACATGTGTCACATTTCCGATCGGTGCCTGTGGACACACACTCATATGAGCCGCCGTCCTCACATGCTGCCTCGGTGTTGCACGAGCGTTCGGTACGGTTTGGTGACGTCCCTGCTCCCTGGTCCCAAACATTCACCTGCATATTGACCAAAGAAGGGTAAAATATAGTATACAAATATACCAAGCTGTGAGATTGTATAGTGGAAATTATCTATCTGAGGAGGGAGTGGCATAGAACTATTTTTTCCGAGGGGCGAAGCCCCCGAGGAAAAAATAGTAACTTATGCCAGTCCCTCCGAAGATGGAAAATTTTCACTATACTTTCGAACTCAATGCTTGGTATATTTGTTTTATATCCCTTTTGTAAAACAATAACTAATAAATACTATTTAGAAAATAGTAAACCTTTCGGTAACACCATGTGGTTGTATGTCGCCTTTTTTTTTCTCTGTCTCGATATCGGTTCATCCCAGGTAAATGCGCAACACACCGCGCACTGCATTCATGCGCGCACTAATTTACGCCCGCTCAGGTAGAGAGCATGCGCAGTAGTGCCAAGGAAGAAAATAGTAAATAGAGCATGCGCAGTCCTCCCCATGAAAAAATAGTGAAAAATATCCGGAGGTGAGGCAGATGTAGTAAAATTATTCTGCGATCATCAATTGACCAATCACGTTCCCAGAATACTCATGAATATTCATAGAAGGGATATAAAAGAAGGATAACGAGAGCGAGATATATTTACATGTAACGTCTTTGTATAGACAGATACGTGAATAGAGAGCGCAATTTATACAGAGAGAGAGAGACAGAGAGAGAGAGAGAGAGAAAGAGAGAATGAGATACAGATAGATGGATGTTTAGATAGATAGCTAGATAGCTGCACTTGTACGTGAATAGTGAGGTATGCAGTGTACGTAATTGTACATAACTAGTTTATAACCAGCATATATTTAACCAATATAGTCGGCTAACTGTATCTCGTTCTTCTGCTACATCATATTCATATTGATGCAGATTTTACGCTAAATTCAGCCTTCTTCAATGACGTCGTTTCACTGTTCCTCACCTTGCACGACAGACAGTTACTGCTTGTCGTTACGACAGACTCATTGAGCGGGGTGTGGCAGGGATCAGTCTCGCCGTTGCTTGAGCACACGTAGCATGTGTAGGTCTGTGGACATGAGGAGGACGGGGCATGATGAATGCGGGAGCATAGGTGCATACAGAGTACCGAAGTGCGACGTCGTATGAGCATAAATATCAAGACAACAGTATTGGTTAGAAACCATGTGGGGATAGCAAGTAGCTGTGATCGTATTGGGGGCTCTCATTGGGAGTACCCGACACTCGCCCACAAGACAGTGTTGGACCAGTAAGTCATAAAGGATGTCTTTTAAAACAAGAATACTGCATAACTATGGGTGTGCTGACACCACTGTGGTGCGGTATAGTTCCATGGTCACGACCAAGGCAATGTGATGTAATGGTGAGGTTGAACTTGATTTACAGTCTCAACGTATCGTTTGGTTGAAGAGCCATTAAACTAGACTTCAGAAAACGGACATAGTGATAAAATCCCGACTAGTACTTAGACGCTGAAAAGGGATAATAAATTCATTTCTTATGATTGGAAAAAAAAATACGATAACGATAATGATAACGACCATAATGAAGATTATCAGAAGTTTAATTAGGATGGCGAAAATAATGACATCGATTGATAATGATAAAAAATGATGAAAAAAATGATGTTAGCAGCTTTATATAATTGCTACATTTTAACCCTCTCAATCCCATGTAGGTCATAAACTATCAGGTACAGTGAGACCTTTCTATAGTGGCAACCCAAGGGAAAAAATTGTGGCCTTTATAGACAGTTTGCTGCTATAGACAGGTTCTTTAACGCATGATCTCTCTCCGGGGGAATCATTATAGGTGCCACTATAGACAGGTTGGCTGCTATAGACAGGTGGCCGCTAAGACAGGTTTGACTATAATTGATATGGGAATTATATTATTTGGTACTGGCAGGGACTGTACAGTGGCGGTATGATGACGATCACAAGTATCGTTCTCAATTGATTTCAGGATGGCACATAAACTCTATATCATTTGAGGCCACTCATTGACGTGCACCAAACGTGAGAAAAGCGCAAGATGGTTCCAATGAAAGTGAGTCCAATCCCTACTGTACAGACCCTTTAAATGAAAAAAAAAACATCTGTGAAAAGTCGTTCTGAAATATTGTAATGCTGTGATTATTCCTGTGACAAGCTTCATAGGCAGGCTGGGTTATTTACAATCACTTGTATATGACGATATCAAATCGCACGGACAGCAATCACGCGCCAAGCAGGAGTTAGATTTAAATACACTACGCATGGTACGGATATTTGAAGCTCACCCATGGCTCGTTGTGTGAACGCAGCTATAGAGGGTTAATGTAATCATAAACAGCATAAATTAACATTGTGGTTGTAATCTTACAGTGTCACTGTCGTCTCCACCAGCACCTGTCGTGTCTTCGCCTCCACCATCACCATCACCATCACCATCACCACCACCACCTGACAGGATAGACGCATAAGCAAGATTAAGAAGAATAAACCTAATGAACAACATTTTCAGCTGCCACAGATATTTATTCAAAATTGAAAAAATGAGTTCATTCCTGCATTTTCTTCAGGACAAAGGGAAGATAATGATTTTATATCTATTATGTTTTAACCGAAGTCTACAATTATATCTTTTGGGGTAACTGATCTATCACTTTTTTTTTCCTGCTCCCTTCAGGTTTTTGTATATTTCTACATGATTTTAAATATTTTATTTATACCATAACATTGTGTATTTTTTATTCACACCACAGGTGTTTCTTAAAGCGTTGTGTGTCACCTGTATATTCATTCACAGGTAAACCACTAGGGAGATGCATTTTACACGTACAAATAAAAGTAGGGCAGATATACAAAAATGAAAATAAAAAGAGAGGAAAACCATTATCTTTATATCATACTTCAGCTGGTACTGTCACTGTAGATAAATATCTGCTTAACCGATTTTGTCGGGAAATAAGAGATTCTGAGTAAAATCGTATCATTTAGCTGGTAGCCACTGTAAAAATAAAAGACCAGTTAAATTAATTTTGCCATTATATACGAAATGCCGAGCATAGTCCTTGAATATCAGGAATGCAGTTTGATGGGAAGACTTTTCACATCTTTGAGAATAATCGTGATAGATATAACATCTGGAGGAGAAGGATTGTTAATCATCATACCCACCAGCTTTCATGGTAGTGTTCGAAGATTCGACCGTGGTGGGTGCTGTTGTATTGCCATCTGTAGAACAAGTAAAAATAGAGAAGAAACCTTGAAATAAATCATATTAACGGTATGATAGTGTGCATATGTTCTTTCATATCAGATGATGAATCCTTGATTTATACTTTTCTTGAAACTTTATTATTTTTTTCCAAGTGATATAAATCGGTAACATAGAGACCATTGCACTTCAAAACTGAGGTTGTAAGATCGTTGGTGGCGTCTATACAAGAGTTTGGCCAACTCGGTTTCAATAGGTACATGCTCAACGAGGCAATACGCGCCATGTTAGTGCCATTCTCATTGGGCTTTAAAAAATCGAGAAGTTAGAAAACTCGCGAAGTTAGGGGAACGGAACAATTAGACCATTCGGCTTTTGGTACGGTTGCTAGGCAACTTTCACCCTAACTTCGAGTTTTTTCTAACTTCGCGATTTTTTTAAGCCCAATGAAAATGGCACTACTGTTACCTATTGAAACTGAGTTGGCCAAACTCTGTGTATGATAATAAAGAGAGCATTGTCGAAATGTAACACATTCGAGTTAACCCTTTGACTCGTACCAGCCAAACTGCTGGTGATCATGGTGATAAGATTCTTTAATAGCGTAAAACAGGTTAATTAACTTTATACTTCTTAAAAGAAATAATTGTTATGCATTCTGGAAGATAAAGATTATGACTTATACTTTCGATTTCATAGTTCTGCTACAAGTTTCAAATCAAATATGTTGGCAAATCCATGATGTATTTTATACGTCAATACAATTTTCCGTTTTTGAAGTCTTGCTAAAGTGTTATCCAATTTTAAGATTGAAAATTGTGAATCATCACGTAGAATGCACAGGCCGAAGAGATCTATTTTGGAACATGTGTAATTTCGTTTTACTCATATATTTTCTTGTTTGCCACATGCGCCCTTTTTGCACAAGTAAAACACACAATTCCCAATGAACAGCTCTTCCTATGGAACACAAAGGGATTAACTCACCAATTTACTTTCGCGCTATACTGTATAGCCATTGATAACAAACCGTATTCGTGTCGTTAGGTTTGCTCTTTAGCCATTTTAGAGGCAAAAAAATCACCCCACCCCATTTTTAAAAATATTTTGTATCACTATTTCATTGGCGTTCATTAGTCTATGCACTTTCGGATACGTCTCTGTATAGCTTAAAGGTGATATTCATAGGAAATAAAATCAAATAGATATAGTGTATTTTATAATTGAATGAGTTACTAAAGCAATTTATGCAGCTAACATACCATGAAAATGTTCAGTTTTGTGTTTAATGAAAGTCAAATTTTACTAAATTGACTCTCTTTCTGACCTACGAAATCGCCTCAGGGAAAGTGGCGTTGTGTGTACGTCACAGCCGGGATACGCTTCACAATGACCATTGTGTATCACACCTGTTAATCCACCAGCAACTGCCATCACAGTTTCATTAACAATGCATGATGCTTCTGGCGGAAAAGAAGCTGCGGATTGGCATGTTTGATGCACAATAACGCCTCCCTTTTCTTACGTCAGACCTAAAGGCCGTTTCGGATGACAGTAGGGCAAATTTGTCCTCGAGAATACGGTGATTGTTTTCACCCTAATTTCGCTTTTTGGAAAGTGATATATTGTTTGAATGTCATCCGAGCTCATTGTATGGCTTATAAGCTTTCTGTAGATAAATATCTTCATATTTTTGGATTTTCTATGAATATCACCTTTAAGGCAACACAATTTTGCCCGCAGGTCGTGATGGTATGATATCCGCACGACTGGCTTTATACAGTACCTAAATCCATTAATTATGCGTGTTTATGTTGTCGCTGTTAGATACGCCGCAGACCAATTTCAGTAACGACTTTTAAACCGAGAAGTCAACCACTTGGCAGTAATGTGTTAATTATGACCAATAATCATAACCAGAGGTCGGGGACAGTACTTCAATGATTAGCTTGAGCATCTCAGTAACATAATGTGCATAAAAATGTATATCAAGTCAATGGGCCGTTTCCTGCCTTGGTACAGAGATAGTTAAACATCTATTACAGTACATCCCAAACACACCCTGAATGCTCGAGATGTTTGCACATTACGTGGTAGGAACGACGACTCAATTAAAAAAAAATATTGTAAGAGCTAACCTCCACACTTTGTTATGTGAAAAGCAATTACATTTGAGCAGCCTTCAGAATGATTCTATGCACTACGCGTGGCATATGATTAACTACCTTTGGTGCATTTCGTAATTACATTATAATCAAATAAAGTAGTACTCGTAACTTTTCTGGTGCACAAAGAATTGAAATTTGTCAAAAAGCGCCCTTGATTTTAAAATAAAAATGTGTACATGATAAACTAGAGACTCGGTTCGATTGAACTTCCAATTTATTTTTTTTTACAATGTAAGCTTGAAGGATTTTTATTTTCTTGGGGCGCGAAATGCCATCACTTAATATTATTAGAAAATATCCTTTGAATACTCAATGAGATTTTGACTTTGGGCCACGTGAGGATCATAACTGTCTGCCAATATACAGAGTCTCAACCAGACGAGGTTATCATGAATTGTCAGTAGTATCTGCTTGTCTTCTGATATGAAGTGTGTTTTTTAATACGAGTGTCATCTCACCAGTAAGTGAAAACAAATGTATTTAACTACTGAAAGAAAGACTATCAATTTTCTGTATGGTGTTATTATTAATTCATGTCACCCTGTCACGACAAGGTACAATGGAGAGTCATGTGTGATTGGGAAAACCTTATCATGTTCTGAATCTGAATTATCTGATCACACGCACAATTATTTGTATGGCCTTGATTTCGCCAAAAGTTAAAACCTTATTAAATATGAAAAAGGGTTATTACAAGAATATCAATTGGTGAAATATCACACAAGTGAGAGTCCAAAACATCTGATATCCTTGAGGTCAAAACTGTCTAGCTGTCATTATGATGTGAGTTGTTTCTTTTGAGCTATTTTAAATCATATCTGCCCACTGTTTGTTTTATACCTAATAACTAGCGAACCTGATGATAATAATAACAATAATAAGAAGAATAAGCTATTCTTATATTGCGCATGACACAGAGTGATAAAACATATCTCTTTGCTTGATGTACTGCTTCCGAATTCAAGTTATTAGTTTTGCTAGCTTGGATAGGCTAAGAGCCTCATATTAGTAACCGTGTTCTTGATGTCAACCGGACTGAAATTCATTTCCCGATAAACCCAGGTACCAATTTCATCAACCTGGCTGTTTCATGCATGCAAATACTCGTTGACGTATGCAGTGTGCTAGTCAAAATGTTGCTCTCAGTGTTTGTGTATTGTTATTTGCATATTCATGATTTAGGCAAATGATATCACTTCCCTTATTATCAAGACTTCGTTAGATTAAGCTAACAACTTATAAGACAATATTAAAATACATCAGACACACGAAGGAGTACATGCATTACAACTTTGCTGCGAGCTGTAATATGAATTCATGAATACATACATAAGTACGCATTTCCATCAAGCGCACGTTAATGGGTCATTGAATTCGTGTTGCAAAATGGAAGGCAATAAAAAGCACATGACGTGCTGAGCAGCTCGCCTGACACTCCTGTTTGCAACTTTGAGATTACGTATGATGCGGGTGCCTCAAACCGGTCTCCTTGTTTTCTTTTGAATATTTTCATACCAAGATAAACAGGTAAAATACTAAAATTTCACTCACAAATCGGCAAACAATACTCTTTAAAATACTATTTTTTGGATTGAACATTGACGATAAACTTTCGTAAAAATTGCGCTTCGAATATCGCTCGGTAAAACGCCGCACACTCACATCACTGAACCTTGAAACCGGCCCCTGCCGACATTTCATCAGCATTGCGTCTCGATCATGCTCGTTCCAGTGCAGTGCAAAATTGACGGAAAAGTTTCGGCGATCGACGAAGGAAAATCATAGAAGCACGGACGCAAGTTGAAAAACAGAGATATTTCAAACGAAAATGTGCAACGTTGTCTAATTTTGCTTCCAAAAATCGTGCATTTTGTTTACTAATGCGTAAACATTTTTCAAGGGGGGTGCTTTTTGGGGAAAAAGAACACAAAAATTACCAATAGCAGGTCGCCCATCTAAAAGACCCCCCCAAAAAAAAAAAAAAAAAAAAAAAAAAAACAAAAAACAAAAACAAAAACAACAAAAAAACAACAACAACAACGACAACAACAACAAAACTTACTGCAACCCCCCCTCCCCCCGTTCGGGTGTATATAACTCTCTGCTCGCCCCCTTCTTAAAAACAAAAACAAAAACAAAAAACGAAAAAAACACACGAAAAAAAACAATTGTGGTCTGGAGGAAGGGTGCGTTCCCCAAACCGCCTAGCGCTCGAGGCTGCGCGGTCCGACGGGTTAGTCTTCTATCACCTTACGTTATTCGGAGTATTAGACGCGAGAGACATTGTTAACACCTTGTTCGCCACATAAACAGCTGGTCTATGTGATTGTGTTTATAACTAACTTATGGAAAAAAAAGTCACCAGTGGCGCACAAAGGGTTACAAGGCTTCCGTTCTCCCTACCTGCCATGGTGGAGTTGTCTGTTGAGTTGTAGGCCCTTGCCCGGCCTGGACAGAGTAACAGGCCACCGGCTGGATAACAGTCGATGAAACCGGCATCGACCAGGGAATTGAAGTGTGGAGAATAGAAAACGTCATAACACAATCAAACCATCTTCTTTCATAAGAAATATATGCCTATAGCCTGATAATGCTAGCAATTATGGTGATTATAAAGATATTAATAAGCCTATGATAGAAAGTGTATGACTAATAATAATTCGAAGCGATCGACATGAACATAATTATGACACCATGATTCTCGATTTTAACCAGAATATGTCGGCATTTTACCGAACCGATTATTGAACGTCCCACCATTGCGTCCTTGGTAGAGTAAAATTATGTGTATGGCGCAATTCTGTCCGTTTACTTACATTAAATGCCTTCGCGCTTCAGGATTACGCAGACGATCGATTTTGGCTCGATTCTGCGGTCGTAAATGCCTACGATTAGAAATGTGACGTCACCTTTTTGCGCCAGTCCAATGACCGTGTCCAATGACCCGGTCCTGTGATTCAATCAGTCGCAGAGACATGCGACTAATCAAATCGTGTCGTTTGCGACGGCCTTTATATGTCCAATGAATGAAAAACTCCATTAAACATTTGTGTGCCTGAAAAATATAACGCTCAATAGGATTTGTGTGTTTTTATTTGTGAATACATTCTCATGCGACACGCAAAGAGTTAAACACAGCTCAGCATCAACCTGCATGACTATGCGCACGCACGTCACACAAAATGGTCTTCTTCCTGAGATGAAAAGAGGTATACACTGCACTAGTATGGAGACCTTAGGCATAACCACGAAGTTACCTTCACATCGGCAAAGTTTCGCGACCTTTTTGTGTGAAGATCCTGAGGTCCATATGGCGATCAATAGGACCAAGGATGGATGAAAATTTACCAACGATGATACTTTCATTTATTGCTCCAAGCATCTGGAACAGCCTCCCACTACACATCCGGAAAGCCCCATCATTATCTTTTAAAGCTGTACTTAAAACCTACTTGTTTACTTATTAGTTTCGTTTTTTGTTAATGTAATACTATTAATGTGCGAATGTAAAATACCTTTTGTAAATTCTATGAATATTAATGTAAACCGCATAGATAGCCTGTATCATTATAATGCGCTATACTGGCTTAAGTTATTATTGTTAGTAGTAGTAGTAGTAGTAGTAGTAGTAGTAGTAGTAGTAGTAGTAGTAGTAGTAGTAGCAGTAATATTAGTAGTAGTAGTAGTAGTAGTAGCAGTAATATTAGTAGTAGTAGTAGTAGTAGTAGTAGTAGTAGTAGTAGTAGTAGTAGTAGCAGTAGTAGTAGTAGTAGTAGCAGTATTGACAGCGTAACTGGGTTTAGAATCACGCGACACGCCATACATGTCACGAGCATGACGAGAACTTAAATTTTGACTCGGCTCTCCGACGATGAGGGTCATTGGTCCGACCAGCCTTGACATTTCGAATCCAAATTATATCATTAATTAAACAGGCTCGGGCATGGCTGCAATAGACTGGCAAGTCTCCTCTCCACTTGCTACAGTATGATGGACGGAAGCTGAGGTCAATAGCTCTTTTTGGTACTAGACCCAAATGTATAATTGTGGTAGTTTAGATTTGAAATATCCAACAGCCTATAGAGACCAGGCATGGAGCTAGGTCACTAGGACACGCCCACTTCAATACTGTCATGTCAGCTACGATAATCACGTGGTCCGTAAAGTGTAAAAGTAATATCTTGAATGTGTGCCAAGGAGCAGAGATGTAATATACCATCTATAGCAAACAGTCTTATCAGATCATAGGAATTGTATAAAAGACTCACCAAGTATTGTTAGGGTAACCATGACAATTTGAGTTGGAAAGTGACCCATGCTGGTATCCTGTCAGTAAAAAAAATAAAACGAATGTCATGCTAATGCTGCGCCATTTTGCAACACACATAAATTTTATATAGTGTAAAGGAACATGGTCATGAGGTTTATACAATTAACCCCTACTTATATTTAAATTAGATGTTACTGGCGTCACAGCATATGACAGCTATATAACATGACATACATGTATAAGCAAACGTCTGATTTGACACTCCTATCAACAGGTTTTTTTTTCGTGTTGAGCGGTTTGAACTGTTTCGAAACGCTCATGCAAGCAAGAGGGTGTGTTGGATTTAAAATTCTCAATTATTTGCAAAATGAAAATGCTCAACGCTTTGTTTGCCAAAATGATGAACTGCTGCTTTATGAGATTTATATGTATTGCTTGTTCAAAACAGCACATTTGGCTCACAAGAAGTTAACATGAACTCATGTTAGAAATGTTAATTAAGCTAATACATGTTGTTAAATGGCATATACTGTAAGACAAAAAACTTTCAAAAAATGATCGTGAGCAATCTTCTTGCCAATGGTCTTAAATTCATGTATTGTCTATTTTAGAAACTAGCTGAAAGTTATTAGCTCTCAAATGATCCACATTTGGAGTAAGTAGTGATTAAATCACACATCCAACTGTGGATCATCTGAGGGCAAATAACTTTCAACAAGTTTCTAAAATGGACAATACATAAATGTAAGACCATTGGCAAGAAGATAGCTCACGAATACCTTTTGAAAGCTTTGTTGTCTTCTCAGCGGGTAGAAATACGTCATGATAGTTATGTGGTGATTAATTATCGTGGTTATAATAAACATGATAAATGTATCGTTCCGAGGATGGAGGCGATGATTATGGTCATTGTCACAACCCGGACATCATCATAAATCATCCCCCCACTCAAATATCTCATTAACTTCATATTGTCATGAAATATATCTTACAAAATTTAGTTCAGTAAATTGCTGTGGATGATGATGACCGCTGATCAAGCATAGATCGTCGTAGATTTGATAACGAGTGTGACAATCTAATTGCCCTTGTTCTTCAATAGACTTCAATTGTATATAAGGTACGATCATGAGCCAAGAATTGCAATTTGTGTCTTGCAGCCAACAATAAAGTATGATTTTTAAGTGTATACTGAATTGAATATTCATAATCTCCCATTCTCGGTCTGTCACTCTCTGTATATTACCCTCGCCCACCCCCACCCCCACCCCCCCCCCCCCCACACACACACACAAATGCACACACCATCTCTCTCTCTCTCTCTCTCTCTCTCTCTCTCTCTCTCTCTCTCTCTCTCTCTCTCTCTTTACGTCTGTCTCCGTACATCTATTCTGCAAGATAAGATACACATCCATGCCACTCATGCCCTCTCTCTCTCCACCTGATTCTCTCTCTCTTCCTCTTTCTCCGTCTGGTCCCCCCCCCCCCCTCTCTCTCTCTATCTCTCTCTCTCTCTTTATCTGTCTCTGTATAATTATGCCTCGGGATAATGTAAAAAGAAAATACGCAAAGTTAAGCTTTAGTCTTAAATAATGTCTATTGAGTAAACGTGTAAACTCCTGTGCAGTCAAGTCTGCCGAACGCCAAACCATAGCGATATTGAAATCTTGCGCCCGTCACAAAATTTGACCAAGCAACTGAATGAAGATGATTTGAACCTATTCAGAAATGCCTCTCATGGAAATGCGAACAGAAGAAGACTCAAATTAGTTGTTTATTCTTCCTCTTTCTTCTTCTTCTTCTTCTTCTTCTTCTTCTTCTTCTTCTTCTTCTTCTTCTTCTTCTTCTTCTTCTTCTTCTTCTTCTTTTTCTTCTTCTTCTTCTTCTTCTTCTTCTTCTTCTTCTTCTTCTTCTTCTTCTTCTTCTTTTTCTTCTTCTTCTTCTTCTTCTTCTTCTTCTTCTTCTTCTTCTTCTTCTCATTTTTCTTCTTCTCTGTTTCTTGCTTTTACTTCCGTTTCTTTTTCTTCTACTTTTTTTTTCCTTTTTTTTTTGGTATTAGTTTTGCCTCCTCTTCTACTTTTGCTTCCTTCTTCTCCTATGAAGCTTTTACTGTCTCCTTCCCTCTCACTATTTCTCTCCATCATTATTTGATCTCCCTCTCTCTTTCGTTCAGTTTCCCTACCCCCCCCCCTCACTCTCTCTCTCTCTCTCTCTCTCTCTCTCTCTCTCTGTCTCTTTCTTCCTTGCATCCGTTTCTTTCGTGCTTTATATCTCTCTCTAACTCTCTCTATATTTTAATTCATATCTCTCATTCTTATTCTCTCTGTATATTGTATATTGCGTAATTACTTCCTTCTGTTTTTTTTCCCTTTGATCATGTTGCTCTATTGATAGTTTGCTAATCCAATTGGCAAGTATTTGTTCCTCCGCGATACCTTCTCGTGTGCCATGTTGCTCAATCATGAATATAACTGTTGTCCCTGTGAGTATAACACAGACATTGATTGCTGTAGAATAAACAAGTACCACAAATAGTAAATATATGTTTAACATTACTGGAAGAGCCCACGATTAACAATTGATTAGTCAAAAACTCAGTGTAGGACACTTACCTTGAAATGCGCGTTGATAAAATAAAACATGCAGGTCCAATATTATAGCAAGAAGCCCTTCTAATATGACACTCCGTCAGTGTAGAAACAGGGCAAATTCTGGCTAAAAATCCTGAAACACTTTCACTGGATCGGCATGATTTGATAAGTGTAACACAACCACCGGAACACGAGCTCAGCAGGTTGAATCGCAGATGTGTAATAATTGGGATGATTGTGGTGGAATAAATATACGCATCCCCAACAAACTCCATCAGCTATGAGAGTGTGATGCGAGTTTGTCGGGAGGAGCTGCGCATGCGCGATACACTGGGAGCGCATCTTTGGTATCCCATGACAACCCGACTTGGAAGCTTCCTAATGGATCATCCAGAATGAAACGCAACTTATATATAGATATATATATTCGTATTGTATTAATGATTATGAATACGGTGATACTACTCGGGATGATAAGGCCTATTGTCAATATTCAGTTTGATTTATTGTTCTTTTGTAAGCCATGACAGAACATAAGGACAGTTTATTGTACTGTCATCATAATCATGATTATTACAGCAATGAATAGAATGACTGATGGTATACGTTATTCATCACCATGTCAACTAAACAAAAACAAGGTGATGCTGCTAAGCAAATGGGAAGAAACAATACTTTCTATTTCAGCTGTAATGTTCACATGATATCAAACACAACCGAGCATACACACCCACACTCACAAACAATAGCACACACTCGCACGCTCTTTCGATATGAGGCTAAATCTGGTGTTTCTCCTTAACAACGATCTTGATTTCATGGATACATTTGATATATGAGTATAAAATGAAACGAAGATTTGGTAGGAATTCATGTAGAGGATAAGCAAAAATCAATATTTTTTTCGTTTCGAAAAGGTGTTAAATCAATCTTGATTATTACATTTATTATTGTTAGATCATAAGAACGCAGACAAAATGCTCGTAATCTATAGCAGTAAACTTGAAACAAAAGGCAACCATTTTGCAAGTGGGCAAATTAAAATGACAAGCAAAAAAGTACCTCTGTCTTAAACATAATCAATACAAGAAATACACTGAGCGTCTTTTTTGCAAAAAGTGAGGAATGTCAATTACACTTAAATCATAGCCCAGCCTTTTGAAAATGATAGTGTTTATCTGTATCCAGTATCTATACCCAGTATGTCAACGAAATTCACTGAAACCGATTTAAATTTTACGGATTCTGTGTTTGTATCCAAAAGTCGGTAAATTCTATAAGAAAAATTGGACTGCCAATTAAAATTACGAATTGTTAATACATCGTTTACATAAAGGTGTTTTGTTAATAACATTCTTTTAAAGAAGATCGCTAAAAGTGTATTGTTCATCTTTTTTAATCAACCTCTTCATACACACATCGTTTATGTACCCTTCTATTCATCATATACATGATATACAAGGAGACTGGGTGAGAAGGCTGATCAAGTGCTTAGCAACGAGTCATTTATTTAAACCAATATATATATGCATGATACGCGCAGGGCCGGTCTGTGAGTTACGGTCCCGTTTTAGTGCATGCCGTACACCATGGGTGCCCAGCGCCATGCATCATTTCACATAGATGATGGTACTCTGTTAGCCTGGGTATCAGGCTGTTTGGTCATTTTTAAACAAAACTATTTCATAAAGGGATCTGGCGGCAGCAGACTAATCATTCTTAATTCCTTCTGCTGCTCGAACTCAGTGTGAAAAGACTAGAATGGTAAAATAGCTAGACTTTTGAGAACTGGAAGGCAATCTATTTCTTCATCTGCATTTAATGACACCGACCCGAATCGGACCGTCACGTGATTAGCGTGCAAGAATACTATTTCACAGGACTTATTCGATATGCTTTCTGTATCATGGCAAACAGTTGCTTATTCTGTTAAACCTTACTTGTAGCTCATTCATAACTACGGCAATGTTAGCACAATTACATCGTTATCATGCATCAGTTTGGCTTCTGAAATTGGCAACCCTTTTTTTAAATTAGATGTATGTAATAAGATAAAATAAAAAGTACCATTCAAAGTAATACTTGTACCGATTTGGAGAACAACCGTGTAATTCAAACACTTCCAGCGTGTTGTAGATTTGAAGATTGAGTGATTAATTCACCTTTATTACAATTATTACAATGATTAAAAATATGAAACATAGCAATAACCGACCAAAATTTCTTCATAATATGCAGAAATTAATGCTTCTTACATTGATAGATCGATAGATCTTTCATTATTGTTGATACTTTATATAAAACGTTACAGTCCCGATCTACTTACTGGTGGTGCTTCGCCCGAATGGGTTTATTCAACATTAATACATTAACCTAGCTCCGTGTCCTTGCTCGGAAGTCATAAACACAGCAGCTGCTAAAGACATGGGCGGTATGCAACGATACCATACCTAAACACTGCATTAACACGGATATAACTCAGAGACGGCTGGACTATCACGTGTATGTTGTGTGTACCACGTCTAACATAATGACACCATATCTAAACACTGGACTGATATGTGTACGTTTTCTGTATCATGCCGAACGCAGAAAGACCATATTCAAACACTGAAATAACTTGTGTACTTTTTGTGTACCACATCTCCACGATGACGTAACTTTTTATTTTTGCAATTCGTCGCTGAATCCACGAACCGGCACAAACCGCAAAGAATTGCGTCCGAAGTCGAATTTCAGTAATTTTCAGTTTTGTCATTCTCTGTCTTCTCTTTCATTTCGCAAAATTTTAGAGCCCAATTCTTCCTCATTAAAGAGATAATTAAATTGCAAAAACGACACACTATTCTGAAAATCAACAGTAAAAAATTCCACGAACCAGCACAAGCGCGCGCGTACAGCTACGCGCTATTCAGGTTTGCACAAAAAGAGTTTTCACAAAACGACACACGATTTTACAGCCCTACTGTTTGGTTATTTTACATCAATGGGAGCATTTTCACGTGTAGTATGAAAGAAAAAATATTCCTTATGAATAACATGTAAATTCGTTGAATTTCAATTTAATTAACATATTACACTATCAGTTTGAAAAACCCAGAAACCTTTAAATACGATTTACTCAGAATGTATATCGCGCCCCGGCGGACCGCTTGTGCCGGGTCGTGGATTCATCGACGAATGTGTTATCAATTATTGCCGAAGGATAGAAAGTTTGCTTTCAATATATCAGATAAATATAACGAAAGCACCTACTCACAAACGGATCCCGATTATTTGACTACAAGAATACATTTAAAAAGATGCTTCCAAACGATTTACTGATAAGTGTGAAAATATCATATGTAATTTGTAAGGTTTTCTTCACAGTTACCCATTTATTGGGATATTTCTTAGCGAATAGCCCATAGATATATACAGTTGAATGTGCCTTATCATTATGAGCATAGATTTGTTTTACTTAACAAATTCTGTACTTGGTTTACACATATATCTACTTCGCAATACATGTTTAACAATATAACCACAATACTTTCTTGAAGTACTTTGCAAAAGGAACAAATATTTTTGTAAACAAATATGTATATGGCTATAAGTTATAGTACATGTATGAATTATTTACATTTAGACATTATATTAGCGCATACAGTACCTCTGAGCATCAGCCTCCGTGTATGCAGCTTGTAATATTTTTGCTCAGAATAAAGCAAATCTTAACAGCATGTATTTTTACAGGCTTCTGTAATCACCAAGTTAGTAGTATCGGTGTAATCTGATTATAGCGAAAGGTGACGGAAGCAAATAATTACCATCCTGATTATACACATCTATTGCAGTAGGCAATCATCAACGTAACCATGGTAACCTCACATATGATTATTAGTGTGAACAATAAATTACATTGTCATCTGTGGCCTTACGATTAATCACGACTAACTACAACTTGATCTTTCCAAAGTCATGTTTGGTGACGCTATCATCATGATCATGTTCTCAGAGTGATGTGTTGTCAAGCATCTCTGTTAACCTTGTGTCTTCTTTCTCTTCAAATAACTTCCCACCACATTTAATTGTCAACTCTCACGTCTTGAGCCAACTGCTTCATTTGTACAAATACCCCTACTCCATCATTAGCGATGGCATCATCAAGGAAGAATTTGCGTGGTTTACCTTATGTCTTCCTTCTCTTCAAATTACTCTCCACGACTTTTATTAGTACACTCTCACGTCGCGTAATTCGTCCTTACCAACATTATATTGTAATCTTTAGATGCAACATACATGTACGTTTCTCCTGAACACGATCTAGCACTTCGTCATCTGTCACTGTGTCCTTCCACTTTCCGTCAGCACCATATTTCGGTAGCCTCCCTGACTTTCGGATTCATTTCAGTACGTGAGATGTATATTGTATATTGCATTTTGTTTTGACATCTCATGACGCAATACCCTTAGCGAACGCGTCTGACTGGCATGCTGTGAGATTATGTACATTCAAATGTGAAAGCCTGAAATGCTATGTAAGGAAAGTGAGACAAATTCGACAATAATGTTATCATATTTTGTGCAGAGAAATCACAAAACGTGCAGTTATTTGGACAAAAGCTGCGTATATAGCAGATACCTCAAATAGGGCCTCGAAATACGCATGGAATTATGGTACTTTGGCTTCACCCTTTATCCTTCGGAGCGATCTCAGCTCAGACTCACAACACACGCGTCATTTCCTGCTATCACGAACTGCTCTTGGTGTATTCCAGTTCTAGAAAGATGTAAAAGAAGAACGTCTAGATCTAGCTCAATATCGTGAAGTGTTGACATAGACCGACTCGAACTCGGCGCACCCCAGCAGGGAAGGACCCGATTTACTCCGCTCGATCGCCGCTTTGCTTTTCTTCGACTCACCCACCCCCGCCGACGCCTCGGTCCTTGGTGTCGCTTTGGGCGATCTCGGGCTCAATTTGGAGAAAGACTCTTTTACCTCGACGATGTCGTAGGCGTCTTCGTCGTTAAAAGGCTGAAGCGACATCTTTCTGTTGTTTTTGAACGGGAGAGAAAGCGAGGTGCGCTTTTGATTTTCGTAGGGATTGGTCGAGCCTGACACGCCCGTGCGCGTCGTTGCGTAACCATGTTTACCTCCCTTCTTCTTATGTCCTATCTTAGGACTCGGCTGCGTAACGACCACGTCGTAATGGTTCCCGAGTTCGTTGTCGATGTCCTGCCTGAGGTCGGGGTTGCTGGAGCCAGCTATACCGAGCATATCATAGCTGTCGGTGAAGATTGGCTGCCGTGCACCAGCGCTCACGTCGTCCCCAGTCATATACGTACACGTTGTGATGTCATTTGAAGTCGCATGGGGCGCCCTCCTTGGAAGAACAGGAGATGCATTTCCGGGCTTGACGTAGCTCGGCTCCAGCGGGAAGGCTACGGTAGCATCGCTACCTCGTCTGGAGGATGGCTGAAAACCCTTGTCACTTACATGATCGTACAGGTTCATGCTTGGTCCAAAATGGTCCACAGATCTGGTCTTAGTCACGCCATATTTCTTCGGCGTCAACGGAGACTCGAACCCTGTATCCCTGCATGGCGCCTTTTTAGGCATAGTAGGAGACGAGTTCGCGGAGTTGCCTTTGGACATGTCCAGGTATTGAGGAGGGGAAGGTACGGGGGCGAAGAGGGCGTGATGACCACGGGGAGGCACGGGTGGCTCCTGGCAGGCTGCTGAAGGAGGAGGGTTCCTCCTGGCCTTGGGCATAGGCTTGGGTTTCGGCAGCGGCTTCCTCATTTGCGGTACGGACATGGCCTCTGGCGATTCCTTGAGCGGCGGCTGCGGACTCTCCCACGAAACACTCGGCTTTCTCGGGACCGCGGGAACAATTACCGCGTCGTCTTCAAAGGACGCATACGAATTTTCCGGCGGAGCCTCCCTCTCTAACGCGGTCTTCTCTTCGTGAGTCCGTTTCGCCATCCCCGGGGGCGGGATCATCGCCGCAGGAGCCACCACTGGGGTTGGTCTGGGCACACTCGGCGCCTCCGGGGGCCTCCGATGACCATCCCCGGACTGGCCCCCCTCGTAGGAGCTTTTGCACGGCATGTCGTCCAGGGCCATGAAATCGTAACCTGGATTGCATGTTGCCGTCAGGCGCCCATTCTGGCCCCGAGCTTTGGTCCTGTCTTTAGTTCTGGCAGCAGGACGCCCTCCAGCGTTGGTCGGAGCGCCATTTTCATGGAAGCCTATCAGCGAGAACAACAGCAATGTATTCGTAAAAGTGTGTCATAACATAAGTGCGGGGGATGTTTGCAATATTAAGGTGACGTTAGGAGATACCATTATGATTCGGAGTTAAATGAGAATTTGTTATAACGTACGCTTTTTAAATGTCCTAAATCATTTCTGATCTTGTTTATTTCTTCCTTACTATATTTCTTCACAAAAATTTGTTCAAGATATCAAAATGATAATGATTGTGTTCTTCTCCTTACCTTCAGAGGGCATTCTTGTTGGAGAGTCATCCTCTAACCTACAGAACAAGTGGGGAAAGGAAAATAATATCATTAGTATCATTACGTATTGTCTCCCGTCGTTTACCATAGTTTCATCGGTCGAATATACGACACTTATTTCTTTAATAGGGAATTCACTTTGTACCCGTACAGTAACAGATTGATTTGTCTCAAAACATGCGTCCGTGTGTGCGTCATTAGGCACGCCCTCCAACCGTTTTCTAACTGGGCTCTGAGGCATAAGCAGGGTACGAACTCGACGCTCGGCGATTCAAAACTTACAATTTTCTCACATACAGTAGTTGCTGGTATCCTTTGCAGTACCCTTGACGCTTACGATAGCTTCATTCGAGCTCGTTAACTCCTCCGTAAGATTCCACACTGCCCTCTTGTAATTGACTTTATTCCTAACGGTGGTCTAACTTATGATGCATATTTGGAGTAAATAGTGATTAAATCACAAATCCTCAAAATGTTCGGGCCGAACAATTGGAAAACTTTATGATTTCATTTTAAATTACTCCAAATGTGGATCATTTGAGGGCAAATAACTTTCAGCAAGTTTCTAAAATGGACAATACATACATTTAAGACCATTGGCAAGAAGATTGCTCACGACCACCTTTTGAAGTTTTTTTGTTTTTGTCTTCCCTGTACAGTACATGCCCTTTAATAGGAACAGGTTGGTCGCACACTCAGGTTTAAGGTAGTTGATAATACCAGTGATTTTTCTGACGTCACTTTCCGACTTGTGACGTGAGGTGATGTAACCTTAATCTCGCGTGTCCGCTGGTCTTCCTGGTCGTGACTTTGATCGTTCACTGACAAGGAAACAATGTTCTCCTTTCCGCAATAGATTTACCTTGATCGGGAACGGACCATTTGCAAAGTAAATCGTGCTGAGAAGATGCATTGTCAATATGAAAGAAATAGGGATAGAAAGAGAGGGACTATAGTATACTACATTCGTACTAACATGACTACAGCATCTACTACTCGGGCTACTACTATACTACAGTCACTACTACTGCCACTGCTACTACTAGAAATAGTAGTAGAAGTAGTAGTAGTAGTAGCAGTAGTAGTAGTTGTAGTAGTAGTAGTAGTAGTAGTAGTAGTAGTAGTAGTAGTAGTAGTAGTAGTAGTAGTAGAAGTAGTAGTGGTAGTAGTAGTAGTAGTAGTAGCAGTAGTAGTAGTAGTAGTAGTAGTAGTAGTAGTAGTAGTAGCAGCAGCAGTAGTAGTAGTAGTAGTAGTAGTAGTAGTAGTAGTAGTAGTGGTAGTAGTAGTAGTAGTAGTAGTAGCAGTAGTAGTAGTAGTAGTAGTAGTAGTAGTAGTAGTAGTAGTAGTAGTAGTAGTAGTAGTAGTGGTGGTAGTAGTACTAGTAGTAGTAGTAGTAGTGGTAGTAGTAGTAGTAGTAGTAGCAGTAGTAGTAGTAGAAGTAATAGTAGTAGTAGTAGTAGGAGTAGTAGTAGTAGTAGTAGTAGTAGTAGTAGTAGTAGTAGTAGTAGAAATAGTAGTAGTAGTAGTAGCAGTAGTAGTAGTAGTAGTAGTAGTAGTAGTAGTAGTAGTAGTAGTAGTAGTAGTAGTAGTAGTAACAGTTGTAGCAGTAGTGGTAGCAGGGACGGATCCAGGATTTGTGAAAAAAGGGGGGGGGGGGACTGTTGAGAAACGTGGCCATGATTCTGGACGCCAATCTGCACTCGAGTGTGAAAGGTCCCAATCAACCACTCCAAGGGGGGGGGGGGGGGGTGTTTCACCAAGCTGTTTGTAAGATGCGAACGACTTAGCGAACGACTGGTGATCCCTTCTTGTGCTAAATGCGATACTACACTTTCTTCATTGAGAATCTGATTTAACACAAGAAGGAATCACCAGTCGTTCATAACTTACGAACAGCTTGGTGAAACACCCCCCTGAGCTGATGAGCGGGGGGGGGGGGGGGGGGGAGGGGGGTGTAAACAAAAAAATCAGTGATTGTTACTTTTGCATATATGGCTTTGGTCCTCCGGCGCGGCCCGGTGAGGACATGACTTGGAGCGTTATGAATTAATAAGGGATTTCGTCTTGTTGGATTTCTTTCTTTTTTAAGCCTGAAAAGGGGAATGGGGCAGCCACGGTAGATTCGCCCCCCCCCCCCCTGGGCAACATGAACAAGGGGGGCTGCGGCCAATTCGGCACCCCCCCCCCCCCCCCCCCACCACACACACACACACACATCCTGGATCCGCCCCAGAGTACTACTACTACTACTACTACTACTACTACTACTACTACTACTACTACTACTACTACTACTACTACTACAACTACTACTACGTCTACTACTACTACTACCACTACTACGTCTACTACGATTACTACTACAGCTGCTGCTTCTATTTCTAACGCTATTAAACTTACTCATATCAATTACACTACTAATATCAATAGCGATAATGCTACTAATGATACTCCACTGAAACCTGTATATAAAGACCTCAAGGAGAGAAGAGATGTGGTTTTTATGTGCAGGTTTTAAACCTTTGTGTTTAATTGTTCACATCGATTTCATGCCCTGCTTCAGCCTAGAGTTTCAAAGTAGCATGGACAATAACTTCTATCTGTGCCTATAGCACAATCATTCTTTTGTTTTTCCATTTTCTCTAAATTCAGAGGATATTACAAGATGATTGACAATTGGTGATTGAAAAAAAGGAATGCGTATTGTAATGTTCTTGGAGCTTTTCACAATTTAGGATCAGACCATTTCCTTGTATTATACTGCCGACATTTTCATTGACCACCCTATATACGCGACATTGCGAAATAGCCGCAGTCTTGTGACATTTTACACGTTTTTTGCTACTTACAATTTCCTACCACAGAATTCCTTCCACATCACAAACAGTTTCAATTCTGTTTCGAGTTCGATGTTGTTAAGCCTTTATATCAGTATGTGTGACATTGTTTGTGATGTTAATTGGTTGTTTTTGGCTCAATATAAGTTTAATTATCTTTCACTTGTGTTTTCTGATTATCATCTATTCTGGCGGTTCCCAGCATTTGTTCTTCCTTTGTTCGGTGGGCTATTCGTTGTCACATTGAAAGTAAAAGCAATACAAATACATTCAACCCTTCCAGGAAAGCGCTCCTGTCCATTTGTCATGTCTGTATGTTTGTTTGTCTGTCAGTGTCAGTATCTGTCTTTAATTCGGTGGGGATTTCTGTTATTTGTCAGTTTGTCTGTGTATCGTTTAAATGCATGTTTATTTAGTCTTTGTCCCGTTAAGTTGTCAGTCATTCAGATTGCTAATGTTCTCATCCGTTATTGGGACCCTCTGTGTATATCGTTGTTCTTTTGCCCATCTCTTAGATGGTTGTTGTTCATTTATTTTGGTTGTTCTCTTGGTGGGTTGATATGTTTGTTTGTCGGTTGGTTGGTCCGTTGGTTGGTCGGTTGGTTGTTCGTTCGGTTTGGTTGATTGGTTTTGTGTTTATGTCGGCTGGTTGTTTGGTTGTTTGATTGTTCGTTTGTTTGTTTGTTGGTCAGTTGCTTGGTTTCTTGTTTGTCTTTGGTTGCGTGTTTATGTCGGTTAGTTGGTTGGTCAGTTGGACAGTCAGGTAGTAGGTTTATTGGTTGGATTGTTGGTTAGTTGGTTGTTTGTTTATTTGTTTGTGTCTTGGTCGGTTGCTTGTTTGGTCGGACGGTTAGTCGGTCGGCCGGATCGTTGACCGGTTGGTTGGTTGTTTGGTCGAGAGGTTAGTTTGTTCTTTGGTCGGTGAAATACTTAGTTAAGGGTTCTTCATCTCACCTGCCGGCGTGCTTCCTTTTCTTCGGACAAAACCTCTTGACGGCGCATACAACCCCGCCTATCGTCATGATCAGGAATACGAGCACGGCGCCGCAGCTGATCAGCATCATCACCGTCGTGTTCGACAGCGGGCTCGTCTGCATCTGGCTCCCAGCGCCTGGGCTGACACCTGCCTGATCGACATCGAATACCGTCCACGATGTATTTGCTTCCGTAGGAGTTGAATGCGGCGGGGTAATCGGGCCAGCTTCGTTTAGGGTGATCTGTTCCGTAGTTGTCGCCATCGTCGTCGTCGCCTTATTCGTCGTCGGTTGCGTTGTCATGATAGTAGTAGAAGAGAGTGTCGTTGTGGTAGGCGGTGTTGTTGTTGGTCCTGAAATAATTAGATATTATAAGATATGATTTGATGCAATCATGCCGGAATAATACGGAAATGAAGTTGGAGGAAATAATTACTTAATTAATATACAGGAAATTCAAAAAAGAACTGAAGAAAGAGGACTTATCTGAGGAAGCTCTTACACTCATTTAAATAGTTTGTATTCATATTCAACAACCCATTCCCCAGGTGGTTCATATGTTGATGTGTGTGCGTGCGCATCCGTTTGTATGTGTGTATGTGTGTGTAGGGTGTATGTGTCTGTATGTGTGTGTGTATGTATGTATGTATATGTGTGTGTTTGTGTGTGTTTGTGTGTTTATATCTATCTGATTTCATTCGTTTAGGCATGTGTTTAGGCCTATGTGTTGTGAGTCTGTATGCGTGTATGTTTGCACATATGTGTTTATGTTGGCAAAGTGTGATTGTGTGTGTTTGTGTACGTGTGGCTTTGTGTGTGTGTGTGGGGGGGGGGGGGGGGGGTCGTTGTTTACATAAACTGGTCGTAGTAAAGTCATATGCCTGTACCTGGTGTCGTTACACAGTCGGAACCCTCTGTGAGCCAGCCGGGACAGCATTCATATTCCGTGAAGTAGCGGAGTCGATAGGCCGTGCGCGTCGAGACTGCGTACACTGTCCTGACGTCACGAAATATACAAGGAGGGGGGAATAAAGACACATTGTGAAGGTGAGGGAGATAAGGGCCATGATGCATATAGGTTTCCAATTATTGTAACTAACAATCAATGGTAACTACCATGGTAACAGCCAATGAGCTATCAGTATAGAGAGAAACATTCACAGAGACGCCAGTAGGGCATAAATAGTAAAGAGAGCGTGGAAGAGGATATGAATGTATTGGTCTTATTTATTCATCTGAATAGAAATAATCATTAAGTACATATCTCACCCCTTATCACAGTAATATCAAATACTACAGTATACTTGTATTGTTATCTTGCATAAATACATCCCCCATCCCCTTCCCCACCCCCCTCTCTCTCATATCATGATGAGGTCCTGAACTGAATCTCACAACCTCCCCCCCCCCTCTCTCTCTCTCTCTCTCTCTCTCTCTCTCTCTCTCTCTCTCTCTCTCTCTCTCTTTCTCTCTCTCTCTCTCTCTTTTCTCATTCTCATTCTCTCTCTCTCTCTCTCTCTCTCTCTCTCTCTCTCTCTCTCTCTCTCTCTCTCTCTCTCTCTCCCTCCCCCTCCCCCTCCTTCTCTTCTCCTCCCTCTCCCTCTCTCTCCTTCCCCTTTTTCTGCCCCCTCCCTCTCTTTCCCCTCCATCTCTCTCTTTCTCTCTCTTCTCCATTATCCTTCCTCTAGACCCTCCCCTCTTTCTTATAAACAGTCACCCTCCCTCCACCCACCTGTATCTCGTACACTTGAGAATATTGAACCATCCACACTTGACGTAGTATATCTGCTGACTGGACGTAGAGTAGGTCTGGGCGTAGGACTCGGTGCGACTGGAATATCAACAACAGAGAAGAAAAGTCATCTCAAAGGTATCAAATGAAGTTCACAAAAACGTATATTTGTACATGTACACGTTTGCTCTTTATAGATCACTATAATATTCTTTCTTGTCTCATTACATACGGATATTGTTTTGATACGTTGTAGTTCCGTGTCAATGACATCACGTGTTATTACATATGGGACTGAGTCGATTAATAACGCTTTAAACGTTGACATCATGCGTACATATATCATGATGATCATGGACATTTTTTATGAAGTTGGTAAATATTCTGAAGAAAATACCGCGAAATGTCACACACCTACAACACCAACGTTGTCTGCAATATGTCTGAATGAAGTGCACATCTCAATATATAGGACCATGGATTATGTCACAGGGGATATCACGGGGTTTGTTTTTTATACGTATGTGTTTCCATAAACTGGTGCATGTTTGTCAGCTTGCCCATGAAGGGGGCAAGATCGTATCTCTACAAGGAGAGGAAAGGACAAACACGTTATACACTTTGTGATAAAACACCTTTAAGACTTTTGACAAATATTTAACACAATAAGTTACAACTCGAATCAAGCTGCGATTAACACGTCTTAAAGTCAATTGATTCAAATTCTGAATAAACAAACAAATAAACAAATTCTTCAGAAGTATGTTTTGTGACAATTCGTCAATTTTTATTTTATTTTTGTTTACTTGCTTATAATGTTGTGAATAGATGAAAAGGTTTTCACTTTTAGACAAATTTTGATCTAAATTGTGTGTGTATCAGACATCACACATGTCAGCCTTCTACGTACTTTCTGCAAGAAACATCATGCATCACAAATGACACTGTGATGACAGTTGCTTGTGGATTAACAGGGGTGATACATTCTGGTCTTAGAATCCTGCTTCGAAAAGAATTACACTGTTATGTGTCAATTTCAGGTTGAACCGAGTCATAACTTTTTTTAACTCATTTCTCAGCGACCAAAGAGTACATTAATTCCTTTGTTACTTAGTTAGTTGCTATAGTAGTGACCAGATGTATTCTCTTGGTAATTGCATCGATGACTTTATACTACACTTAATCTAAAAGCCAGGAGACTCTTGACAACAGTAATAACACATCGTACCAACCCTCTCCAGCTCATATCATTATCACCATTATGAGAATCTAACCTTGAAATTAGATGTACATACAAAATGTATAACTTGACGCAGCAGCTGTCACAAAGGATGACAAAGTTCACGCAAGCTTTTAGTCTAATTGGCTGCTACCCATCCTTGAAGGAAAGACTAACTTCATTAATCTGAATTAATGAGATAATATGTGATAGAGTATCAAAACTGACCTTGCGATGTAGAAGGAGGGAGGGAGACACGGGAGAAAGGGAAGTACAGGCAAGAGGAAGAGAAAAAATACCAAAGAGACGGGGAAATATAGAGGAGGTGTTCGAGCGCTGGAGAGATGGAGAGGGAGATGAGAGAAAGAGAGGAGGTGAGAGAGAAAGAGAGAGAGAGAGAGAGAGAGAGAGAGAGAGAGAGAGAGAGATGGAGAGAGAGGGGGGAGAGAGAGATGGAGAGAGAGATGAGAGAAAGAGAGGGTGTGTGTGTGTGAGAGAGAGAGAGAGAGTGAGAGAGAGAGAGAGAGAGAGAGAGAGAGAAAGAGAGAGAGAAAGAGAGAGAGAGGGAGAGAGAGAGGGAGAGAGAGAGATGGAGAGAGAGAGAGATGGAGAGAGAGAGAGAGAGAGAGAGAGAGAACACATATTGAGCTGAAAGGACATTATGCCACAGCCAGTCTGTATATGTATATACGAGGCTTGACCGTCAATGACAGTCATATTGATTACTCTCAGTTTGACCACAACCATGACTATGCTTATTAGCATGCCATCCGTGCATATCAACCTTGACTTCACAATTAACTGTGTACATGTTAAATCTGCCTTCAGCCAATGCATATTAATAAATCGATGTGAGTCTGCATTATTTGGTCAATCCTCACATCGGTGTACACCCAGTTGGTCAACGAACACAAACTATTTTTAGGGATTATGGTTAGGGTTGAGGGTTTCGTCCGCAAGGGATTATGTTTACAGGAAATTTTAATAGGATTTCCAAGGTTCTGAAGGGATACCAAAGCCGTAACAACGCAAAGGAGCGTAACCCAATAATTTTGCATTTTTAGTAAATGAAGAATTGTTGGCAAATAAGATGCGCTCTTTCCAAAGGTGTAAGTCTCAATTCTAATTTATTTATAATTATAAAGATAACAACTTTGTCATCTCTAACTAGACAAAAGAGCGTATCTCGAGATACGTGTGAAAATTACAAGTCCAAAGAAAACATTTAAGTTGGCTCAGTAAATGAACGTATCTTTACATATATTATTTTGCTATGGTGGTTAGGGAAGGAAAAATGATAAAAAAAAAAGCGACGCCCAAGGAACGTCTACCTGTATACATTGTCTTACCATACTAGAAAAGTGTATTACATGGATCAATACAGCAGAAGTAGTAGTGTAGTGTAGACCAAATTGTAATTTCCACAGTAGCCACTAATGGGGCGCAACACCCCTCGCCCCCTTTAGCGACACGCATTGTCATTCATCTGCTATAACCACAGTAAGTCAGAGTCAGAGTATGACAGCGCGCCTGCAGCCAGGAAGGAAGGAAGACGTAAGTTGCCTATCATTTCCTATAATCGTGTGCTGAGCAAGCTGTGAATGTACATTAACGTCGGTGCATGGGCATTGACACGTATGTTAGGTTGGGGTAGTATTGCAAACGAGTCTATCTTTTCCACTTTATTTGAGTTGATTGATGGACTGGTAGGTTGCTTGATTGATGGATTCATTAAGTCACTGCTTGACTGATCAATTGCTTGGCTGAATGAGTGAATGATAGAGTGAGTGATTGGTTGATCGAAATTTTCATTAATTAAGGAATAGACAATTGATTGATAAAATGGTTTATTACGTTTGTCAAGGAAGAAAGGGAGAGGGAGAGTGTGTGTGTATGAGAGAGCGTTACAGAGAGAGAGGAAGTGCGTCACAGGTTTTCTGTCTCAGTTAAGAAAACCAGAAACATTCCAGCGTACTGTTGTGATATCTGAGATCACATTCATGTCAAAGCTTTGCGTGTGCCTATAAAGATTATACCATACATGTCAATATCACACATCTTAATATATCACTGTTGGTGGGGTATATCAACGATTCAGAGTGATTTACTGAATACAGAGAGAAGTGCTTAACGACTCCATAATAATTTGTAATCAAATCTCACATAAACTAAAAGAATGTTGGATGTCATCACCCTTATCACTAAACAGTAAACCTTCAAATCAAGTTAGGAGTTCACTAACCCTGTCTGTTCCAGGTAAAATGTAGTTCTATATATGGGATTTGTGTGGATTACTTATGAATACATTTACATGTGGTACATAAAGTATTAAAGATGTAATGGTAATTTCACGCCACGTAATACTCGGAACACATCTTACGAGTCATAGTAACCATGCAATTTAAGATATATATATAGTAATAACCCTTATGGGTTGTAGTGTAAAAGTATTTATGGTAGACAGCTTTGAAGTGTTATTAATAAAGTTAAGGTAGTTCTATGACAAGTTAGAACATTGGACAATTTGTACCTGCGTTTGAGATGTAATGTTGATTAATTCGTTCGATTAGAGAAAACAATCAACATTTCGAGCTGTTGACTTAGATGTGTGTTCAGATGGAATATAAGTGAAACAAAATAGGAAACAAGTGTGCATTTAAATTAAAAAAATAAACTTACAATCACTATAATATCCAATTGTCCCATGTGTTATTTTTCATGTGTAGTCCACAGTCTCGCAAACGACATGGATTACACTCATCTTGACAAATATCACATATATATATCAAAATATAAACTGATGTCAAGCCAAGTGTATATATATATGCCTTTTTAATGTCCAGCTGATCATAACCTGTGCTATATGCGTACATTTACTGTCCTTGCTCTGTCTCTTTCTGTAGACTAGAAGCGTTTTCGATGAAAAAAATATCAGTTAATTGATCAGCTCATAAGCACTGAATCATGAAAGCCGAACAAAAATTATCAACTCTAAATCAGGTAGAGGTAATCAATCGCATAGTTTTTATTAGACCGAGACTGGGTATAGTTAGATGTATATTGCTTAAACGAGTTTTTGCTGGAAAGCTTTTCAGACAATAGTCGCAACGGGGCTTCTATATGTCGTAGCTTTGAAATGGGAAGCTCTCTCTGTTCGGGTGAATGAAATGTTGACATTGCAATCATGAGATGGGTCATTTGCTGAATATATACTTTATTATGTTATATATGGAACAGATGGAGACGTATACACACAACACACATCATATCCAAATACATGTGTCTCTGTCAGTATGTAAGCGGGCGTATATGTGTGAATGTATGTGTGTTTATATATGCGAGTGTATTATAAGACCTTATTTCCAAACATACGTAAATACTTCGAGAGTTCTCGAAACGCCTTATATTACCTGGAAGATAATATGTCAGACAAGTGTATCAAATAAAAGGAAGTAGAATTTTGATGATTGACCCACATAAATCTTCAAAAATGCACACAATCCGCTTTTAATGCATTCGTTGTAAAGAATTGACAACTAGGACCATAATCATAATGATATATTACATTCATAAACGCGGAAATATAGATAAAGATCATATTAAAGGAAGTGGGCATCTAGAGTAATAAGTCAACATAAGATTGCTTCAAAGAAATTTGTCTTTATTGGATGAAAAGATTTTTCTGTTAATTCTGCATTTTTTTACCATGCATCATGAGATTGAAAACAAAAATCCAATGTTATTTTTGCTTAATTATTATTTTCTTTTATGTAATTTGCTTATTTCTTTGGTAATAAAGATTTTCTTTTTAAATAAACGACGATTTATTTAGTTTTCTTAAATACCCTAGTATGAAATACAAATGTATTATCACAAATTGTTTCAACTGATAATTGTCTTTTAGAAGCAATCTGTTCACACATTCACACATATACATAATCGTACGAACTTACGCACATCCACGTTTGCACACAAATATATACAAAGATACAAACGTTTCGGCGGACCTTGCAACGTTCTTGCCTATCGCAGTTCTGCGCACCATACACCGAGATGAATATTTTCCCACGGTGGGGCTTGCTCTGAATGGCCTTAAGTCTTTCTACGCCCTCCGTGCATTTCCACACAAGCATTCCACACATATCCCATGGAAAAACCAATTTTCTGGCACAAAAAGGATTAATCTTCCCCAAAACAATTCTTTTCCTGTGGGAAACCAAAGTCGCGCATTGCTTATTTAAGGGAAGAAAACATAATGGACCAAAACATGGATGTCGTTCCGCAAACCCACGCCAAAAAGGATGTACTGCTGGTGCTAAAAACCAATGTGGTTCCTTCTAAATACCGACCTGCAAATTGTGGAAAACATCTAGAAAAAAGAGAGACGTTGTCTAATGTTTCTTACGGTAATAATATGCTTTGTTGTTTTGTTATCATTATGCGAGTCTTCTTGCAAGACATGTACAAACGAAGCTAAACGAAACATAACATGCAGATGCATTGAGTAGTGAAGTGATTAAGTTATTAATATACAAAAAGTAAAAACAGCCAGTGATTTTGCAAGTGAATGAATAAGTGAGCGGTAGTGTCACTACCCTTTTGCAAGATATGTGATGTCCTGGGCCGTCTTGCATTATATGTTACGATTAAACGAAAGTCCCAAAATTAAACGAAACTCTTTAAAAATTAAACGCAACTTTGCGTTTAATCCTTATTTCATTGCACAAAGAGATACGTTTTGTATAAAATACAACTACATGTACAAACGGCAACTCCTATGGATAAAGCGCATCTTTGCGATTTGTATATGATCTAATGCAATTTGCGTTTAGCCCCACCTCTCTTTGTGCAATGCGCGACAGATAAAAGTTGAGTTTGATATTTGCGTTTAATTTGAGTTGTGTTTAATCATAGCTTTACTACGTGCAAGACGGCCCAATATTGCCGAAATATTTTCAACTGTACCTTTGCACACAACAGATGCCGAGAAATATGGAGGCTATATCGAGTCCAGTCACACGTTAACACTCCTGGGTAGCGAGTGGCATGTGGATTTAACGGCGAACCCACAACCTCTTCTTAAAGTTCCCCTTGTTCAACCTCGACACCACGACGCGTTCAATATTAAAGCGGTTGTTTTTTCCTTTACATCCCTCGCCCGTACCACGCCTCACAACGCTACCGTGGGCTGTTCAGCAAAAACAACGAAAAGCGCTAAACAGATGAAACGGACGGACGTCAATTGGCGATAAACCAAAGTATCCCTTCACAGCAAAGATTCACATGCAAACTAACACAAAGTTTGGTTCTGTTTGGAAGCATTCGATGTATCATTATGGGTCAGATGTAGTTCATGCTGGATCTATTTATCGATATTCTTTCCCACCGATCTGTTGTATGCATTCGTCATTCTACTCGGCTTTCATTTCCTCCCGTAGGCCGGGGTCAAGGTCGGCTCTGACTCCTATTTCCAGGGTTAGGGGTTCAAACCGTTTAGAAGCGCATATGAAATGAGTGGTCCATCGATAGTTGCGGATGAGGTACATGCGTTTGCCGTAAATACCTCAAGACCGCGTGGCTTATCGTGTAACAATGCACCCAGTTTCTTGACACGATGTAAACTTATTCCATGGTCAAATTGATATATCTCTAATGGATCAACGTTGTATTGTTTTTGTTAGTAATGTCATGGCGTATGTATGTATTGGTTATGCCAATTGTTTTTCAAATTGCATCGGATGTCTTCAGCCGTTAACCTGTGTAGGGAAATCACGCACCTGCCAATGGAGACCGTATTTTCTGTTACCCTTGAACAAAATGTCACACTGAACCCGGTATTAACATAATTACAATGTTCTGTACATAAATTTTGATTTATGATATACATGATATAAGGACTGCGTTGCTTGTGTCTATATAGGCTTCGCTGCTTAAAATATTTTGCTTTCAGATGAGTAGCATGTGAAGCCTGCACAGCCGCGCCCAAACTAGTCATTTCAGAGAAAAGTACCAAATTTCGCATTTGCTTGTCTTCATAGATCAAAGCTACAGAGTTGAATATATTCTTCAGATATATTTACATATATAATAATTGCTCGTTACTAACTTTGTGCTTTTATTGTTATCGTTACCATTTCTACTAGCCTTGTTTATCCAATATCAATAACTTTGACTCTATAGGCAGGTGTCAACGGAACAAGAGACTGCCGTGACAGATGATCCGCCATTATTCTACATGAATAGTGCCATTATGAGAGGAAATAATTACCGCCCCTGCCAGGAAGATATTCACCGTGGGTTGTTGGTTTTTTTTTTTTCAAATTAAGTTGAACGTATGATAAAAGATTGCTAATTACTGTTCATTGTTCTATTATTGTTATCATTTATTCACTTTGGGCGCAATACCGATCATGCGGTTCGACAAACATAATGGAGAAAAATTGAGCAGGAGTAGGGGTGTAGTGACAGAGGGAAAGGGAGAAAGATAAAGAGAGAGAAGGAAAAAAGAGAGATACTGTGTGTGCATATGCTTGTATGTGTGAGCATATTTTATACGCGTGCGTGTGTGTGTGTGTGTGTGTGTGTGTGTGTGTGTGTGTCAGAGAAAGAGAAAGAGGGATAGAGTAAAAAGCGCGCGCGCGCGCGCGCGAGAGAGAGAGAGAGAGAGAGAGAGAGAGAGAGAGAGAGAGAGATCATCATGCTCTCAACGTTAACGGTTTAGCACGACGACCATGGCGACGGCATGAGTGTCCGTCCTCGATTACGTCTGCCCATCGTAGTTCCTGATGTTTACTACTTGCGTTCTTTGCTTCTGAGCGGACAGATCAGGCCAGCTAAGGACAAGGCTACCCCTCAGAAGCTCGATCTGCAATGCTCATTAAGAAAATAACAACTACGCTTGCCAATTGGGCCAAGTGTAGACCGGTTCCCAGACTCACTGTCACTGCCAGCTTCCACCGAAAGAAGCTCGCGAAGGTTATCTACGCATTTCTTCTCGCGTGCCGCCCCTGCCGCGTCCGCAACCCCGCGTCCTGGCCTGGTCTTCAAATGAGTCATACCAACCAGCGCTCTATTGCCGTGGAAGACGATGACGTCATGGAGGTGGTATTACTAGTGTCCTGGTGACAACGAACGGCAGTGGGTGACTTGTGTTCGGAGACAAAGCCGGGATGTATCAGGGGGTTGGGTGTGGTGCATGCGCAGTAGCACCCCTAAATACCACAATTCCCCCTGATTTTTAATCAAGCAGCATAGCAAACAAATGAAGACTGAATGCTTAGTGATATGGTTAAAACTATTGGCACAAGATGATCTTAAAGCAATGATATTATTACAGATATGTTAAAAGTTATAGTCATATGGCGATCTCAAAATCGTGTATGTTCCTGAGAGTTACATCCGTTCATTGACATGGAGAAACGATATGTTGACCCTATTTCAAAAGCAGTGTTAAATGTGGAGTCCACTGAGTATGTTTTTTATTTCATATAGCAAAATGCGCGTAAGCAAAATTTAATCTGTTGTCACACGAGAATGTGAACGCGCCACGGCCTAGTACATGTATTTATTGTGGAACCATGCGCATTTGCATGTACATGTATCACTTTAAGAGATCCGCCCAACCTCACAACTTCATCGGTGGGTGTTAGTCTGGAGAATCCGCAGTGTGACAAGGTAACATGAGGGATGGGGAGGGGGTAATTCAACGATGTATGGAGGAAGGGCTATTGATCATTTTTGGTTTAAAAATTCTCATTTTGAATTATCATTTAAACTTTCACCATCAAGTTGTAGGCCGACTCTGAAGGGGATTTTAGCCATCGTTTTGTTTTATTCAAGTTATTTCCAATCATTTAACTCTTTGTGTGATACATGTGCCCTTTTTTTCACAGGTAGTACACACAAACCACATTGATCAATACTTGGTTTGGTACTCAAAGTGCTAAAAATACACACATAACATTCAGTAACATATGCATTATAGGCTTATTGACAAACGCATGAATAGCACAAGGAGCGTATACAATTAATGCAATATAATCGTGTGCGTGTTAAAATGCACATACCATTTTCACTGTTTATTGCGATTATCAAAATCATCAACAAGAAAGTATTTGTATCAATGATTTAATACTTAAAAGTATTAAAATGCAACATGGCTTTTTTTACAATCTGTCCCTTTCTTATATTCTGTAAAGAACAGGCCTGGTTAAAAAAAGGAATCTCTGGTCATTCAACTCAATGCGAAACCAGTGAATCCGGGTATTTACGAGAATAGGGTGGTGGTTTCTTCTAGTTTCTCCTGTTTTGTTTTGTTTTTATACTTCTTCTCCTCCTTTGTGACCCGACTGGTATAATCATAACGAAAGAAAAGTTCAAGTCACGTGGGATAGGCAAGCAACTAATCATCGTTACCATGGTAATTGGGTTTAATTCTTCACGTACGCCACATGCTGTGCGAGTACTTCCTATCGCTGCGAAGATGGTATGTTAGACATTGGAAATTAGGTAAATACAGCAGTGACTTGTATCGACACTTGCTCGGAGAGTAAGTGACGGAATATTAGATCGGGAAGAAAACTCTGCTTGACTTATGTACTTGACAATACAAGTATTTCCTTACCTCGTTTCCTTGGCGCATCTCCCATTACCCTGTGCGTTGCTTAGCGACGAGCTGAGCAGGGTGGTAAGGACCAGAAGCGGTATCCTCCAGGCAGTCATACTGAAATGGAGGGGAAGAGGTGATGGGGTTGTCATGGTGATTTTTTAAACTGAGGTCATGGACAATGGATTTATTTTGTTTTTTTATTTTGTTTGTGGTTTCCCTTCCTTTATCGAAATCATTTTCTTGTTTTCTTGTGGTGAACATTGTGATGAGGATGAGGAGGATACTTAGTAAAAAGGGAAAAATCTCGATGATTGCGACGCTAATGAAGGTAATGATGTTTATGATGATGAGGAGGAGGAGGAGGAGGAGGACGATGAGGAGGAGGACGATGAAGATCGGGATATATTGGAGGAAAAACCTCGATGATTGCGATGAATGAATGATGAACATAATGTTGATGATGATGAACATGTTGTTGATGATGATGATGATGATGATGATGATGATGATGATGATGACGGTGTATCACCATAAAGTGCTTTTAAACAGAAATATGTGTCACGCATGCGTTTCACAACCAACGTCAGGAAAAATAGCATGTACCACACATGTATGCGATATCAATTAACCCTGGTCTACAGGCATAATAGGTATGAAGGCGGACCATCATGTAACAATTACCAAACGGCATTGATGACATCCGGGTTCACAAAAACAAAAACAATTACTGCACTTTTCATATATCGTATGTGTTACTAAAAATGTGTTAATTATCACCGTATCCTTCATGAATATGATGATCAAATCACTATTTTCAGTACCAAATCTTCCGGTCCATGATGCCATTTTTTCTCTTTCATGGAAGTCATCCTTATTATGGTTGTTACTAATACCTCATTTATTGTTATGGGAAGAAAGGGAAATGAATTTTATATTTTCAACGGATGTGGAACTAGTATTATAATTTTCCTAAAAAGGACGACATATGATGTATTTCTGTCCTATCAAAATAAAGATAGAAATGAAATGCTTAGTTAACAGCATGATCAATTGGCAGACATTGTGCAGTTGTGAGAAGAAAATGATGATTGGCAATTGAAATCAAATTTAGGCTTAAAGGCAAGAAACGATTTCACCACTTGATTTTACATTCACCGCTCCAATACTATAATATGATTCATATAAATGTGTGTGTGGTCTTTCGTGTTACCCTATTTTTCATCTTTCACAACGGTTATCATTATCTTATCTTTTAAACTTGGTGATCATAAGAGAAGAATCAACATGATTAAATTCAGTTCAAATTTATTTGTTTTGTACAAGACCAGCATTATGAGAAACAATAGCAATATATGAACGAATAGTTCCGAGAAATTGCAACATAATGCGCAAATGTGTGGGCGTGTGGGTAGCATGTGGGTTTGTGTTAATCATGATACGAACACCTGTCAAGCACATTATGTCCAGCCACAAGATACACAAAGAACAAATAGGTTTCATCATTGTATAAAATAGTTTAGAAATAGTATCGCACAAAGGTTCATCTCCACATCAACCCCTCAAAATCTCCCATCCCCCCCCCCCTCTCTCTCTCTCTCTCTCTCTCTCTCTCTCTTACTATCTTCTCTCTCTCTCTTTCTCTCTTTCTCTCTTCTCTCTCTCACTCTCTCTTTCTTCCTCTCTCTCTCTCTCTCTCTATCTTCTCTCTCTCTTTCTCGCTCTCTCTTTCTCTCTCTCTCTCTCTCTTCTCTCTCTCTCTTTCTCTCTTTCTCTCTCTCTCTCTTTTTCTTTCTCCCTTCTCTCTCTCACTCTCTCTTTCTCTCTTTCTCTCTCTCACTCTCTCTTTCTCTTTCTCTCACTCTCTCTTTCTCTTTCTCTCTCTCTCACCCTCTCTTTCTCTATCTCTCCCTCTCTCTCTCTCTCTCTCTCTCTCTCTCTATGGTCTCTCTACATGCTCACTTTCTTTATTTCTGGATATCGCTTATTTCCGTTACCTTTCTCTTTGCGTGCCGTATCTATGTATCTCTCTCTTCCTTCCTCTTATCATTCACTCTCTGCCCGTATCTCGTATTGCGTAATCTCTCTACCCCCCCTCAACACACACGCGCGCGCTCCCCCCCCCCCCCTCTCTCTCTCTCTCTCTCTCTCTCTCTCTCTCTCTCTCTCTCTCTCTCCCTAGATATCTCCCTCTTTCTCTTTCTCTTATTACTCTTACACTACTGGCCAAAATTGATTAGCCACCTCCTGTAAAAGGGTTCTTCATGTGCATTCTTTAGAAATGCAGTAAGAAAACTTTGTGTACTGACAAATAAATCTTAATTTCTAAGCCCAAAATGTATGAAAGGACCTTTTTTCTCTCTATGAAACAATAAAGAAATCGCAATATAATGGGAAAACTGATTCAGTGTTTGGTTTGTCCACCTCTTGCCTGGATTAAGGCAACAACGCGTTTTGGCATACTGTCCACCAGTTTCTTCAAATATTCAGCTGGGATGGCTTTCCACTCTTGTTCAATTCTTTCCTGTAGTCCTGCAGCATTCCTGAATCTATTTTGTTCAATTTTCCTCCCAATGAAGTCCCACACATGCTCGATTGGCTTCATGTCAGGACTGTTGCCAGGCCAAGGCAGAATCTCGAGATGGTTTTCTGCTGCCCACTTCTTCACAGCCCTGGCAGTGTGACAGGGAGCATTGTCTTACTGAAACACTGCCTCTCCATCTCCGAATAGATGTTTCATTGATGGTAGAGCACAGTATTTCAAGATCTTGATGTAATGTTCCCCATTAATGGAGCCATTCACCTGGTGTATCTGAAATCTGAATCTCTCTCGATCCATTCCTCTTTATTTCTCTATCACTCTCTCTCTCTCTCTCTCTCTCTCTCTCTCTCTCTCTCTCTCTCTCTCTTCTCTTTCCTACCCTTCTTGTCCTATACGTTCGCCAGTTCACTATTCATCGCGTTCTCTTTGTTTTCTTTCTTTTTCTATCTACCTAAATTAAGTAAATATAAATATCTTCTTCCTGTTCCTCTTGCTCTGTTGTCTCCTTCTCTCTCACACTCATGTTCATGCGCCTTTTTAGTCAAATCTACCCTGCGGTAAGGGCCATTATTTCACTGATGATAGTATAAGCTCAATTTAAGGATGATTTCTACGCAAAAAAAGTCAGACGAAATGTGCAAAACACGTGACGAAAAGTTTGATGGTAGGACGTAGCAGAAGCTTACCTTACAGTATGCATAATCCAATTGAGAGATCTCGTAAAGAAAGAACAGGCATCCACGATTATTTGTGCTTGTCCTATTACGTCTGTGGGCTCATATCGCAGATTAACTGTCAAACTGTGATTCTCCTTGTCCCAATAATGACTGACGACGTTGGTCTGAGTAAAAACAAAAACTATACACGGCCGATTGCCATGCTATGCACAGGAAATGGTATCAACGCGCTCCTCGCTCAAAACAATTCCTTAAAGCGGAAACTTTACCGGGGAGTTATTATTGGAGGTACATGGCGTGTCAAAAAAAAAAGAGATTGCGCGTAGTGGATCTATGCACTGGCTTCCCATATAAGGGCTAGATCGTATGCATGCCATGAGGTGCAATGTACATCGACATGACTAATGAGGCTATCCAATGTTTTATGATGTACATACTCATAACTCATGTGTCATTACACTGAATTGTCATTATAATTGTTGCTGTTTTAACATCATCAACATTATTATTATTATTATTGGCATTGCTATATTTCTTTTTTATTACTATTTTCTGCTTTCATTATCATTACTATCATTTTAATGATACTTGTACCTGAAGAACAATCACTTTGAGGAAGGGAATTGTGACTTTCTTTTTGATGTAATGTGCAATAAAATAACAAACTAAAAGGAAAGTGGAAAAGGGCGACATATTATGTGACGAATAGTTTGGCAGATACCCAGACTGACATTTCATTTTATTCCCCGTATCGTGCACATGGCGAGGACGAAAATTTACGCCAAAATGAAAATGATGAATTTAGAACCAGAACGACGGGGGTATGTGCACGTCTGATAGAAGACATCAGCCATTCCAGCCCAATCGTTAAAAGGAGATACCCCTCTGTCAGTTCGAACTGGTCATACATGACGGGCTGGGGTGGGGCACCGTTACTGCGTCACTGATGCTGATACTGATGTATATATTGTATAAAATAAACATAAAATATGTTTAGATTGTGCCAATCATGCGCGACTGCTAAACTCAATCAGGACGAAGGCCTTTGTAAAGCAAAACTGATCACTCGTTGGCTTTTAGATTTGCAACACTATTTTTTTTTTCAAATTAAATTTCTTTATTAAGAAACGGAATTTAAATTACATTCTAAATCAATAAAGCGTCAAAATCATTCAAGTTCGAGCAAAATAGAGCAGAAGAGGGATTTCAACCTTTTCAGCGAGTTACCAATTTATATTTAGTGCCCATTTGCCCCTTATTTTGCTTAGAAAAATCATAACGAAGGAGATATATATCACTGAATGCCCCAAATGGATTCATCATGTGTAGAAATGAAATGTATGCTCTCTCATATCATGCATTTTTTTGTCTTCTATTTGTCTTCTATTTGTAATACTTGATATCAATAGTGTCATCCCCAAACCACATATTTGTGGTACTTGGTCCTGAATGGGTTAAATGTATCATATTGATTGTGGCGTTAATTTTCGTCCACACCATGCGCACGTTACGGGGAATAAAATCAAATGTCAGTCTAGGTATCTGCCAAACTATTAGTCACATATCTCACCCTTTTCCATTTTCCTCTTAGACATGTTAGATGTTCATTTTATTGCACATTACAGCGAGAAGAAAGTCCCAATTCCCTTCCTCTCATTGATTTTCTTCAAGTACCATTAACGAAGATGTGTTAAAGTCCAGATATCAATTAGGGGGAGGGGCTTATATGTAATAAAAATAGAGCGATCACAAAAATCAGGATTTCTACTTCATGTAATGCTGTCATACTTCCTCTTCTCATCCTAGCATACCATACAAACTGCCAGCTCGGAATAACGACAAATAAGACAATAGACACACCAAGTGGAAATGTAAGCTATGAGTCATATAATTATTAAATGTTTCTCAGAAAAAAAAAGAGAAAGAAGTAGCGGAAGGATCTTGAGGATATGATTGATCAATCAAAGTAGTGATTCATGACAGTTATCTGTCGATCTTTCTGTCCACCCCTTTTAATAGCTAATCGTGCTTCCGTGTGAGACAAAGTTGTGGGTGTAGAGGCGAACTGGCGATACTACAAATGCGAATCAGGAAAACTAAATCGACTTATATCTTACCCACGATTGACATGTTTTTTTTTGTACCCCAAAATCCCCATCGGAAAATATAACTTGACACACCCCTGCTTCAAAGTGCGTTCTCCTACATTATCGAGTGGGTTTGCGGATCTACTCTTTATGTTTCAATAGTGCCATTCTCATTGGGCTTAAGAAATCGCGAAGTTAGAAAATTCTCGAAGTAAGGGTGAAAGTTGCCTAGCAACCGTACCAAAAGCCGAACGGTCCTATTTTCCCGGTCCCCTAACTTCTCGATTTTTCTAACTTCTCGATTTTTTAAAGCCCAGTGAGAATGGCACTCATGTGCCATTTCTACTAACACCAGTAATACACATAATCCCATAGAGAAGGATTTTATCTGGCACAAAAGGGTTGTAAAGCAAACAATAAGTGAATGAACATTGTAATGTGCAAGAACCGACATCGCTTTTTGACAGATATCGAATAAAGCCGGTCTATGCTTGCTTTATCATTCTTTCTTCGTATGGCATCACCATATTGCCGATTTAATCATTATGGGAAGCAGCTTTTCGCATATCCTCACTACATGTCACAGTTGATCCATTTTCTGTCCCACATGTTCTCAAATTCCTGCTCTTCCTGGAAGCATGGTCACATGCCTGTGATGACACGCCCCATCTAGGCTTTTATGTTAACTATGAGAAATTAAAAAAAATGTATATGAAAAACAAATACATTGATATTGAGGCTACCCGTATTTCTGCCACAAGCAGTTTATTCAAATCTCTTTGCCTCGTTAAAAAAGAGGTGAAAGAAAGTTCAAGACTTTAGACTTAATCTTTCAAACTGAGACTACCAGCCATTTGTCTCAAAATGCCGATTGTTCCTAGAGTTTGAATAGATTGTACGCCAGACACACAACAGCTCTACCTAGGAAACCAAATGAAGTACCTAACCTACAGCCAAATGTTCAAGCTAGGGAACAAAAAATGGAACACGTCCCGTAATCAGATATAATACTTGTAAACTATGTCAGATATACAAAACATATACCTAGGAAACCAAATGAAAGTCCGAATAAAACATCATACTGCCAAATGCTAAAGCTAGGAACGACAACACGTACAGTAATCAGATATTATAATTGTATTTCAGGCAGACAAAGGAATTGAATAGAAAAGCAAATGATGTACCTAATAAAACACCATACTACCTAATGCTAAAGCTAGGAACGAAAACGGAGCACGTACATTAATGAGATATCATAATTGTATTTCAGTCAGACATAGGCATTGTATAGAAAAAGCAAATGATGTACCTAATAAAACATCATACAGACATAGCTCAAGCAGGGAAACAAAACGGAACACGTACAGTAATAAAATCTAATAATTTTATGTCAGATCGACAAAAGCTCTGCCCAGGAAACCTGATGAAGTACCCAATAAAACATCACACAGACACATCCCTCAGATAGGAAACAAAATGGAGTCCCTATACAGTAATAGATCATCAATATTGTACAAAAAAGTTCTACCTAGGAAGGCGCATTACTCACATGATTTTTTAATGCAGGATGGATTAAATTGATTAGTTAAAGTGAGACCCTTCTACTTAATTAGTGCATGAACATGATGAAATATTAATTCATGTATATCTTTGCGTGTCAAGCACTACGGTGGTCGATGGTATGTGATGTGTGTGTGTCGTTTGTGTGTGTGTGTGTGTGTGTGTGTGTGTGTGTGTGTGTGTGTGTGTGTGTGTGTGTGTGTGTGTGTGTGCGTGTGTTTGTGCGCATGCTTGTGTGTTTGTTATTTGTGCAAAATGTATCAACTGCGCACGAAGATTTAAATAAAATATGGATATTAATTAACAACTAACTAACAAAAAAAGATCTTAGTGATGACAACCGTCAGAGCATTCTATACACAGAGTTGACCGACTTGGTTTTAATAGGTAGCAATTCTGCGCACATTCTTTTGATACCTACTTGCGACACAACAGCAGGCGCCATGTTGCTACCTATTGACACCGAGTTGGCCAAAATCTGTTGAACTATGATTAGAGCGCCATTCACGAGAGTTGCAGGACAGCTCACCGTGTAATGCTAAAGGCGCACATATATGTGACATTCAGGATAATTACACTCAGATAAAGAAAAAACACATTTTCAAGGGTACGTGACAATGACAACATTATCTTTAATATTTTTATTCTTATATTTCTTCTTATATTTATTCTTATGTAATAAGGTAACCTACTAATATACTATGATTTCGACGAATCGATAAAATCGGCATTACTACTTAAAAAGTTCTTAATACGCTTACGCTTAATAACCAATTTCAGCGATAGTTTATTATTTCGTTATGATATCTAATTATAAAGAAAGGAGAATGCAAAGGATTTCTTCACATCGACAGGAATAACCGTCTCCCTCTTTTTATTTACATACTCTTGAATAGTTTGAATAGTTGGGGTATCCAGGGGAGCATCATACAATCTCAGCGAATCAAAGGCATAAAAGAGAAAGATTTGCCGCTCTAGTTTCTCGTTGCACGGCGGTGCTGACTCAGGAGCGTTGATATCTGATAGGATGGTATTGCAACTCGATATACGGATGAGGGCAAGTATGCTATGATTTCAAAATAGCCAATTGTACTTTTAACTCTTTGTGTGCCACGTGTGTCATTTTTTCACTAGTAATACATATAAGCCCCATAGAATAGCAGTTTATCTGGCACACAAACATGACAAAGAGTTAATGTATTGAGAAGGAACACAGTATCTGACGTTATTGATTGTATAATCATATCAGTTCTTTCATCTCGAGGGGACACAATAGGGTGACTGCGCATGGAATACCTGTGTTATGAAGTACCAGTGTGATCTCGATGGCGCATACCTCGACAGGAGGGACATTTTCGTGTCCCCTAATCCCTTTCCTGTTCTTGTCGCCCCTTGCTGATTATAATTTTTCTCAAAATACAAACTTAAGAATTTGAGATGGGTATAAAAATGCTAAGGGCGTACGAAGTAGTGATTTAAGTGAAGGGTTCTGCTGTTCTAGTGGTATGAGCCTCATGCATAAACAAAAAAAAACGAACGCAGGCATTCGGTTACATCAGCTACCATCTATTATCCCTTACAGAACGAACGATGAGAAGCACGACTTTCAGCACGAACGCGACACAGCCCACTGACAGCAAGATTATAGCGAGCACAAAATTGGCATCGACATCGAACTCGATCATCGCCTCTTGCTTCCTTCCCCAAATGATCGCGGACAACGCCCAGATGATGACCGGGAAGGAGAGCAGGTTGTAGCGGAGGTAGCGATCCCAGAAATGGAGGTCGAGGAAGATGTATGCGATGACGAGGAGGAGAACGATGACGAAAGCGACGGTGGAACCCGTGGCGATCGACGCACCGAAATCGTAGGTGATCATCATGGCGAGGTTGATGTGGGTAGCCAAGGCTGTCCACGTACCGAAGATCGATAGACCGTTGAGAACCAGGATGCGGTAGATCCATAAGTCGGCTCGACTGTCGAAGATGAGAAAGACCAAGATAACTATTTAAAAGAAATGGCTATAAAGATAGATAAACACATCAAGCCATGTACATCGACAGATAGATAGCTGGATAGATAGATAGATAGATAGATAGATAGATAGATAGATAGATAGGTAGATAGATAGATAGATAGATGGATGGATAGGTAGATGTATAGATAGATAGATAGATAGATAGATAGATAGATAGATAGATAGATAGACAGATATAGATAGATAGATAAATAGATAGATAGATAGATAGATAGATAGATAGATAGATAGATAGATAGATAGATAGATAGATATAGATGGATGGATAGGTAGATGTATAGATAGATAGATAGATAGATAGATAGATAGATAGATAGATAGATAGATAGATAGATATAGATGGATAGATAGATAGACAGATAGATAGATGGATGGATGGATAGATAGATGTATAGATAGATATAGATATAGATAGATAGATAGATAGATAGATAGATAGATAGATAGATAGATAGATAAATGGAAAACGAACTGAATATTACGCTTTGTCGATTCCAGTGAAAGGTTATATTGCCACTCTCTCTCTCTCTCTCTCTCTCTCTCTCTCTCTCTCTCTCTCTCTCTCTCTCTCTCTCTCTCTCTCATATGATGACAAGTCAGGGAACTTTCAGAATTAGGTCTGCAAAAGGGACGGGCTACCTTTAAGATGCAGACACATGAGATCCTTACCGGGAGAAGCTATCCTCGTAGCGCGCGAGTCCGCGGGTCAGCAAGGCTATGCAGGTCCACACGGAGACGGGGATAATGACGATGACGGCGAACGCCGCCCAGATGATCTCGTAGCACCACACGAAGTACCACACGCTGATGGCGACCAGGCTGACGATGTACGATATGACGAAGGGTAGATTGATCACGGGCGGGTTGAGATAGACGGGGCCGTGGTCGTTCCGGCGGCAGAGGTTGATGAGGACGTAGACGAGCC
>OZ022579.1:3318046-3473046 GCA_963669155.1 Arbacia lixula
ACTATAATCGTTGGTGTGTAAAGAGAAACCAATCGGTAACTCTTTCTGTGTTATTTGTGCCTTTACTTACCAGTAATGCGCACAAATCCCATAGACTTTGTCTGCCATATAACGGATTAATGGTCTCCTGTTACCGGGTTCTGGAAGGCATGAATTAACCATTTTTGATATTATATTTTTTTTAATTATTTGTATGAGCATTGTGAAATGGCACCCAAATGACTCATAGGCATGATATGCACCCTAAACGTCGGTTTCTCAGAGAGACATAAAATATCTCAACAATCTTTCAGAAACGTACGTCTGTTGTTTTTTTTTACAATTCTTCCACTTCGACTACCATAATAAAAATGCAGTCACACAGAAATTCGTAATTATTCGGTTGACGAGAGAGGGTGCAGTACTTCAGTTGACTAGTTCCTGTTCAGCTAACGCCGTTTTGTAATGCAACGCAGTATTATTTTTCAAGTACCTTACGGATAACAAAAATATCGGTTAGTATTTAAACCACAAATCAGTACAATGTAAAAATGTGCATTCACTGAAACAAATTATATAGTTTCGACAGTATGGTATAAATAGTGTTCATAAACGATACAAATTGCCTTGCTGTGGGTCACTAATGAGTTATTTTTGGTCACAACTTCTTAATCACATTTTATTAATAGATTAACCCATTATTCCGATCAGGATTAGATACTAGTATACTTCAATATGATATTTCATGACGAATTTATATCTTACTGATTAAACAGATTGTAAACCATTGACTGTCCTAATGTATGTAATAATATGCATTCTCTTGCTGAGTAATGAGTACACATCAACGTAAACAAGTGAATATTTGCGTTTTACGCATTCACTTTGGCCCGTCTTCTGAGCATAACGCAAACAGTGTAGTTCATATGCTTTACATGGACTAACTTAATGGGACTCGACATGAAATAACAGAAAATATCATTATTGATTCAATTCAATTGATCCTCGGAAGTATTATATATGTTATATTTCTCCACTTGCATATCAGAGAGATTTCAGCGTGTGCACGTCTTTGTTTACCCGGATGTTCCCATTGCATATTTCTTTTGATTTGGGGTAACATTTATTTGGACGGAATAAAATGTTTCTCACGCATAAACATAGTGAAGACGATGTAAACAGAGCATAGTGATAAAACCTAATTTTTTTAGCATTAATACACAGCAATTCCATGTAGCCGCTCTTTGTGTGGCACACAAAGGGTTAAGTGATTTTTCTTTTCCATGCATTGTCATCCCATCATATAATATTTTCTGTAGATCCATCTTTTGGTCAAATAGTTTGAGTTGACGATGATGAGTTGAATAAAACAGACCTCAGATGAATTCCAAATAACGGACCTCCTATCTCTCTCTCTAGTCTCTCTCTCTCTCTCTCTCTCTCTCTCTCTCTCTCTCTCACTCACTCACTTTGTCACGCGAGTTCCATCCATTATCCTTTATCGTTAAAAGCGCATCCATTTTTTGTCAAGAAGTCTCCTCCGCTTGTTTTTGGCACCATGCAGCAAATTTTGATAAATAAGGCACTCATAATCTTGTTACAGAATCGTTCCTATAGGGAATAGTGTAGTGTAACTCTTGCAAACACCGTTAGACAGCTGCATTAAATGGCGATGACGTTGATATTAAAGGTTATTTTTCCTCCTGTACTTGAAGGGTCCATGTTGATGGAACCTGTCCCACTCTGCCCATAAAGCGGGGTGACAACATTTTCCCAAACTCCGACATGATGTCACATAAGACGCTACCCGTCGGCCTGTCTCTGATGATCGGAGGCGCCATAGTAGTCCCTACGGGGGTGGCCGCCGTCTTCCGGTCCGCCACATTTCCGCGGCCTCCTCCACCTCCCGGTCGAGGTCCCGCCTCACGGTATCTCCGATTGCTGATAGCGATATCACATCCACTACCATGGCAATCGTCGTCGATTGATGTTCCAACGGTGGCCGATGAATAAAAACGACCGTTCTTCGTAACAACAGCTATGCTACTGTGGGGATCCATAAGGTGCAGACGGTGTCGCGGTGAGATCCCCGCGCCTACGACTCTGGCAGACGACCGAGTAGTGTGGTTGCCAGCTGCGATTTTGTCCGTATCTGCGTTACAGACAGGGTGAGTGTCATCTTCTATCATATCTATATCGCCTTGCCAATCAAGCAGCTCGTCTTCATCATCACTGCAAGCAGACTCCTGACAGGCCTCCATACTCACGCCGCACCCTCACACCACGACAGCAGATTCCTCCTCGTATAGACCAACTATTGTCTCGATCTCTATAAACCAATAATCCTCAGTTCACAAATGCATGCCAAGTTTCTGCTGCGATGTGCGATGTGTTTATGTTGACACGTCTAGATGTACCCTCGGTATTCGACGCAGACACTATCATTCACCGACGTAACTGTCCACTGTTAGAACTCTAAAACCAGTCGGCGTGTACATTATGGGATCGATTGATAAACGGCCCTTAAAATCACTAATCAACAACAATGTTAAAAAATGTGATACACTCCTACACCGCACATGATAACGCCATAATTTTATAACGTTGGTCAGTGGGCGAGCCGACAGGATAAAGTCTTACTTGGTTGCGGACTCACTTGCAAGGCAGGCAACGATTCCTTAGAAAGCATCGCGCCCTTAAAGAATGCAGGATTTGGGATTGTACATTAATAGTGTGCATTCAAGTAAAAAGCGTGCGGCCAAACGCTGAGAGGATACCTTAATTTCGAGATAAAGAAGGGCATTGAGAATACTCAAGGACGTATCAAGCTCGCTCTATACATCCTTCAAATACAATAGATATAAGTTTTGAAATCCCGAGCGTTGTTTTTTTCGCCCTTGGACGTTGAGTATCCGTCTTGTCACGTAGAATCATGAAAGATTTTTTTTTTCTTCTTGTTCTCAAAGAAAATATGCATCCATGTAGGCCTACCTGTGCATTTAATACATCATCAGAAGCACGTTTTTACACACGTACCTGTATTTAAAAAAAAAAATCAGTCCGTTGTCCAAAACAGAATAAGGAACAATTTATGTAATTATATTTACACAACACATTTATGGGAGAACATCTCGCAATTGACGTCAAAAAATTAAAATGTCAAAATCTAATAGCTTTCTTTTCCTTTGACCGATTTTCGTCAAACCTTCACTAATGATTTTTATTTAATGTTTCTACTTTTATTGAATCAAAAGAAATTTCTGCGTGAACTATCCCTTTAAAAGGCGCGTGTGCAGTATCCGTTACACGAAATAGATCAACACAACAACATACTGAGAAGCCACTTTCACGTGGAATTTCTAAGCTTTGAAAAAAATAATTCTTTGTAATTCTATCGCCTAACCGCAGTCCTGACCCTCTACACACTTTTACAAATATTATGTAATAGAGTTTGTGTTGGTTCTCCGACACAAATACATGTATAATAGATCGCGATCCCGTTTTTTCGTCACGGTTGATTTCCCAGGTCGGCTTATAGGCCAGCGGCATATTTCGATATATTTACCTAATCGCTCAATTTTGTCTAAAGGCACTTAAGTTGGCAACAATACAGATTGATACTTGTATCTCTAAATTTACTAGTAAATGGTTGATATGTATGCATAATTATTTTAAGCACGTCAGTAACTACTATACTATACCGCTTTCTATTGGCAACGATGTTTTCAATCAAAAACATTGATCACTTTATTTTCGTTTATCGTACCAAGGCCGTAGAGGGCGGCTCACAAAACAAACGGAAGGCGCTGAAAATTGAAATGTTTTTGGATCCGCGCAAGCGGCTGTCGAGTTTTAAGTGATTTTGTATAGGTTTTCTGCAAGCAGTCGTCTGTAATTAATATTTAGGCACAAAAAATAATGATTCCTCCAGACTGTAGGACTTGATGCCAGCAATATGTCGAGGTGTAAGTAAAATCAACGCGTCATTCCGTCTAAAAAATAGGACCTGCTCCCGTCATGCCCACGGCCATAGACTTTAGAACACGATTCTAAATATGTGGGACTGTAATGTAAGAATTAGGCTTGTCTATGCAGTGCCTTGGCATTGTCATCAACACCATTTAATTTTTAGTCTAATGTAACAGAGCCAGCCCAGAGGAATTGCCTCGTAGTACTGAAATTGTTGTAATTGGGATGATTTAGTGGTGCAAGTGTACAATACTGTCTCTAGACATGAAGAACAAGTTTTGTAATTAATATAGTAAATCTGACTTTGTTTTTGCTCTCACTTCTCGGGCTATGGCCTATGGGCTTGGCTGTCGGTGCCAATCACCATCTAAAAAGCACTCAGAATTTGGATTGTTAACACAACATGGAGAATGGACCCTTCTGTACTATGTCATGTGTAGCACTAGTAGCGCAGATCCCTGTTTTGCATTTTGTGTACGTGGTGTTGAATAAATCTTTCTGTAAAAAAGATTTTTGGGGCTAGCCTAGAGTAGACTAGAGATAATGTTTTTATTGTAGATCTGGATTGTAGATTATGGTTTCTTTTGCAAGTTTGAATTAGTTGTTGTTGTTATATCATGACTTTATTCAAGTTCAAGAGTGGCAGACATACATACATAGACCAGGTCCACCGTTTCGTGCCGAACAGATGGCAGGTCAAAATGATTACAACGGTCACAAATGAAAACTATTACAAACATGCAGTGTCACAACACAAGGAATAAATACGTGTACTTAAATACATTCATCATATCAAAATAATCCTAAGTATCTTACATTAATTACGAGAGATAATACTCAATTTATCATCGTTATCTATTAAAAAAAAAAAAAAGGAGAGGGGAATTAACAAGTTACTAATCGCTAAATGACTTTAAATGTAAATGTTATCTGACGGATGATTATGGATCTAAGTGTCGTACAAACATATGGCTAGTCAAAATTATTACAACGGTTACAAAGGAAAACTATTACAAACATGCAATATCACAACATAAAGAGTAAATACGTGTACGTACATACGTTAATCATATCAACTTTGATCCTCAGCATCTTATATTAATTACGAGAGATATTACACAATTTATCATCGTTATCTATTAAAAAAAAAAAAAAAAAGAAGAAGAGGGGAACTAACAAATTACTATTCGCTAAATGATTTTAAATGTAAATATAATCTTATAGATGATTATGGGTCTAAGTGTCGTACCTCCCCCCAGGCTCGCTCTTTTCTGGCATAGAATATTGAAAATGAGGAGAGTATGGCAAGTTTGGAAAGAGTTTTAAAGAATTCGGTTGGATGGATTTTTGAGCTTGTTGTTTTTAGAATTTGTTTTATGCGGTGTTTATTGTTCCGGTCTACTAAGCCCCTTGCCCTGACTTCTATTGCGTAAAAAGATACGGTATAACCCTTTCCTTTATGTCCCTCTGTATTAAGCTATATTTTTCTACTTTTCTTTGATGTGCAGCCTCAAGGTTAGTTTCAAATGGAACGGTTAACTCTACAATTATGACCTCCTTTTCTTCTTCCCTTAGAATGACTAAATCTGGGCGCAGACTTGTTGTGAGAATGTGAGGAGGTATGGTGCCCCCGGCGATTGAATGCCCTTCTAAGTCAGTGTAAATGTTCCCGTTAGGCAGATTTTCGAGGAATATTTTGTGCATGTACCTCAGAATATTATTATGTCGCCACTCATTTTCTTGTTTATTAGCAACTCTTTGGCAACATCCTCATGTGAATGTCTTCAAGCATCTCAACATTGGAGAATGGCGAAAGGCAACCAAGGAAGGGGAAGTTGTGTCTGTCATGGTAAGATACGTCACATTTTGACTGCATTTGAAGTTGCGCTAAAGTTAGAGTGCTGACATCAGTCTCTGATTACAAGGGGATGTTTCACCAACTTATGTACAAATTTACACACAACTAGTGACCTGTTCTTGGGTGGCAAATCAGATTCTCAATGATTTTGATTCCCAACAGCTCAAGTTAAAAGTTGATCTTTGTAATAAAAAAGTTCTTGTTGTAAAAAGCATCTGAATGCAGAGTTGATCATTTCTCAAGTTTGTTTAGGATTGTTGGAAATTCATTATGTTAAGACAGGAACAAATTGGGATATGTCGTTATTAGAACAGGTCAACAGTTGTGCGAAAAGTCATGTGTAACTAGAGCACATATCAAGTAGCTAATTTTAAAATCAGAAAAAAATTGCACAGCGTCATAGTTGATTTTGATCATGACATGAGAAAAATCTTGTCTAACCTCTTAAAGATTGTCCGTCCCTTTTGCAAGCTTAAATTTTGAAATCGTCTATCACGATCGTAAATTGAAGAAAGTGTGATTCAAGACCATTTCTAAGAATATAGCATGTTGAAGCTTTCTGTATATGTAAAAAATTCAGCCGTTAAATTTCAAACCGACTTTTTTCGTACTACGAAAAAAGTATTAGTCTTCGTTACAGTATCTGTGTGGTTATTATGCAAGTGTGAAATCCTAATTTTATGAGTAATAATTTATATAATTTTATGAGTAATTACCAAACTATGGAGATGATTCCTTCTAGAGAACAATTTTTTCATAATGCGTTTTATAATTTAATAAACAGATTAATCAACAAAGCAGATATTTCAACACAAACTGCTAAGAGCCTGAGGCAAAGACTATTAATCAGACGTTGTTTACGTGCATTATTTGAATTTTACACTACGTATCAGTTTCAAATTATGAATATACAGCTTGCTAACACTTCTCTATATGTTTTGACAATGTTTCGATGGTTTTGTGGTGATCTGCAAAAGGGACTGGCTGTCTTTAAGCCAAAAGGGTGAGAATGCAGAGAAAGAGTATTTCGGAATAAATGACCTTTGACCTGGAAGTGTACCAGTCTGCTTCATCCATGGTAATGCATTCTGGGAACATTACTGTCACCTTCACATTGTATGTGATCCATGGCCTGTGAACTGTGACCTTTTGATTCTTAATGCGCAGCAGCTGTCCTCTAAAAAAAGATATTACACTCGGGCTTTGAGTGCTGTAACCCCCACAATAAAATAGACATATTATTTTTCTCATAGGGTATAATGCACAGGGTCTGTGTTTCATGATATAAGGTTTGAAAGGGATTCTCCTCTGAAGAAAAGTGAATTTCCCCTTGGGATCTAATATATTACATCCACATTAGAGTAGTGCTAAAGTTATTCCGTAATCACTGTCTGATGATTGTGTTAAATGTGAAGTACATGATGAATGATTTTCCTACGTAGGCAGGACAATAATGTTAAAGGGCCCCTGTCATCAAAATATATGTTGACTTCTATTGATGCAACTTGATATGTATATAACAAAATCACTAATTGTTCAATGGAAATATGTGTCCTGTATTTTAAAATAATTTTCTATAATTTTTATGAGCACTGATAAGCCCCGCCTCCAAAATATCCTCCAAATCAAGATTCCCCCTGTGACATCATCAAAGGTAGAAATTAGCAGGATAATAGACGTAATTTATGCCTGTGTAATGCATTTAACTCACACCGTATCAATCCTTGAAAACTGCATTAACTTACTTCATATCTTTATGCCAGCAGCAGTAATGAGGGGGTTGACCACAGTCTAATAATTATCCCTTATCTTGTCTACAGGACAAGAGCTTGAAGTGCACGGTGTATCGCATCACAGGCTCGGTTCCTGCAGGGAACTACATCCAGCTGCCCAGGACATCCTCCCAATCTCTCAGTCTCACGGGCAGGTATCTCTACCTCCTCTTCAAGCCTATTCCTGGCAAGGTAGGTAGAAAAATCACTGTAATTAGAGCTAACACGGTGGACACAGGGGGCACTTAAAGTGATAGTCCACCCTGAAATTATGATTGTTTCAATAAAAGCAGACACACAAAAGAAACATATTAGTGAATGATGAAAATCCATCAAAGGCTAAGAAAGTTATTTGATTTTAAAGTTTTGATTTTGCACTGCTATGTTCACCTGGCAAATTATCCCCTGCCTTGGGATGGATAGCTGTCACAAAGATTTACAAGCATCCTTTGAGCAGGGTAGTGATATTATTAAGCATTTAGAGATACCGTTCCATATTAGGCAATATTAATACAAACTATTATTATCATTATCTCTCTGTTCATCTCCTCTGTGTTTGCAGTACTTTGTGACTCATGTTGATGTGACGACGGCTGATGGGCTGGTGGTGCGACTGTCCTTCTCCAACCTCTTCAGGGAGTTCAAGTCCACCTCCACCTGGCTCCAGTTCCCCTTCGTCTGCCCAGCAGGGAAGGGGTCCGTGGAGAGAGTCACGGCGCAAGCAGCCCGCACAGGTTTGGCAGCCATCCAGCTCACCTTGCAAATTCCAATTCCAATTCAATTCAATTCAGTTCAATACTGCAACTAAACAACTTGCTTCAAGGGGTTTTCTCTCATATATAAGCACATGCTATACATGTACACTTCTTCACTTTAACTTAGACTCAACATAGTGATCTTGTTTTCATAACACTATGATTTCTTGAAAAGGGTGGGCTCCTAATAAGGGATTTCCCGCCTTATTCCTTACCACCTCTTTAATTTTGTTTTTGTGTGATATGTAAAATTTTACACTCTTTCAATATCATGTTACTTTTGATGTTTGTTTTTAAAGGTTGATTTTAAAGTTAGGGTTGGATAAAATAAACTTGAATTTGAACTTGATCTTGTCTTCAGACCTGCATGGTCCCGCCCCTCAGAGTTCCCGATGGACCCTACTAGTCCTGGACCTGCCCTACACTCTGTCCATGTACCTCAACTGCAAATACAAGTACGTCAAAAGCATGCGACTCTGTGCCAACATGTACGTCAAGAACGTCTTCACCAGCGACATGCAGTACCAGCCCGATCTCACCCTGGACGACGCCCGGCAACTGGGGCTGCTAGCCCAGGGCGTGGCCCCATTGCCACGGGAGATGTCGTTCAAGGTGCCCAAGGGGGAGAAGTGGAATGAGCACTATGACTACATAAGGTGAGCTGCTTATGTTTTGCTTGTATGTGTGTGTGTGTGCCATATGCTAGTAAGTTTAATCATGCGACTTTGTAAAGTGCATTGATATTACCACGATCATAAAATGGGCTGTATGTAAACAACCTGTTGTTATTAAAGTGAATGCACAAGCAAAGTTCTATGAATCATTTTTGATGTTGTGTATCAGAAGCATGATAATACTTTGTAACTGAATCTCTGAAAAAAAGTATTATTTGTTCATAATATTGGACTACTGCAATGTGTTAATAAACTTATGTCAAGCATGTTTCATACTGGACATAACTCTAGCAATTCAATTGCCATGCAGTTGATAACTGTGCCTCTCCCCTTAGGTTGGTTTCATCTGGTTTAAATTGATAATCTTCTATCCTAAGAGACATTGTACATTTGGTTCATTCTTCTGAACATGCAATATTTTGCAGTGAGGTAATCTATCAAACTAGGGGTTTCCAAGCCTTTTAAATGGTTTATATGAAAAGAAACAAGAAAAAACTCTTCTTTGGTTATCATGCGAGTGTGTCTTCCATTCTTTTTCAAGATTCCCAGCCTCTGGCACCAAGGTTCCCTTTGATTCGGTTCAGCTGAACAACTCTGGTCATGTGTCGCGAGGCCCTCTCCGAGCTCCGCCCGGTCACCCAACCCCACAGAGAGTGTCACCAAAGCAGGTTCATGTGAGTGCTTGTTGTAAAGGCTGCAACAAATAGCCAAAAATGGCTTGTGTGCCCCATATATCAACAGAGAGTGTCACCAAAGCAGGTTCATGTGAGTGCTTGTTGTAAAGGCTGCAACAAATAGCCAAAAATGGCTTGTGTGCCCCATATATCACGGCCCTGTCTCATGACACCCAAGCCCACAGAGAGTATCACCAAAGCAGGTTCATGTGAGTGCTTGTTGTAAAGGCTGCAACAAATAGCCCAAAATGGCTTGTTTGCCCCATATATCACGGCCCTGTCTCATGAAAAGTTGCGCTTAATTGCATTTTGACTTGTGATTGATATCAATTATAATTCTGTACATGAAAACGAAAGAATATATGTGCGATTGATTCAGATCGTTTATGACAGGGCCCAGGTTACGTTGAAGGCGTACAGGTCTACATGTTTGGATAGAGGTCATGGAATTGTAGAAAATCATTGATTTAAGATATTAGGAATTTACAACAAGAAAAGATCATGATCATATCACAACCATTCATTTTCTTTGTGCATGCACCAATTTCCAGGAAGTGCCCAAAAGCTCTCCCATAGTGCATTGCAACTGTTCCGTGTAGTCTGTATCGGGGTATTTTACTGTACTGTCGACAGCAAGAATTAATTTGTCACATTATTTTTTTCTCTAGGTGAACAGAGGAGGAGCCAATAATACTCGGTCCTCCATGTCCGCATCGATCAGAGCCAGCAAGCAGGTAAGAACTCGGCCCTGATGACCGTTTGATCTTAATTTCAGGAGAAAAATCAGGGAAACAAATTTGCAAAAATCAAAGAAATAAACAGGCAGTCATTTGTCTACCTATAGAAACCCTATAGAATGAATAATAATATGTATTATTGGACTGTAAATTACTCTTACTAATTCTACTACAATTGCTGCTACTCATACTGCTTCTACTTCTTCATCTAAAACTACTAATACAGATAAGAGGCAAGGACCCAATTATATATTGACTAGGGAGAATGCTTATGATTACTGCAATAGGCTCAAAATATACACCAGATGGGGGTAAGATCATTCAAACACAATATTTAAAGTCCAGGATGAAATGAACTCACTGTTGATAACTTGGAATGTAGCACAGGAAGAAATTTACTCATTAGGCGCATTCTCATTGCACTTAAGAAATCGAGAAGTTAGAAAAATCGCAAAGTTAGGGTGAAAGTTGCCTAGCAACCGTGCCAACAGCCGTCCGAAACTTCGCATGAAACTTCGCAAGTCAGAGTGCGATTTTTTGCAATGAGAACACACACAGCAAAAAATCGCGAAGTTATTCACGTGACTTCCGGCGTCTGCTATGCAGTAGCGCACGATCGAGTAGCCAGCTGATATGTGCGCTCCAGTACTACGTAGTGTCGTACTAGTACTGCATGTTTCTACCGTGTATTGTTTATTTATCTATGAACGTCAAAGCAAAACTGTATGGACGGCAGCTGCACTCACTAAACTAGATCAATTCGGTGATGACCGCACTGCGATACACACTTTACAACTAAGAGAAACTGATAAATATGGTCTTAAAAAGTTGGTCTGTAGTGAAGAGTCGCGCTGCGTTTTCATCTTGACGCGCTTAACGTTGTTATGCACTACATGTAGCACTAGCCACTGGGTAGCTGCTGCTAGTACTTGCCACGGAAAATTAATAAACGTGCCGGTAAGCTGACGTTAGATCTAATCGTAGTCACATATGAACTTTGGACTAACCTTATTTGGGATGAGTCTAACAACTAATCGAGATGTTAGACTAGCCTAGTCACGGAAGATGTTGAACTGTTAAAGATGTTTACACCACGGGATTGCCCTGCTCCTTCGGGAAAATACTACGTCAGATTGCTGTTTTGTACACGGCCGGCGATTGTGCGTATACGCGGACGTGCATTCGAAGCTTGAAGCTAGCTTGACCGAGCGAATCAATTTTGTGTGTGTTTACAACAAACTTCGCGCGAAACGAATGGCATGCCGGGAATGGTCGATCGAGCGTGCTCGATTTTTCTAACTTCGCGTAACTTCGCGTAACTTCGCGATTTTTTGGTGTAATGTGAACACATTTGTAAAATTTTGCGATTTTTAACTTCGCGATTTTTTGTAATGAGAATGGCCCTATTGTTGATCACTTGCAATGTTGGGTAGGATGAAATCTACCCATTATCATTATGTTTGAAGAATGAAATAATTTCTGGCTTACAAGAATGGCAAGTGAAATGTACAACTTGTAAACAAGTTGGAATGTAATGATGGTAGGAAGGATGACATGACACCTGAAACTACTGTACAGAGATGAATAGTGTATTCCATATGAGTTTAGGCTCTTACTAGTTAAATAACTGCTCCTAACACTGCTATCTCATTATCTTTCTTTTCCTTCCCCTCTTTCTTTCCTCCAGCTATGACTGCTAACAAGTCACATGTTTAAAGCTTTATTGAATTGAATTGCATAGTACTGTCTCTTACTCACCCCTCTCCTTGTCTCTCCCATATTTCTCTCCTGTTCTTTTCTCCTCTACTTCTCTCCCCTTTCTTCTCTCCCCTTCTTCTCTCCCTTCTTCTCTCTCTCTACTTTTCTCCCACATCTCTCTCCTATACCTCTCTCCCTTGCTTCTCTGTAGAAGAAGAATTCATCCAAGCCATCAGTGAGCATGTCCCTCCCTGAGGTTGGGGTGACTGGTAACCTATCAGTTCTCGAGGGTAGCCAGGGGGAGGTCCATGTGTTCGCTCAGCCAGAAGATGATATCACAGTCCACCGTCATGATGATCAAACTGGAATGGTAAAGCATTGGAAAGATTAATGTGTGATTTATAAATTAAATGTTGGTTGTGTGTAGTTTTGTTTATGTGTACAATTTTATCATAAGAAAATGTAATTTAGCTAGTGATTTACAATGTGATTTGATTAGTTGTAGTAGTACTACAACTAAATTAAAAGTACAGTTATATGTTTTTTTTCACCAATAACAAGCTTAATGAGCTGTAGCCTCCATGATGACTTAATTGAAATTTGATTGTGCAGTTTAGTTATAGCATAGAAATATTTAATAAGAGCATAAATCTAAGAATTGAATATTATTATTATTATTATTATTATTAATATTAATTATTATTATTATTATTATTATTATTATTATTATTATTATTATTATTATTATTATTATTATTATTATTATTATTATTATTATTATTATTATTATTATTATTATTATTATTATTATTACTATTATAAATTCGTTTGCAGTTTTACAATTCCATCACTTATAGATAAGATATAACATGTCATTACCATCTAAAACATAGTCTTTTTTTTTTTCTTTTTATACCACTTACTTTTTTTTCAGACAATCTCTACCAAAGTTTCCAAGCCATCATCAAAACCCCACCAGCAGGAAATCTTCAAGGTATGCACAATTTTCCTCTACCCATTTGTTTTCACATGTCCAGTGAAAGCCTTATTTAACCAATGTGCAATGGTCTACTGATATATATACAGTTTAGTGCTACAAGGATATGCTGTGAAACATTGTCCTACATCTAAGGGCCTTGGTGGAGCTTGTAAAGATATAAAGTGAACAGTCTTTATAAGGACCACTCAATTGAGACAATAAATGTGATCTTTATAAGCAGGTGGTCTTTATGTACATGTATGGTATGCTTAAGTATAATATCAATGTATCAAGGTTTTGTTCATTTTTTTTCAAAGATTTCATTGCTTCACTCGTCAATACAACATATATTCATAACAAAACTACAAAAGCACTCGTTAACAAAAAACAAAATAAGAATTTGCACAAAACTGTAATTGAACGTTCAAATTAATGTCGTATGATAACATGACAATGTGGAGTATTTCAAAAGGGACTCTAAGAAGCTGGTCTTTTTATACAGGTGGCTGCTCAAGCAGGTTTTGCTGTACATATTATATGCATTTGTATTATCTTGTATATCAACTAAAGCAGTCACAATTGGCAGTTGGTGCCAACGAGGGTCATTGAACAGGGAGGTCCTTCCAGCACACTGTGTTAGGACATATCCCTGGGTGTGTGCTTGACCACAAGGACAGAGGTCAGATTCTGCTCTAGCCCATTCATGTGAAGGAAGCTCATGTTTTTTGTCTCTGTTTATACCTTTCAATCTGTGTGTCAAGACTCTGCAGCCAGATCCCATCATCTCTCTCAAGAAGATTGTTGGGTTTGGTGGGGCCACAACGGGGGAAGTGGTATGGGATCACCGTGGCAACCATGTTGTCTACCCCTCCCATGCAGTCATTGTGGCCATGGATGTTGCGAGCGGTCAGCAGAGGTTCTTCATCGGTCATACCGACAAGGTACATACAGTATATGAATGCAATGTCCACCAGTTAAATATTTAGAATCCATGCATAACAAAATTTGGGACACAATAATTCTGCATTACCTAACTTGATTAGCATATTTGATATAGGTTGCTAAATATATACAAAGAATAGTAAGAAGAAAAGCAATTTTGCAGATTCTGTGACATGATTGTGTAGTCTTCAAGGATAATGTGCTGGTATTTGGTTTGCTGTTGATTTTCCCCACAACTCAAACTTTGTGTACGGCACAGAAAGAAATAACTGCTATTCCGTTATGTCGCTCACCTTCCATCATAGGTGAATGGTTGTGGATTGCCAGACAGTATTTAAAAAGCCTGGAATATATTCACATTTTGACATCATTATGTCCCTACCTCTATTTTATGTCTTTTGTTTTCAGAACAGTAAATATAAATCGAAAGAAATTAAATTCACCATTGCCTCTGGTAGTTGTCATGGTCTTTGTCATGATAAGCATTAATCAAAACCTAATTGATGCATGTGAATGTGCCCTATCATCTTCATTAGAATCACTCCTTGCTCTGTGGTGTCTTTCACACTTAGTGTCTTGCCTGGATTTTAACCACAGTGGTGGACAACTAGTCTAAGGACTGACTGGTCAACGGGACCCATTCCTTGTATGTGAATGCACCCTTACCTCATCAAAATTGGAGTTAGATGTCTAGGGAGCAGGTCAACAAGATACAGATGTGAATTGACCTTCATTTCTTCATGAACATCCTACTTTGTTCAGTGGTATCTTTCACACTCTTGCCTGCCTTCCAGCCACAGGTCAACATGACCCATTCTTTGTTATGAATACACCCTGACATCTGCATTAAAACTAATCATTTGTTTTGTGCTGTCTTTCACACTAGGTGTCTTGCCTGACGTTCAACCACAGTGGTGTGCTGCTAGCGTCGGGGCAGACTGGTCAACAAGCGGTGGTCAGGGTGTGGCACTACCAGTCTGCAGAATGCCTGGCCATGTTCAAGGCTCACACTCACTCTGTCTTCTGTCTGAGGTATGCTTATTGAGGCAGCATAGATATTGATCCAAGAGAGTTGTAAAATCAGCCCAAATCGTTGTGTTTGTCCCCAGTTCTGCCATTTAGTTTGTACTTGTGCCATTGTTCTGTGCATTTGCATGACAAAATCAACCAATGAGTGTTGGGCATTATATGGACAGAGACTTATTTGACAATCATGACTAAAAAATATCCATCAATTGATAAATGATGATAGAAATCACTTCCATTGAATATTTGTTCTGTACATGCCACAAATCCAGGTTCTGTACATGCATGTTAGACATTTTCATGGTTGGCATGATGCAAATGCCAATAAAATTTTACTTAGATTCTTTTTTTAAAAATCAGTGTTCTGTCTCGTGTATATATGCTTATTGATGTGGAAAAGATAACATGGTTTAACATGTGCCATGTGTTTCTACTTTAATCCAAATCATTTTTGATATGTCACCCCATTTTTATAAAATACTGCTCATGAGGTCTGTGTGGGATAATACAAGTCCATGACTTCTTTATCTATATATAAGAAATTGTGATTTAAGTGAAAAAAATACTTCTTCTTTTCATTTGACATTTGACATTCCACTTCGTGAGCTTTGTGATCATTTAAAGATTGTCCGTCCCTTTTGCAAGCTTAAAATTTGAAATCGTCTATCACAATCGTAAATTGAAGAAAGTGTGATTCAAGACCATTCCTAAGAATATAGCATGTTGAAGCTTTCTGTATATGTAAAAAATTTCAGCCGTTAAATTTCAAACCGACTTTTTTCGTACTACGAAAAAAGTATTAGTCTTTGTTACAGTATCTATGTGGTTTTTATGCGTGTGTGAAATCCTAATTTCATGAGTAACTACCAAACTTTGGAGATGATTCCTTCCATAGAATATGTATTTTTTTTCATAATGCGTTTCATAATTTAATAAACAGATTAATCAATAAAGCAGATATTTCAACACAAACTGCTAAGAGCCTGAGGTAAAGACTATTAATCAGACGTTGTTTACGTGCATCATTTGAATTTTACACTACGTATCAGTTTCAAATTGTGAATATAGAGCTTGCTAACACTTCTCTATATGTTTTGCCAATGTTTCGATGGTTTTGTGGTGATCTGAAAAAGGGACTGGCTGTCTTTAAGGAACATGCTGGTGTCTCATGGTGTCAGAAATCTCCCATTTGGATTGTGTGGGTAATCAGGTGACACTGCGGCACTATTACATGTCATTGTGACAATACTGCTTTCACTGCTTCTTTCTGCCACAGCTTTGCAAGAAATGGAACATTGTTGTGCGGAGTGGGCAAGGATGGACATGGTAAAAATGTAAGTCAGAAGTTGATACACTCAAACATGTCTATAAAGACCAATCGAGGGATATGGTCTTTATATACAGGTGGTTCCTAATGCAGGTTTTAATCCATTATGTTTTGGTTTCTTTTAGCTCGCTCAAAATGGCTGTTTCATGTATGTTATTAACAGTCTACATGTGAAGTAACATTGTTCAAGGGAAACCTTATTATGTGTGTGATCAATATTCTGGGATGGGATTTTGATTTTGAGAAGATTCACTGTTCGTATATTCTCTTTTGAGAGTGTACAATAGAATGATAGAATGTTCCCTGGTCTTCTAATATTTGATATCCTTTAATATAGTCAGGAGTCCCCTCTTCCCCCCCCCCCCCCGAATAAGTGGTTGAACCCTTTCTCCTTTGTCCTTATACCAGATGGTGGTGGTTTGGGACACTGCAAGAGTACACAGGAGGGGGGATGTCCCCGTCGTTGCCAAGGCGCACACAGACGTTGATATTCTACGCCTCAGGATTGCTCCGTTTGATGAAACCAAGTAGGTTGGGTGTTTTGTTTCCTCTGTCTAGAAGGGCCCTGCAACCCTTGAGTGTTATTCTGACAGAAACTGAAGTCTAAACTCTTAGCTATTGGTCTCGATTAATATGCTGAAAACTGACTGAAGTATAAAACTGCCAACAGGCCAATGAAAGTTATGGATCTTATGGGACTTAGTCAAAACCTTCAGTCAAAACTTGAGCTTATTTACATTTTACTACCCATGATAATAGGCCTGAATGGCATGAAATTGGAAACGCAGAATTAATCTTTTTCATCACCAGCCCAGTGATTTTATTCTGTGAGTCCAGAGTACACAAGTCATGCTCTGGTTATTGTCTTCTTTATTTGTGATGCATGAGAACAATGAAACATGAGTTCTGTTCAGTATGTTATTGTGGATCAGTGGAGCTGCCATGAAATGTATTGATTTTAGGAACCAGTTTCAGTAGCTATGTTAGTTATGGTACAGGTGATAGATAATTTTCTTACAATATTTCTGACTCCTCTATGATTATTCAATTCACCGTACTTTCTCCTTCCTATCTAGTCAGTTCTACTGTACTGTAAGGCTTCACGAATGTTCACTAGCTGATTTGGTATTGGTTTGATATATAAATGTCATCTACAGCAGGAAATGCGACTGGTACTCCTCCGCATTGTGCTAATAGCCACCTACCTTCTCTTTGGGGAAATGATGTTACATATCTTCCATTTTTTTTTTTTTTTTTAATGGTATAGAGGGTCTTTCCCATCGCAGTCCGGAGACTGAATTAAGAGGGATGTTACAATGTGAGCCCTGGTCGCTGGATACAAGAACATATCATGCACACATATGTACACCATCTCCACTCCCTGGGGACTTTTGCTGCAAGGTTTATTGTTGTACTCCTTTCATTCTATTGTCTGAGCAGAATGGTGTCGTGTGGGAGAGACAATGTCCGTGTGTGGCGTGTGCGGAACGGCAACCTGCGCTCTGCTCCCGTCAACCTGGGCCAGACCTCGCCCACGGAGTTCACCGACATCTGCTTTGAGGCGCCCTCTACTGTTGGGATGGAGCCAGCTGACAAACTTGTGTGAGTTCTCCTTAACCCTCTCAGTACCAGGCTTAAAGAGTCCATTGATTTACTACATACCTTCATGCCAATAGTTATGAAAAGGTAAAGGCGCCATCTCATGATATCTCTATTTCTCTCTCCAAGTGATTTTCACTCATGATACATTGCAACACATATGCGGAGTAGTGAAAAGAGAGAGAGTAAATAAGAAGGGAGAGGGAAAATAGATACTTATAGAGCACACAAACTGTTCAATCAATTATATGTACTTATGAAAAGGATTAGTTTTGAGTATAACTGAATGTCGGAGCTGATGAAGTGACTGTTGGTATTTTGATACTGGTACTCAAGAGGTAGTCGTCTTCTTTACTGACAAATACCAGAAATAAGGGGATTGCCAATTGGCAATTCATGTAAGATGTTAATATTACAAGAGAATTGTGTTGTGACCATCCGCAATGTGTTATCTTGCAAAGATCCCATTTTCTTTTTGTCTCGCCCACCGGAGGTGAAGGCGAGACTAAGGGATCCAAATGGCGTCCGTCCGTCGTCCGTCCGTCGTCCGTCACAAATGTTAAAGTTTACCTGCAAGACTCTCTTATGATTCATAACTTCACATGGGTTGCTTGGATTACAACCTAACTTGGGTCATAGATGCACTGGGGGTACCTTCATGTTATGGTGGCGTTGGAGGTCACAGGATAAGGTCAAAGGTCATTTGAGGTCATACGTTAAAGTTTACCTGCAAGACTCTCTTTTGACAAATAACTTCACATGGGTTGCTTGGATTACAACCTAACTTGGGTCATAGATGCACTGGGGGTACCTTCATGTTATGGTGGCGTTGGAGGTCACAGGATGAGGTCAAAGGTCATTTGAGGTCATACGTTAAAGTTTACCTGCAAGACTCTCTTTTGACAAATAACTTCACATGGGTTGCTTGGATTACAACCTAACTTGGGTCATAGATGCACTGGGGGTACCTACATGTTATGGTGCTGTTGGAGGTCACAGGATAAGGTCAAAGGTCATTTGAGGTCATACGTTAAAGTTTACCTGCAAGACTCTCTTTTGACAAATAACTTCACATAGGTTGCTTGGATTACAACCTAACTTGGGTCATAGATGCACTGGGGGTACCTTCATGTTATGGTACCGTTGGAGGTCACAGGATAAGGTCAAAGGTCATTTGAGGTCATACATTAAAGTTTACTTGCAAGACTCTTGGTGAAGGCTTCCTAACTTGTGCACAGAATTGTGTGAGCATGTGTGAGCATTACTGATGTAGATTTAGGCAAACATTACTCATGCACATTTATGCAAATTTATTCAAAGTCACTATTTTGCACCTGATTTTGATGTTGTCTGTTTAAAGTTGCTTATTTGTTTGTTTCAGTTTTCTTTTGCGTAGCAACGGAGATCGCGATATTTCTGGTTATTTTCGCAAGTGGGCGAGACACAATATTGCTAATGCCTTGTGTTACAATTTGTTTGTTTTTTCCTCAAACGTGTTTAAATCACAGGATTTGTATATGAGAATATCCAGCTCACATGTCACATTGAATACATGAATATTTAACAGTATTGGGTTATGACAGGGATAATTCCTTGTCTATAGTATAAACAGATGTGAATGATACTGATGTATTGACTTCTGCATGCTCATGCTTCTTGTTTGCCTCAGGTATGCCTGCACCCGCTCCGGACACATCTTTCAGATAGACTATGCCCGGGTGTGTGTTGCCCACATCAGGCGGCTCCTGCCCACCGGCAAACAGGTCAAAGAAAAAGGCACCTTCCGTACAGGTAGGAAGAGCACATGTCATTTAGGACCAGGGAAAAAATTCATTCAACATTTTCAGGGGCTACTTTTTGAGCACATTGGCCAATTTGGCTAGAATTTTACATTGTTCTTTTCCAGGGCTCTTTTAAGCATTTCGGGGGCAAATTGACCCAGCTCCTGTGTATTTTTTTCCCTGTTAAGAACTCTCAGGCCCAAATTCACAAGGCAGTTTAGATTCAGACCACAGCTTATGCACATTTCATGGCATAGTCATGGTATAACTGCACTAGACTTTGCCTGTTCACTAAGTAAAAAATCAATAATGAATGTGCACTTTTGGTATAGGGTGCTAAATTCATGCTAGCTACATGTACTGTAGTTTTGACCACGATTTATTTGAATTAACTGGAATTCATTTGAACCATGGTGTAAACCATAGCAAGCCAGCAGGAATTCAGCTCCCTTTGCCAAATATACGCTATCATTATTGGACCATTGTTAATTGTACACACTAATTGAAGCACTCTTATGCCCTGAAATCTGCACAAACCATGCTCTAAATCTAAACTATCTTTGTGAATTTTTGGCCTCGAAGGTTAGAGGGAGATGTGGTCATGATTCCGAGTCATAAGCATAGAAGAATAGTTCTTTTCTCATCACCAAATTTGGTGAAAATTCACTAAAATCACCCCCCCCCCAAAAAAAAAAAAAAAAAAAAATCACCATCACGAAAAACAGATTTGGTTAACTAATAAATACTATGTGGTTGTATTCTTTCGGATAATTGGCCCACATATGGGGTGAAGAAAGGACAGGAAAGTGAAAAGTGAAAAAGGAGAGGTGAATTTTTATATTTTATAACACTTACACAAGACTATTTTTAGCTTTAGTTTTCGGTGTTTTAAACCGAAAATAAATGGGATGGAATGGAGGTAGAAGAAGAGGATAGGTGTTGATGAAAGTTGTGAACTAGTCACAAAGTAGAGATAAAGAGAAAAGAAAGAAAGAAAAATGAGAAAAGTGTAGAAAAGTTATAGTCAGTTCTGCAACTAACTATAGGTTTCTTTCAAAATCTGAAAGAGGGAGTATCAGTCTCGATGTTTCGGGCAGTGTGCTCTGTCCGTCATCCGGAGAATAACTCGAAGAAACTAACGAGATTTGGTTTACTTTCCCCCATCTTAAACAAATTTGCAGACCCACCAAGAGGTATGAATGCCATGTGTAAGAAAAGTACCTTTTGTGTCACTGTGTCTGATTAGTTGACTGGTTTTCATGGGTCTCTTGATGTCCTCTCCTATTTAGGTGCTGGGATTGCCATCAATGCTATGTGTGTAAACAGTGCCTTCTGTGTGACCGGGTCTGATGATGGTTTCCTGCGAATCTGGCCGCTGGATTTCAAGAGTGTGTTTATGGAAGCAGGTAAGGTCATGCATGTCCAGGGCATTACTGAACATATAGATTTGATTATGTGCTGTACAGAAATATGTATTTTATACAGTATTTAGTTATTACATTTTTAAGATATCTCATTTTCATTTTGCGAAAAGTCAAATGATAATGATATTTCATGTCATCTACTAACATTCCATGTTTGATTTAGAAGTGGTACAGTTTGTATGAAGCATTAACTTTTGTTTGCATGTTTACCCAATACCAGTCATGCCCTGGGTTTTTTTTACTGAAGTCCTCTACGAACCTAAACTGAGATTGGTCAATTGGTGGGGTCTTTCTTCTTCAGTAAGTTTTCAGAATATCCACTGTCTTACCTAAACCAGATTTGGACTTAAGCCAAATACCACCCCTGTTTCTCTGTTTTTGCAATTTATTCTCTGCTTGCTGTAGAACATGAGGGTCCAATCACAGCGGTCTCAGCCTCGCCCGATGGGCTTCGAGTCCTGGCAGGCACAGCACAGGGCAACATAGGGATGCTAGACATCTCCACCCGCAAGTATTCCACCCTGATGCGGTCTCATGTTGCCGTGGTGCTGGCGGTAGCACTGGACCCTCTCAGGAGACAGATGGCAACGGTGTCTGAGGATCACACCATCAGGATATGGGATCTGGATACATTGCAACAGGTTGGTGGGGTGGGGGGAAGAAAGAGGGGAAAGTGAGAGAGAGAGAGAGAGAGAGAGAGAGAGAGAGAGAGAGGGGGGGGGAGCTGGAGAGAGATGGAGACACAGAGCAAGAGAAAGATAGGGTTGCTGGAGCCACTAAGGAGACAGATGGCAACGGTGTCTGAGGATCACACCATCAGGATATGGGATCTGGATACATTGCAACAGGTGCGTGGGGTGGAGGAAGAAAGAGGGATGGAAAGTGAGAGAGAGAGAAAGAGAGAGAGAGAGAGAGAGAGAGAGGGGGGGAGATAGAGAGACAGAGCAAGAGAAAGATAGGGTTGCTGGAGCCACTAAGGAGACAGATGGCAACGGTGTCTGAGGATTACCCCATTAGGATATGGGATCTGGATACATTGCAACAGGTGGGTGGGGTGGGGGGAAGAGGGAGAGGGGAAAGTGAGAGAGAGAGAGAGAGAGAGAGAGAGGGGGAGATGGAGAGAGATGGAGACACAGAGCAAGAGAAAGATAGGGTTGCTGGAGCCACTAAGGAGACAGATGGCAACGGTGTCTGAGGATCACACCATCAGGATATGGGATCTGGTTACATTGCAACAGGTGGGTGGGGTGGGGGGAAACAGAGGGGTGGAAAGTGAGAGAGAGAGAGAGAGAGAGAGAGAGAGAGAGAGAGGGAGGTGGAGAGAGATGGAGACACAGAGCAAGAGAGAAAGATAGGGTTGCTGGAGCCACTAAGGAGACATATGGCAATGGTGTCTGAGGATCACACCATCAGGATATGGGATCTGGTTACATTGCAACAGGTGGGTGGGGTGGGGGGAAACAGAGGGGTGGAAAGTGAGAGAGAGAGAGGGAGAGAGAGAGAGAGGGGGGTGGAGAGAGATAGAGACACAGAGCAAGAGAGAGAAAGATAGGGTTTCAAGGAGCCACTAAGGAGACAGATGGCAACGGTGTCTGAGGATCACACCATCAGGATATGGGATCTGGATACATTGCAACAGGTGGGTGGGATGGGGGAAGAAAGAGGGGTGGAAGGAAGAGAGAGAGAGAGAGAGAGAGAGAGAGAGAGAGAGAGAGAGAGAGAGAGAGAGAGAGAGAGAGAGATGGCGAAACAGGGCAAGAGGAAGATAGGGTTGCTGGACCTTCTATTAAGCAGACAGATGGTAACAGTGTCCGAGGATGATATCATCAAGATATGGGACCTGGATACCTTGCAACAGGTAGGAAGGATGGACGAAAAAGGGAGAGAAAGTGAAGAGGAGGGAGGGAGACAGGGAATGTGCCTGAGAAGGTGGGGGGGGGAGGGCATCAAAAATAGACTTCCATGTTGACATCTAAATATTTGTATGGAAACTGTGCACACTAATTATCTAAAAATGAAATACATACCTGTAATCGATTGAATTACCAAGGAAACTGTAATTTCCCTGTATCTGTATTTCTGCTAACATGCCTCAGACATTGCAAATCAGATGTTTATTCTAGTGATTTTGAAACTAAATATATGATCAAATAAATACATTTGGAGGATCACAATTAGAACAAATCATGACTGTTATTGTTTGTTTGTTATCTCTGTCAGCTATATGACTTCCACGCCCCCAATGAGTGCCCATGTGCCATTGCCTACCACCCCACGCTCTACTGCTTTGCCTGTGGCTTTGACAATGGCCTAGTCAGAGTCTTCAGCATCGCATCCACCAGTCTTGTGGCAGAACTCAAGTGAGCTCATCACCTTTTCTTTTGATTATTTCCCTACATATTTGTCTTATTCAGGTTACAATTATATATTCATGTTCCTGGATGACTCAAGAGAGCTTTTCTTCTTTTCTTTTAACATTTCAACTAAAAAGCAGTCTTATTCAGGCTTAAAATCAGGTATTGAAGCTCCTGGCTGACTCATATGAGCTCATCAGCTTGTCTTTTACAATTTGTCTCATTTTTTTGCCTTATTCAGGCTTACTGTCATGCCTGAGATCAGCATCCTGGCTCACTGCAAGTGATTGCATTTAATGTGAATAAACGCATGAAGCCAACTGCATTTGATTACAATCACTGGGCGGTTGCTCTCAGACTCACCTCTAAATTCATCATATCCTTATGAATACATTTTACTAGTTAACCTGCAGATTTCACTCTTTGAGATTCAGCAGTGTACTGCAATACCTTCATTCTGTCATTGTTTGATTCAAATACTGCAACTGGAAACCTGCCATTGCAATGAAAAAAATTCAAGAGTTACTTGTGTGGGCTACTTGTCAAGTTTGATACTCAGCATGCTTAGCCTTCAAGGATTTTTTTTTCACAGGGGCTCTTATACTTCTTTCAGGGGCTCTTTTTTGCTTTGATGGGCTAATACTGGCATTGCCATGAGCTCCTGTGTAATTGTTTTTTTTTGCTCTCTTTACAGCGATCATGGGAGCAAGGTGACGGGTGTCCTGTACTCCCCCAACGAGCGACACCTCTACTCGGCCTCATCCTCGGGCACTCTGGCGCTTTACGACGTCTCCGATGACAGCTACTCCACCCTGCGTGTCCTGGGTGCTACAGTGGCGAAGGGCGCCACCTATGGGCCCAGCGCCCTCACGCTCAGCCCCGACGGCCGCAAACTCGCCTTTGTCGGCCCGTCAGAGTTTACGGTTACGGTGGCCGATGCGCGAACTCTAGATGAGGTACAATGTCAACAATAAGCTTTCTCTCTGAAGTCAGTACTGGGAGAATTAGTTATAAGGATTAGTGGAAATATTTAAAGGAATTATACATTGTAAACAAAACAAAGAGTTTGTAACAATACTACAAGCCACATGTTCATGCTATAGTAGTATGGATGATTACACATGAGATTTCTATTTCGCCATTATAGTAATTAAATGCTTAAGATGCTTTACTATAACAATATAAAAATGATGTTCTATAGTGATTTCTAAGGTGAGAGCGCATTTAGAAATACTTCAACTTTGGGAAACAATGTCTGGTTGAAATTAAGATAACAAGAATTCCACGCATGGGGATAAGTTAACAGTGACATGATATTTCCTGAAGCAATAAAACTTTTGGATTTATGTGTATCAATTGTTAATAAATCCACATATGACAAAGAAAGTCCATGACCTTTGGTACCTTTCAGGTGCTGCGAGTGGACATCTCGTCAATCACAGCTGAGAGGGAGGGAGGGGGCCTGGACATGGCCCGGAAGGTCCACTTTGCCCCTGCCAAGACCCGCCAGCTGCTGGTAGCCACGTCCCAGAACAACCTGCTCAGGCTGGACGCAGCCAGTGGACGACTCATCAACAAGGTAATGTAGGTTGGAGGTCAGAGGTCATATAGGGGTGAAAAATCAGGTAGCAAATACTGCCAGCAGCCTATAGTCAACAAGGTAATTTAGTTGACTGGTCAGAGGCCATATTAAGGTGTGTTGGAGCTGGTTCTATGAGCTGAATTTTTTTTTCACTTGTTCTCACTGAATTTGTATCAATACTTAGTCCCTTTCCACCATTAAAAGCCATCACAGATGACATGATGCGATTAGCCATATGACTCCGCATCTGGTTAAATGGCAGGACATGCTCATTGGCACGATCATAGGTCATTATGACTGCAGGATCATGGTGAATTTGTGTCGTCTGTGTCGTTCACATCAATATCCAACTCTTTCGGGGCATGTCTGTAAGCTCATGCGCGCAAACTTTTCTAACTCCATGTTCCAAATCGCCAAGTAAAAAGTGTTTCTCACTGTTATTTTACAGTATTCATGTACTTTCCAAAAAGCAACTCTTTATACCTCTGATGATCCATATGTAGTGAAAATGTATAACATAATGCTTGATGGGACACGTAATTGATCCATCTTTTCACACTATGTTTGCAAACCATCAACTCATTAGAGATTCTCATCTATTTTAAATACATGTAGTATACTTTCCAAAATGAAGGCTTCTCTGATGATGCACAATTGCATATTTTTTCTTAATTGTTTAATGGATTGATGGAAGAAATGATTGTTGTGGTGGACTTGCAGGTGTCCAGTGTTCACCGGTCAGGGCTGACCGGCCTGGACGTGTGTGGGGATTGCAGACACATGGCCACAGCAGGTGACAGGGTGGTCAAGGTCTGGGACTATCACATGCGCCAGGATCTCAACTTCCAGGTAATTTGAAAGGGCTTAAATATTTACCAATATATAGTTTGGTTTGCACCCACTCCCTATCTCTTTGATCTGTCTATCTGTTTGTCTATCTACCTCTCTTTAATGCCTCCTCTGTGAAGTGCCTGGATGGCAGGTTGTCCGTCTGTTTGGATCTCCTTTACGCGATATCTCATAAAATAATTGACCAGATATCATCTAACTTTACAAATGATCATGTATGACATAGTAATTAAGTAGAATATTGTGGGTCAGATAAGTCAAAGGGTCAAGGTCAAATACTGAAATGTCACCATTTGCATCATAACTAAAGAAATGATTGACTGAACTTCATCTAAATTGGTACAGTGATGATATACAATTGATTACCTGATTTAATTTGGGTCTCGAAGGTTTCACTGTTTATGTCATGAATTGAGAAATATGTCTTCCATAATTGTCCACCTTGCAGGTGTTCATTGGTCACTCTGACGTCATCAGACAGGTGGTCTTCACCCCAGACACCAACCAGCTCATCTCAGTAGGAGATGCCATCTTCATCTGGGACTTCCATGGGGCCCGGCCCCGGCCTTCGAGCACAAGGTCAGCTGCAGACTTCTTTGATAATGCATTTCTGTTTCATTCAAATTCAACATGTTTGCTTCTTTCTTTTCAATTTATTTTGATCTTCTGATTCAAGATGTGGTATCTTTTTAATTGTATTGTTGTATAATAGTATTGCATTGTCATGTTATTGTACTGGTGGAAAACAAAAATCCATGGACTGAATAAAATATCCTGTATCTAATGAAAAATAAATATAATTGAATAGTATGAGCTGTTATTTTGTGAGGATTTTATTTTCACAGCTTTCGGGAATCACTGTACGTTTGCAGATTTAACAACAAGCAATGATATTTAATGCATTTGTGGTGCAGAAATAGTCCTGTTATTGGAGCATGTTGAGATAATGTAGCAAAACACATCAGAGAATCTATGTTTTCTCCCAGTCTTGTAACGTGTGTATAGTATTGCAAAAGTAGCAGACAGAGGGTCAGTCACGATAAAAACAACTTGAGAAAAAGTGACGCTGTCATTCACATAAATATTGGCTTGTGTACCGTTTCATATCTGTATCAGTGAAATTGAAAATGTTTGCTCTTCGTCTTTCTGACCTACTTAATTCCTGTGATTCAAGACTGGTATCTTCTCAAAAGTATGATTGTAGTTGAAGAGGTTGTAGAATTATATGGTTATCTCTTCCTTTACAAAGAGGGGGTATCTTTTCTTCTCAGTCCATTGTAACATACAAAGGGAATACATTCATAAGAAAAACAGAACAAGTTCTATGTCATTAACATGAGAAACACATTTTTCACTAGTTTGTTTTTATCCTTTCTGTTGATATCTTTTCAGTGAAACTGTAGTCGGTGCACTGAAATCATCTAGTGAGTATAATCAACCTTTTTCATTATTCACATTTTAGTTTATATACCTGTTGTATCCAGTGGAAATTGTGGAAGACATTTTAGGATCAGGCATGTGCTTGCATGAAAATTTGAATCACCTGGCTGCAGAAAAGTACATTATTAGTGTTGACAAACATGTGCATACAAACCATTGTGTGTGTGTGTGTGTGTGTGTGTGTGTGTGTGTGTGTGTGTGTGTGTGTGTGTTTCATGAGAGCATTGTTGCCTGCTGTGAGGGAATGGGCAACTTTATATCAAAAGCAGTTGTTTAACAACAAAAATCAGTAATATTGTAAGAACTAACCCTTGTATTTATTGAAAAAAGTGATAGTACTTTCGCCCTCTTTAGAAGGCAGTGCTTATCTCTGTAGGGATGCAGAGATAACAAGTTGACCTCCTCCACTTGTGATTAGCCAAGTCACCTGTAATTACAAGTTGTCAGTTTGGAGTTTGGCCTATTTTCTGCTCTTCCTTCGACCCAAAGAGAAATCCTTATTCTCCTCCCAGAAGGTGCATCACCACGCCGCCCTCGGAGCTTGGATCTGAACGGTAGCCTGTTACCAAGGCAACGGGCACCCCAGCCAGCCACGCCCACCCATCTGGCAGATATCAGCAGTATCAGACCAAAGGAGGGTAAGAACGACTTTTGTGTTTGTTTCTGTTATGTTCTATTGATATGGGAGCAGCTACCTACATGTGTGAATGAAATAATGTTTATCACTAAATAGACTTCATTGTAACTTTAACAAAAAAAATCAAACAATAAAGTTGTGGGGGCGGTATTTGCCACCTGATTTTTCACCCCTATATGACCTCTGACCTTCAACCTACGTTACCTCATTGATGAGACGTCCACTGGGGGGGGGGGGGGGGGCCTTAATCCTCTCTGTGCCAGGCATAATGTTGCTCTATGGGATCTGTTTGAATACATTTACATGTGACACATAAAGTGTGAAGGTACTATCACTGCTATGTAAGCTTCTTTCTTTCCTGGGGTCATGATTTTTTTAAGATAGGTCTTATTAGGCTTTTACAATTCCCTTCATTTTGTATGAACTAATAATCTAATTTCTTCTGTGATGATTTTTTTATTATTATTGACACCTGAGCAATGTACTTATTACCTCTTGCTCACTCCATTGTTTGAATGTATGGAATGCTGCTTGTGTATATTAGTGCATTTGAAGCTTATAACTATGGCAACAGCAACAACCAACAATGAATCAATCTCTTCGTTCCTCCAGCAGCAGGAAGTGATTCTGGGGAAGAAGTTCTCATTGGACCAGAGCTAGAGAGCAGGAGCGAGCTGTCATCAGCTTCTGATGAGGTATGCTAGGCTAGATTTTAGGTACACATATTTTGAATAAGTTGTGGGGGGGGGGGTATGTTTTTCAAGCCTGACTTTATGAAACAAACCATGGACCCATGCTGTACATGACATGTCAACCCTCTTCATTGCCGATTTTAATTTTTATCACAGGTGTTGGTCAAATAACAACCGATTAAGTCTTAACTTCCAAAATATCAAATTTGGTACAATGATAATGTATGTCAAGTCTTTCACTATTATGTTGTACGTGTATGTCATAGCCAACTACATTGCAGTATGATTAAGTCACATAGCAAATTTTCATGGCATTGGTTGATGAACTTTTACAATGAGAGTTTATGGCACTACTTCAGTATCAGTGCCACAGGGTGGAGGCATACCTGTCAAATGAAGTTTTAATCCGTTGCTCATGGTTAGAATTTTGGGATTCACGAACCCTGGTCCCATTAGGCTGTCAAAATGGGCCATAGAACTGCAGTAACAAAAGGGGTTTGGCTTAATTGTGCCATATAAGGAATTGGAGTTTGTTCATAGCCTGCCATCTATTGTCAGTGTAGCAGATTACCTGGTAAGTGTATTACAGGTTTGTACCCTCCTCCACCTTCTGTTTATGATCCTTGTATCCAGGAGGTCACATTGGTGCCTGAAACCCTGGGCCCCAGCCAGAGAACACACCCCCACCGACGCCCCTCCCCTGAAGCCACGCCCCTCCTCCAAGCCCCTGACAGCGCCTTCTCCATGGAGACCATGCAGTCACAGCTGCCCTCGGGGGCACCAAACAGGGGCGAGGCAGGACACGCCCGGCCGCGCTGCTGCAGCCACTTCCTTGCCAGGCCCAACAGGTCACAGCTTGCTCAGGTGACTTAGGGGACATTAGAGGCTTGTTCCTATGTGTTTGAATGTACAGGTGTAAAATCAGACTACATAAGATAACAGTTTATGATCTCTATCGACTCCTTCTTGGGTATTAGAGTTCAACGTATGTACAACATGGTATACAGTAATACAAACTCATACATACGCAAAGTAAATACAGTCCATGACTTCTGTAGTGGTCACAACACTTATACACTAAGTGCACATGATTTATACCATGTGTAACTTTACTTTACACTTAATGAGATAGTTGTGAATATATGACATGACTTACCCATGGATTGCCCCTCACAGCGGCGATACATCGCGCCAGGCAACCAGGCAGGGCTGAGACTGAAGCGGGTGCTAGGGTACAACGGGAACGGGCGTGGCAACGTGGTGTGGCACCCCGACTCTGGTCTCTTTGCTTACTCCCTTGGCTCTATACTGGTACTAGAGAACCTGGACACCAGCGAACAGACGCACCTGCTAGGTATGCTATGCGCGGCTAGACAGTATCCAAAAATGTATCCAAAATGATCATACAGTGAAACCTGTATAGAATGACCATTTCCCTATAAAGACCACTTCTCTTGTTTCCCTTGAACAATTTGTTTCATTTGAAACCTGTGGTAAACTCACCTGTACATAAAGACCACCTGCTCACAAAGATCACATTTCGTCTCTCCCTGAGTGGTCTTTCTGCACAGGTTTGACTGACTGCAATGGATTTTTAAAGAACGCATTTCACGACTTGGCCATAATCAAGGCCTGCCAACTAGTACAGCTTTTCAGTATTTTCTACTGCAAATGAACCTGAATGTTGTAGGTTTTATTTAAGGTTTATGTGTAGTTGATGGGAAAATGTCAAATTTCACAAAGCAAAGTAATAAAAATTAAGGTTAGTAAGTTGCAGCACGGCATATCAATATGCGTTATGGTGCTTACCTGACACACATTAGAGACATGTCTCCTCTAGGTGACAATCTCTTCTAGTAGAAAGTAATTGGTGTGAACTTGTCCTTTAGGTCACAATCTCTTCTAGTAAAAAGTAATTGGTGTAAACAGGTCATCTATTTCTTTGCTTTGTTCACATTCTACTTGTGTGAACGTGCCATCTCTTTCTGCCATCTGTACCTTAAGTGATTGATGTGAACGAGTCATCAGTTTCTGCCCTCTTTGTCTAAAGTACTTTGTGTGAATGCATCCTCTATTTCTGCCCCCTATGCTCTCAAAGTGGTTGGTGTGAACAGGTCATCTATTTCTGCCCCCTATGCCTCAAAGTGGTTGGTGTGAACGGGTCATCTATTTCTGCCCCCTATGCCTCAAAGTTGTTGGTGTGAATGGGTCATCTATTTCTGCTTCCTATGCCTCAAAGTGATTGGTGTGAATGGGTCATGAGTTTCTGCCCTCTTTGTCTAAAGTATTTTGTGTGAACGGGTCATCTATTTCTGCCCCCTATACCTAAAAGTGATTGATGTGAATGAGTCATCAGTTTTTGCCCTCTTTGTCTAAAGTATTTTGTGTGAACGGGTCATCTATTTCTGCCCCCTATGCCTAAAAGTGATTGATGTGAATGAGTCATCAGTTTTTGCCCTCTTTGTCTAAAGTATTTTGTGTGAACCGGTCATCTATTTCTGTCCCCTATTCCTCAAAGTCAAGTGGTTGGTGTAAACAGGTCATTTATTTCTTTCTTGCAGGTCATGTAGAGGAGATCTCTGTCCTGGCCCTGCAGCATGATGCCCAGCTCCTGGCTTCAGCCTCGGGGGCTAGTGGCCTCAACGCCTCCCAGATCTGCCTCTGGGACCTACAGGGCGCCCTCTGCCGCAAGACCCTGTCTTACCACGAGCATGGTGTTGTGGCGCTTGCTTTCTCTCGCGATGACCGCTTCCTCGTATCAGTGGGTACGTCCAAATCTCAGCTACATGTATTTTTCTCTTACTTTTTTCCTATAATTTTATTAACTGAAGATGTAGCACCGTTTGGTGTTGCAGGTTTGTGGCTCTATACAGTACTGAGCCTACATATACATATATGCGTGCAGGCTTTTTTTTCAAATCAGAAACTAAGAAGCACGACTCCAACACAAGCTGACCTTCAAATAATAGACAACAGGCTATGAATACACTTTAAATACCTTACAGGACACAATTAAGCCATATTCCTTTGGATACTGCAGGTTCATGGACCAGGGTTCACAAAGTCAGAATATCTAACAGGTAAAGCAAAGAGTGTCAGCATCAGCATGACCTCATGAGCAACAGGATGTAGATATTCAATACCTGGAATCACCTAGTGGGCCATTGGGTCAGCATTCTTTTCAACTTTGGACAATGCAGACCTACATGTACTAGCTATTGAATGCTCACATCCTGTTACTCCTATTACTACTGGAACGGTTAATGCTGAAATGATGTTGTACTTTTTCACTGAAATGTAATGTAGAGAGCAAAAAGGCAAGACTCTCACTTGCCACCAATGATTGCAGTGATTTGTATAATTATTATAACAGCCTGAACCCATTCTTTACTGAGCCTCCGTATTTGCAGACAGGGCTTTCCCCTTCCCGATACCGAGCAGCGCTACTCCAGTGTAATCTGCTGTTCAGACTGTGCATGACAAGCTGGGAATAAATTTCTAATTCCTTGTAGGATGCAATGAAACCACACCCCTTTCGGTTACTGCAGTTCCATGGCAAATGTTGGTCTCCTACCTGGACTAGCGTTCACAAAGCTTGAAAAATCTAACATGAGCAGTGGTGAAAGCAGCACAAGAGCTGATGAGATACTGAGACTCAAAATGTCCTGGTTCTTGACTCATCAGGTGACTACAGAGACTGCAGCATTGTGGTGTGGAGCACACAGGACTACAGCCTCCTCGCAGCCTCCAAGACTGCCCTACCAGTCCACTCCCTTCTCTGGGACCCCTACACTGCCAATGAGTTTGCCTCCGTGGGCGAGAAGGGAACGGTACTCTTCTGGCTGCTGGATGAGAGTCAGGGCAGGGTCAGCCTCAATGTGCATGAGGCCAATGTTCCACAGGAGCTCATGGATGGGAAGAATATGGTGAGGCCATGATTGATTGATTGATTGATAAATGAATTAATTACTGATTGATTGATTGGTAAATTGATAAAAAGTAAGAGGAGAGTCAACCTTAATGTGCATGAGGCCAATGTTCCACAGGAGCTGATGGATGGGAAGAATATGGTGAGGCCATGATTGATTGATTGATTGATTGATTGATAAATGAATTAATTACTGATTGATTGATTGGTAAATTGATAAAAAGTAAGAGGAGAGTCAACCTTAATGTGCATGAGGCCAATGTTCCACAAGAGCTGATGGATGGGAAGAATATGGTGAGGCCATGATTGATTGATTGATTAATTGATTGATGATTGATAAATTGATTAATTACTGATTGATTGATTGGTAAATTGATAAAAAGTAAGAGGAGAGTCAACCTTAATGTGCATGAGGCCAGTGTTCCACAGGAGCTCATGGATGGGAAGAATATGGTGAGAGGAAGGTCATGATTGGTTGATTGATTGAGTAATTGATCAATTGATTAATTGGTTGACGGTTGACGGGTAAAAGTAGGAGAGTCATCCTCAATATGCATGAAGTCAACATTCAATAGGAACTCATGAATGGGAAGAATGTGGTGGGGATGGTCATGATTGATTGATTGATCGATTAATGAATAATTGACTCTATTGATTGATTGATGAAAGTAAGAGGAATGTCATGATTGATGGATTGCTTTCTTGATTACTTGATCAATTTATTAATGACTGATTGATTGATTAATACAAGTAAGAAGACGGTCAGCTGCTCTCAAAAAGCCTATTCAGAATAGGATTAAAGATTGCTGCAGGAATAATCAGAATATTTAATTCATGATAATTCATTGACAAATGGCTGGCAGATGTGTGGTCGATTGATGAATTAGTTAATTGATTGACTGCTTGAGTGATGAATTGGTTTCATGGTTGAAGAGTATTTTTTTCATGTCCCATTTTATGTTGTAATAATCACTTGAATACCTATGTTTTAATATACGCTCTATACATATTTAGCATTATACGCTCTATAAATTTGTCTATGCCTGTTCAGATCCTGGGTGATGTAGCATTCACAAGTCTTGTGTATGGAGGAGACAACATCCTGTATGTGGGGAGTACTACCGGTGTGCTATCAGCTTGGGACACTAAGCACAACCTGTGCTTCATGCACTGGGACGCAGATACTGCAGAAATAGGTGAGTAGTTAAAGTCACAGCTCATCCCAGAAAATATGACCTGCTGCCCCATGAATAGAGCTAGGTACCGGGCAATTGCAACTGCAAATTATAAATAGAGATTCACTTTAATGTTGTGATAAAGGAAATTTATCAGTTTGTACATGTATTGATACATTGATATTGTTTGAATGGACAGGATTCCCTTTTTAACGGGATTTTCTTTCCATAGAATCCTGTTAATCACTTCCATGTGTAGTTCATGACCCTGACATAGCTGTAACACTAGTCAACCTCATAGTGTATCATAAGAATAATTGGTTACTATTACTATTACCATTATTTATACAGTATTTCAACACAATACAACATATAGCAAAAATAAGAAGCATGATTCACTCAAAAATATAGTTTGTATGGCTTGGATGCAAGCAAAGGGGCTGCCAGGGTAGGAGAAAGGTAACCTAATGCCCGTGGTCCGCAGACCCTCCACCCAAAATCCATTTACATGCATCCAATACACACAATATGCACAGAAAAATACATAAAAATTCAAATACATGAAACATGCATACAAGTATGTTAATCTATGGTCATTTGGTAAGGTTTTAACAATTTTCTAATTTGTACTTAAATCAGATGCACCTTCCAGCTAAAAGAACAAAATAGAGCCTGTGATTTGTTCTCACAAAGAAAAATGAAGGCTTGTTAAGTGACTTACTATTTTATCTGTGATATGTTGTTAGGCAGTCTTTTGTGCAGTGCATTGCATTTTTTTCTCCCCTCCTGTGCCAGGTGTGATTGTGAGCAAATTTGGTAGCACTCGACTGATAACGGGGGGCGTGTCTGGCCAGCTGCGTCTCTGGTCTGCTCATGGTATGGGAGACCTCAGGCTTACTGCTGGCTACACAAACAGGTAAAGAATTCACCCTCTTAGTTCCAAGCTATGAAGACCCCATTGGTTTGTTACGCAGATCTGTGCCCATGGGTATGAGAAGGTTAAATCCCACAGTAGGTGTCATTGTAGGGTATTCTTCCGTTATAATTGCCATTTCTTCAAAAAGTTTGTTTATGACATATTTTGGTCTGTTTATTTAACAAATTACACTTTCTCTTGCTGTTTATTTTGTGTGAAGAGTCATTCAATATCACTTTACCTTTACAGGTAATTGACAGTAGTGTAGTGATACGATGCCATCATCCACTTAAATCTATTATCGCAAAAACTTTTTGGCTCATAAAGTATTCAGTTCCAATCATATAGAATCAAGAATATTAAATTGGTGCCATGAAGTTCAGGAATTAAACCAACAGAATGAATAAACAGCTTAACTGATATCTGACATTGTTTAAATTGCTGTGAAGGTACTGTAGCACATGAGAAAAACACCCAATAAGTTTTGCAATAGGCTTTCAGTAAGCTATCATTACAAGGTTATTACAAGGTAGAATATGGTGAGGATAGATCGATTGATTGCTAGAATTAAGTGTAGAGTCAGCATCGATGTGCATGAAGCAACAAATATGTGACTATGGCGCATGCAGAGTCCAAACATTGTTCCTGCTTGTCTCTGTGTTTGATGCCAGTGGTCAAGGTCTGGTGATGGAGGATGAGATGGCGCTGGGTGGGGCTATCACGGCCGCTCACTTTGACCACACGATGGACGTTGGTGTGGTGGCCACCACTGACGGGTCACTGTGGTACATCAACTGGGTGGACAGGACCTCCGTCAGACTGGTGTCCTCTCACATCTCAAAGGTACAGGGGAGATGGGATATACTGCATTTCATGCACATGTAGCTTCTGTAAAAGAGGTCACCTGGTCAAGATACATGTATGTTTGAGTTGGTACGTTTTACATGTATTCTGTACTTTCATGGCCTAACATTTTGTGCAAATGTAAAAAGTTAAATCATGACTCATGAATGGATGGAAAATATCTGACATGCTTGATATTCACAAATGTAATAGTTCATAATTTGATTGGAAATTATTAGCCTACTTTATAAGAGTTCATGATTATAACAGTTCATGAATGGATAGAAAATTTCGAACATTCTGGATTAGAATTTATGCACTTCATAGAAACAAGTCTGCATTGCTATGTTACACTAGACATGTCAAATGTATATCTGTCTGAAGATATGGACTACTAGGTGTACTAGGAATGAATCAGTCTTGATCTTGTTGGTTCTAGTTGAACGACATCGCTTTCAATGAGAGTGATCTCTTTGCTACATGCTGCCGAGATGGAAGTCTCAACATCTACTCGCTGACTGACATGGAGCGCAGTCTGCAGTTTCAAGTCTTAGACCAGGTAAAGCGCTTTGTTAGACGAGTTGTATTTCATGCCATCTTGGGAAAGCCTTACTTGCTAAATATTCACTGTGTTCAATGTTTCTTATACATGTACATGTATGTGCTGTTCAAGCTTGCAAACAAAGTGATTTATTCTCAACCCCATCTTTAAAGGTATGAGATAGAAGCGGTCATGAATAATAGCTGCAATCATGATAGAAGTATTATGTCATCATGGCTGTTTTTTTTATTTCAAAATGTCAATGATTTCATCATTTTGTGCTGATTGATACCCAGTATCTTTACTTTTTTCTTTCAAATTAATATATTAATACAGTATATGCCCTTTAAAGCAGTTGTATAATTCCAAAATAACACACACAAAAAAAAAACACTCTAACAAAAATAAAACAAGAAAATCAAAATCAAAAAAGAATGGGACCCATGCTGATGGCAGAATGGCATTGGATAGCTTACTGTCCACTAGGCTTGACCATGACTTCACCTTATTACTTTGAACCCTGGCACAGGATTTGTGTGTATTACTTGTGAGTTCATTCACATGCCACTCATAAAACATTAATAGAATTTGTTTTATTTTTTTAAGAGGTGGCCTTTCACCATTATGAATATGAAAGCAATTAGACAAATCCTTCAGTGTTCACACCTATCCTTCAATTCCTGTGTTTGTTTGTATTCCATCCACCAGAGTTGTAACTGCCTTGCCTTTGGTCCGGTGCGGGCTGACCCGCTGACCCCTGCAGGTGGGGTCAGTTCCCCCTCGGCTGGTCTAGTGGCTGGCTATGGCGATGGCACCGTCCGCCTCTTTGACCTGTCCAGCTGTGAGATGACCACCAAGATGCAGCCACATGGTCACTCCGTCACGGCCGTTGCCTTCTCAATGGATGGTGAGGGCACCTGCTTTATGCATATTCCAAATGTTATATTTTAACCTCAGCAGCTGATATCTGGAGGGGGGGGGGGGGTGGAATGGATTCTGCCCCACTTCTGAAATTGTTTAAATAACCTGTTCTATAAATGGTGAAAGACACCGTCTTCATAGTATAGTAAGCTGCAGAACAGAATGTAAGGTCACACATTACAGAAGGTACCATGTACAATTTGCTCTCATGTAGTGTCTTTTGTTATGAGCAGTATGTCTTTTATTCCCCATTCCTCTTTCTTTGCTTGATGTAGGTCATGTGATACTCTCAGGATCGAATAATGGACTCATTGCCGTTAGCAACGTGTCAACGGGGATGACCATGCGCATCATACAAGATCACAAGGGGGCACCAATCACAGACATCCAAGTCAACACAGAGTTGGTAAATCAGATACTACCATATTTTACGGCATATAAGATGCATGTTTTTTCCCTTGAAAATCACGCCAAAGTCTGGGTGCGTCTTATCCGCGGCGTTAGCAAAAGTCGCATCTTTAAAACCAACACATATACACATGTACGGGACTATGCAATGTGTGACAACATTCAACAAAAAATATTGATCACGCGTTAGGACTGTGAAGAGTAAAGAGATCAGCGAAACCAAAAAGTACTATCACCTAGAGTGTAACGAACTTTCCTTCTCAGGTGATCAGATGGGCAAAACTGTGCTTTATCACGTGATCAACTCTTGACAATTCATATAGCAACATTCTTAGTATGTGGTATATAATCATGAATATCATCTTATAAAATGAAATAATGTCAATAACAGCATAACTTAAAACCGCAACAAATTTGAACTTCTGATTCCACCAGGATACTACAGACCCCAGTTTCCATGTGTTGCACCGGTGGCTAGCGGTCAGCGGTGACCGGCGGGTCAGTGTTTGGAGGGCCAGTTGGGCCAAGGACTTCTGTGAGATGGAGGATTGGCTCACCTACCCTGCCCCAGCCTTCGCCCCCAATGGAACCCCCATTGATAAGGCAGATCCGGTACGATAATACTCTCTCATTTCTATTCATTCATGCCACTGCTTCAATGCAGAAATCATGTGTTGTGAAAATTAGTGTGTGGACTTAACGGTATAGGCAACCCCTGTTAGAGCAAAGCTGTTGTTGTAACAACATCTTGTTATAACCATGCTCATTACGCAGATTGTCTCTACCTTATCTATCCGTTACTTTTCAGTTTCCACTCTTGCTCAATGGGAATCGTGTGAAATACTTGCAAAAGTCACATGTGATTAAGGGTTAAGAACGGTCTACAAGGTAACAACATTTCTTGGCAACAAACCGTTCATGCTCTTTTATTTCTCTCTGCTCTTTTCCTCATGAACCCATGCAGCACAGGTACGATAACCTTCCTCCAAGCCTGGCACGGTTTTCTCCTGCAGACCCCAACGTCATCGTCTACATCGGCTACGGGATGCAGAAGCAAGTTCTCTTCTACAACTTGGCGCAGAAGAAGGTCTGCATTATCATTTCTTGTTATCTGAAATGGCATGCATGCGTCACTTCTATGATAAAGAAGTCAGAATTTGTAAATGTACCTGCAGATCTCATTGTATCGAGCTCAGATACAACTCTTGGTCGCAATTTAAAACACCCAGAAATCACTAAATTGCATATAACAAGCATGGTTAAAACAAGATTTTGTTACGAGTCTATTCCCTTGGCCCCAGGACAAAGAGAAACATTAAGAAATGCATTCTCTTTCAGCGAGGAAGGTAACCTGTCAGCTACATTTCTGCTGATCAAATCCTTCGATTTCATTGTGATACACATTTGATGATGTCGAGCACTGCCATGCAGCCAAGTGCAAAGCTTGCTATGCCTCCAAATCATAAATGTGTTGTAAAGATCCTGCTAACATGTTTCACAGATGGCTCTGTACATCAAAACACAACAGAACACAATGGACATACAATCACCCAATTTTTTTTATGCTTCTTATTGTTATATTCTGCATGGTTACAACAAGGTCTCCTTATAAACAAGGAAAATGTCTTGGTCTTGACAACCTTGTTTTAAGAGTCGGCTGTATAATAACAAAGTCAGAATTTGTCATGAATGTTCTTTCTTTGTAAACATGTAAAAGGTGATTTTCAGACAAATTTGATGCAAACATGCATTCAGGGTGAAATTACTTAAATGTTATCTATCTGAGGAAGGCAAGTGAAGCTGTAAAACTTGTTGTGCCACAAGGCCTTTATGATAAGGCATGATGTGGATTATATGAAGCCTCGAGTGCAGCAACCCAGTAATTCTCTGAGAAACTCTGCCCAATCACTTCTATGGTTTCTTACATCCTGCTTACGTGTTCTTCTGAGGAATCACTCTCTATTTTGCTTTCTCTTGCTCTTTCAATGTCATTCTGATTTTTTTTTAGTTCATTTTGATCAATTTATCTGTCTGTCGGCAATTTACCATGAAGTAGGCTGCTGAATTGGTTTATGTCAGCAGACTTTAGTAAGTTCAACATTTTTTGCAACTTTTTACAGTACTATCGTCATAACTTGTGTGCAGAAATTGGGGATTTGTTATCCTTTAAATTTTGAATTCATGCAAATGGAAATCTCCAAGTAAGATTATCCTTCTTCCTCATCCAACCCAATGGGTCAATAGAGTCATGCCATGATGCAAAAGGTTTTTTAAATTCTTTTTTTACTAAGTTTGAGAGTAAAAACTTACTTAAAATCAATACTAAGGCTGCACATACTGTTTGTATTAACCCTTTGAGTGACCAAAAATACTGCTGTCCTGGGCTATAATATATCACTCTCTTGGAGAGAGAATTGGTTTTGTGTTACGTGGCACCTAAAGCGTTAAGTTGTGATTAATATAGTCTTGCTCATCACAAACCACTGTCATCACAGTTTTCATTTCTTCCTTCTCCCCAGCTATAATATGTCACTGACTTTGAGAGAAAAACAGTTCTCCATTATCTAATAAGCATATTTCATATTGTATTTACAATCCCCCCCCCCCTCCCGTAACTGTGTAGTTATGTACTATGACATTAATTTTCATTTTGTGATTCAGTTTCAATGGGTGATATGCACCCTGAATCTATTAGTTGTTGCTACTCGGACAAGCTTTGGCATTTCCATTTAATAGTAACTTATTGTTTAACAACATGGAAAAGATTTGCATACATAACAACTATGGTTTATCCAAAGCAGTGAAAAAAATTGACACTAAGGGCTCAGTGCAGTTGGCCCCCTCATAGCAAAAGAGCCCCTATGAAGGAACTTCATAATGTCACTAACAGATTTCTTCCTCACAGGGTTAGGATATAAACAACATCATTCAGGCTGACTATTTTCAGGAAATTGAGGCCGGGAAAGAAGCCCCAACAAAAAAAAAATACTTATTTTGTTTCCCTGATACAAAGGTTGAACATTGCAGTATGCCTTCACCAATAAATCTCAAGAAACCTTATTCAGGATTTCTACTTTCTTCTTTATCTTTATAAGTGTTTTTTTTTCCTGATACAAAGGTCGCACACTGCAATGCATTGACATTAGTGAGTTACTTCAAGAAACATAATTGGGGTCTGTTCCTTCTTTGTCTTCGTAAGAGTTTCTTTTTTCCTGATACAAATGTAGTACATTGATGAGATGCCATTACTGAGTTACTCTAAGAAACCTAAATCAGTGTTTCTCCTTTCTTCCATTGTTTGCAGGTGGTACGGTCAGCAGCCTTGACCCACTGGAGCTCCTCCTTTGACCTCAACCCCAGAGGTCATCTGATCGCTATGGCCACATCTGGTAAGACCAATGGAGACAGAGGAGACTAACTGTCTAGTCTATGCGATAAAGCGTGACCAAAACTCTTCAAACTTGGTGCAATGATTTCATGTAACAAGACAATTATGTGATCACATTATGGATCAAATAGATCAATTTTCATGGGTTGAATGTCTAAATTGTGACTGTGTGTGTATGATAACTTGAAATATATTTGATTGAATATCACCAAATTTGGCTTGGTACAATGATGATACATGACAGGTCTTTCTCATGTAAGCTCTATGGTATAGCCAAATAGCAGGTTTTCCAGGTATTGGTCGATGAACTTTTAGAGATTATAGCAATACTCCAAGGTCTGTGTGAGAGAGCCGATGCATACCAGTGAACTGCACACAGTTAAATTTCTCTAGTTTAGAATTGCTTTAGGTAACAATTTATATGGCTCTGTAGGTAACGAATATGCCATATTTAGTCATGAATAAAGTAAAGGTACGTAATAAAGAATCTTGAAATGCTCAGAGCGGAATCTTTTATTGATAAACCCATGTGTTTTTCATGAGGAAAGCGCGATGGCTTTACCATTTGTTTTAAGGTGAGATTCGGAGAGGACGAACTGAGCTTCCTTGCTCCCACACTCCCTAATTAGGGTATGTTCACATAACTAGCTCTTCATGTCTCACTTCCTTTTCTTCCTCTCTCTCTCTCTCTCTCCTTTTCTCTCTTTCTCTCTCTCTCTCTCTCTCTCTCCCTTTCTCTCCTCTATCTCTCTCTCTCTCTTTCTCTCCCTCCCTCCCTGTCACCTCTCTCTCCCTCCCTTTCTTTCTCCCTCTCTCTCTCTCTTTCCCCTCCCTCCCTCTCTCTCCCTCTCTTTCTCTCTCCCTCCCTTTCTCTCTCTCTCCTTCCCTCTCTCTATCTCTCTCCTTTTCTCTATCCTCTCTCTCTCTCCCTCCCTCTCTTCCTTCCTCTCTCTCTTCCTTTCTCTCCTCTCTCTCTCTGTCTCCCTCTCTCTCAGAGCGCATCGTGAAGCTGATGGACTACCACCAGTGCAGCTTCCAGGACTTTGTTGGCCATGGGGACGCAGTAGACTTGGTGCGCTTCTCAACCAGTGGGGACACGCTCTTCTCCACATCTGGCACCGAGATCCTGCTGTGGGACGTGGTTGTATGAACTCTCCTTGGGGTGAAGAATTCTCCATACTACATACTGGTACAAGGAAAGGTCATTTGGACTCGTACCATTTCTTGCTCTCGTGTAGTAGTTTATGAGACAGGAAATGGAGGTGACTGCAAACATGGATGTGCAGTGCATTGTGGGAAGACGTTTCCTCATATAAAGTATGTAGATTTGATCACCATAGTTAAGTCACACTATTCAGAGTGTCCTAAGTTGTTATGCAACCAGGTGAAGAAATGATCATACTGTCCAGAATATCTCGTCTGAACACTCCTTGGGGCAGTAATTGTGGTGAAGAATTGATGCCATACTTTTCAGACGTACTATCTAGAATATCTGAATGTGTTGTGTGAAGTCTTCCGGTGAAGAATTGATCACCATACTTTAGCCATACTACCACTGTCCCCAATATCTAAAGTTGTTTTGTGAACACTCTTCGGAGTGGAGAATTGATCACCATATTTCAGTTATACTATCCAGAATATCTACAGCTGTGTTAACACTATTTTTGTGAAGACTTCATCATCAGATGAACGTCCAGTCGTACTTTCCTGACACTCCTTTTGTGAAGAAGCGATCACCACATGGTCATACTATTTAGAATGTCTGAAGTTGTCGTGTGAACACCCCTTGGGGTGAAACAAGTTGCAAGAAAGTCATGATTTTGCTATAACTGTAATCGCAAGCTGTAATATCCTTCATGAATATTAGCTGTACCTTGTAACTTACTTCTCAGACTTCGCAATTCCCTTCTTTGCAATGTACAGTACATGAAGACGTCTTTTCTAACATTTTTGTGTGGCTTAGTTGTTCTATTCCACAAATCATACAGGAGACGATGTCTAGCAAAAATTCCTCTTAATTGATAATTGTGATGCTCAAAATGAAGTTGTAAGTACACAAGTCTGCACAAAGCTTGATTTGTGGCTACCCAGCATTAAATGAATTTGAAGTGAAATTGCCAATATGAATATAAAGGCAGTAGTGCCTCTTGACAGTGTGTGTGTATGTATCTGATTCTATCAGGGCAACACTTTGTATATTATATTTCTTGAATCTCGACATATTATGATTGGGTTCTAGCATCCTGTCAAAACCTGAAATGAACACCTCAGATATGATACCTGGGCCCTGTTGTATAAAACGTACCATTGATGGTAACTTTGTTATCATAGGCGACTTCTATGGAAACTATGAATTTGATTGGCTGTCGAGCGGTGTTACCACGGTAGTTACCATTGATGGTAAGTTTTATGCAACAGAGTCCATAGCTCATTTCAAGAGTGTACCTAGCCCATAATATTAATGATTCAAGTGGCCTCTCATGATTCTATTAAGCTGTACATACATTATAAATATGTATATTAGTGTATATTTTTTTATATATGTATTTGCTGTTTGAATAATATATTTTGACTTTTTCCTGAATGAACAGTCTGTATTTGTAATTTCCAAGAACTCACTTTTATGGTCTGTTATTCTGTAGATTTGATTCTCCGGAAATGAAATATGTGTTTTTAATCAGAAACTGGAACAGGGTGTGGTTATCAGAAAATAGAAGACGGTTGAAAATGAAATGGGGTTTCTTCATTAGAAAATAGAACAGGGTTGTAATTTAAAAAGGAAAGGAGGTAGGGAGTGATTGAGAGACAGGTACATGAAGGAAGATATACTGGGATATGGTTATAAAGCATTGGTCAGTGGATATGTGCATGAGAGACAGAGGAAGAGAGAGTGGGAGAAAACGAAGATACAGAGAGCATGGATGTGTGCGAGAGAGACAGAAAGAGATAGTGTGAGAAAAGGAAGAAAGATATAGAGAGCGTGGGTGTGTGCGAGAGGGCCAGATGAAGAGATAGTGTGAGAAAAGGAAGAAAGATACAGAAAGCAAGTTTGGGAGAAGGAGAGACAAATGGAGCAAGAGAAAGGGTGTAAGAAGGTAAGAGAGACAGAGCAAGAGGGAGCGACTCAAAGCGGGGAATAGTGAAATATGGTGAGCGTGCGTGTGCACCTGCTCATGCATTTTGGCAAAGTTGTCGGACAGGGGGAGAGTTGGGAGGGGCGTAAGATGGAGAGAGAGCGAGGGGAGAACTGAAAGAGGAGGGGGCGGGGTGGGGGTAAAGAGAGAGGGGAGGGGGCGGGGTGGGGGAAATGAGTGGGGAGGGGCTGGGAGCGGGTAAAGAGAGAGAGGAGAGAGGGTTAAAGAGAAATAGAAGAGACAGAATTAGTACAATCATGGAAGAGAAAAATGAAAAGATCCTACATCCACATTAACATACACAGGAAATAAAGACTTCACCCGAGCCACAAGAGACACATTTGAATACACCATAGAACAAGTCACAAGTCCAGTTGAAATAGTTTATTTTTTGCTTAGATCATCTCATCAGTTCACATACTTGTTGCTTAGAGTACAACAAATATATATATTTTTTGTCTTCTTCGTACGCTGTCGACATTTTACACACAAAAAACATCAAGCATTTGCTATTTATACGATCAAGTTTTCTCATGGCATGTAAAATATATATCACTATATACACCTGATCTTATGGACAAAGAGATCGTTTTTAGACTACAAGATCTGCTACAATGTCACACATGGTCAAATCTCACAGATAGTCCTCCTTCTCTACAAACAATTAAAATCACAATAAAATAACACGAAACAAAGTCTTTCTTTACAAGCTCAAAAATGCAGAAACACAACAAAGAGGTGACATTATGTAATAACACAGGTGAACACCTGAAACATTCAAAAAGAGAAAATAACATTGAACAATAAATAACACTCCTTTTGTTTCTACAGTATCGACTCTTTTCTGTAAGCTGCAGTTTCAGTGAAACATACAGGTAGCAACAAACACACTACTTCTGAAACTTCTCATTTGAATTTCTTTTGGGGAAATCTGCCGAGAGATGAACAACAAAGAAACCAGAATACATACGGCAATCTACCAGTATACTTTCCCATATAAAAGTGTGGATAGTTGAAACATGCTCTGAGCTTTGTGATGCAAGTAAATTTGTAATTATGTACATTCTCAAAAAGTCTGCATCTGCTCAAAAAAGAAAAAGCACCTATTAAAACAGAATGTCTCATTTTTTGGCACTTCTTATAAATATATATAACTTTATGTGTGTGTACAATGTATATATCGCACAAACGAGTTCACATATTTGTAAAAGTTGCACCACCTCACAAAAGGATTCAACTTTTTTATGCGCTTGTGATACAATTCAATTACATACATATCCCACTGAGCAACAGTTCTTCTGGCAAACAAAGGGCTAAGAATGATCCCCCTTGATAGTAGCTCCACTGACTGCCGGACATATTTCAACATAAAGACATGGCACTCACATTGGGTAAAGAAGAGCGAATCTGCACCTCTACTTCTCCAGAATTAAAATGTCATATCTCTAATTACGTAAACATTCATCATTAAACTTCAGCGATATGAATCTCAAAATAAGAACTTTAAGCACATATAGAGAAATGAGCATTAAAAAGATGAATTTCATGCCTTACATCAAATTCATTTAAAAAAAAAAAAACATGAAAACATCGCACTAAGCTGACTGAAAAGGAATACAGACATCTAATATTTACCTAAGACATGAAAATAAGGCAGAATTTATATTTTAAAAAGAAACATTTCCACTAGTTCCTTCCAAACATTAGTATTGAATACTCTGTAACGTACAGCCACGTCCGCATTGAACATGTACTTCAAAAAATGTGCCCCTATTGCACATAGGTAGAGACAGGAGAAATATGAATATGAAGAGAGAAGAAAAATTGAGAAAATTGACATCCACATAATGCAATATAATTGATCCTACGAATGATACCTCTTTGGCTAGCTGGATTTAATCTGCTCCTACATTTTATCCGCATTTATAACATAAGTAATTTTCATCAAAATACCTATCATCAAAAAATATGCATACACATACGTGACTTGATAATGTATAATGGCATCATATAAAAAATCAAGTAATGTATATTAATACTTCAATAATGAAGACACAATCTTACAACACAGTACTGTCTTAACATCTCCCTTACATTGCACACTCAAATGGTGGAAAGGTATTTGTGCAACAAGGCACGACCAATCAAATTTAAGCTATACAATTCAACAATTACAAGTCATTACATTGCCGTCAAAAATTTACAAAATGATTTTCAAATAATTTCAAACATTATTACATTATGCACTCTGGCAATATCAACATTCATTGATGCATTATTTTTTGTAACAAATCCCGCCCCCCACACCCATTTGAAATATGAAGTGTTCAACACGGCTCAATGCATTCAAATAAAACAAGATTTGCCTATTTCTTTCTCTTTTCTTGCTTAAAATCTCTTCATCAATACCCCATGGTATGTCTTCTCAAAAAGCAGCACTTTGAACTCTTATAATCGGGTTGATCACCATGATAAATTCAAAAACACCTTCCTGGCTTGTTGGTCAAATCCAAGATTCACAACATTAATCTTAAAGTAGTTGAAATTTCATATCTGAATTTGACCAAGGAGTCACTAACCTGTAAACATCTAGACCCATACACTGCACTAAACTTAGCATGTGTTTGCCTCAAAGGGGCCCTTTAAAATACTTCTGCATATCTCAAGTCTCTGAAGTTTCCAGATTTTAACATATTTGTGTCAAAAATGTTGTGACAAACAAGTCATAGGGCTGGATATAACACCTTTCACCTCATCATATCATGTAAGAACATGAAATGAAACCTCTTCCAAATTGTTGATATCTCAATCTTCCCGATATCCATACCTTCCTGACGTTCATTTTTACACAATTCCACAATCATACTAGTAAACAATGTGCATTATATCTGTACATATATATCTGGGCAGGTTAGATTTCGTTTGTGCAAATGAATGCTTGAATGATAACACCAAGGCCAGAGTATATCCTTACCAGTGAAAAATTCAAACACTGATTTCTCAATATACCTGAAGAAATATCTAAAATCATATTGACATGACATGACACGATTGTGGGCACAATGCTGATTTGTTTAAATGCTAGGGTCTTTGGCATTTGCCAAAACACTGACTCCAAACCCAATCCTCCTCCCCTGTTTTTAAAGGTAACAAGGCAGAGCCCCATGTAAAGAGATTAAGTGCTTCTGCACAAGACTATATACTGCCCTCTAGAGCTGGAGCGCATTTCTGTAGCAAACCTGCCTCAGTGGTAGCTGGGGACGTAATTAATTGGCGGAGACAGTGTGCCCGGCACTGCCCGCCACCTGGATAGTAGGTACCCACCAGAAAATAAATGTCCGGTGGCTTAACAATGGGGGATGAACTCCTCATGTACCTGCCCAAATACTGCCCTCTACAGTTGAAGGGTGTTACGAGAGAAAAGACAGTGGTAGGTGAAGGGCTTAATTGGCAGAGACGGTGTGCCCGCTACCCGGATCATAGGTGCCCGCCAAGTAATAGATGTCCGGTGCCCTCACGATGGTGTTCAGAGCCTTCTTCCCCGATACGTACTGCTTGAAGTCGTCCAGCGACAGCACCTCGCACTTGTGGGAAATCGTTTGCACGTCATTCTCATCCACATGCTGCGACAAGTAGAGCGCCATCTATAGGGCGGAGAAGAGAGCAATGAGACGATAACTGAGCTGCTAAAGTTTTTTCACCAGCAAAATAAAATAAATTATATTTCATTGCACTTTTTACCCTCTTCATTTTAAGCTTTCAATCACATACTTGCCATCATCACATTTAGAGATTAGAAGGGAAAGACTCACATATAATGCATTATTACATAAAATATATACAGTCATTTTTCCCTTCTCCTTCCCATTGGTAAGAGACAAAGGTCATCTTATCTATGGTCTGTCACACATTTTCTCACCTCTTGCGGGCAGAAAAATTGCATTGGCATTCATGAATTGCTAGGCTAATGATTATCAGACTTTGCCGCAGTCAGCAAACCCCTTCCTTGTAAACGCACACATAGAGTAACATCTTGGATCTTACCTTGCCATCATTGGGTTTTCGCCCCCCTTTCGTCTCCTCAGGGTGATAGAACCACTTGACCCTGACCACCATCATACCGCCCCAGGACTCCCACATGCTCTCGATGCGGCCAATGTACGGCAGGTGAGGGCGCCCTGTAGACAGGAAGACCGCACACTCCCCAACCTGGCAAGAGAGTCACGGAGAGACAGAGAGTTGCATTACTCCTGACACTATATATATCTTAAACTTATACTGTTAAAGGAGATCACCATACAGAGATTCAGGTCTCTAACATCAAAGACATGTCCTAAATGCACATTAAAAAGCATTTCTAAATCACCAGGAATGTCATTTCCATTATCACCAATCAATCAATCAATCATTATGTCAGCAAAATTATGATAACGATATACTTTTATCCATAGCAACTGTGATATATTGCAGCAAGCAGAAAAAGTCTTCAAGATCTCTTGTTGGCAAGCTGCAAGCACACTTCTACCATAAGGCATATTGTTGTCCAGACGATACAACTACAGCTGGGCTATACAATATCTCACACTTCCTTCCTTAAAAAACGTATGCCTATTGATCAAGCATTCGTGTAAACAATAGTTGCATGCAGAAGTAATAAATATCTGTGGCTCCGGAGGCCAGAGAGAGATAGAGAGGCTTGTATAATTTCTGAAACTATATTCAAAACTAATACTAAAATGTAGCACGAGGTATCAAATTTGAAGAAGGAACCTACAGAGAACACACACTCCAATACGTCAAAAGAGAAAAAGATTGAGAGAAAGTTTGGAAAATATTTCAATTGGGAGTTATGTTGTGTTCTTCTTAGACTTTTTGATTTCTTAAAAATGATACTCACTCGAATGATTTCTTTGTCTCTGATGATGGATTTGTAGAAGAGCTTTCGGGCTTTGCCCTTGCTCCCTCGTCGCTGTGTGGCCTTGCCCAACCAGCGCCAGAACTGCCGTGGGGGTGAGAAGGCTGGGTAGGGGAGGAGAGGGGGAAAGGCAAGGCGTGAATTAAAATGAATTGTTAATGATTCATTCAAATAGGAACAACAGTACGAAATAGTGATACTTCGTGGCTTGCAAAAGATTCATATGGTTCCATAATAAATATGTAACATATTAAGAAGGGTTCCTGTGTTGCCCTCCAAACTATATAAACAGTAAAATGCAAGAAAAAAAAATAAACTAAGTTCTACTAATTGCCTTATACACAGTGGATATGCATGAACAAAACCTAACTTCGATGTAAAAACGGAAAAGGAGTGCCAACATTGACTGATCACAGGCAATAATATTCTTGATCGTTTTCATTGCCATTTACCTTCCAATTTCAGGGCTACATTTCATATTGTACCCATTCAAACTACCCATCCCTGAAAGATACCATGAATATACTTGCTACAATTGCAACATTTTAATCCCTTCATGGATATCAAATGTTGCATAACTCTTAACCAGAAGAATATGTATAGGAGAACAAGTTTGAACTGATACAAACTTGCTCCGATCACATGCTCTATAATGATGTCAGCACTCACCAGGTAGATTGCAAGATGACGACGGGGAGTTCTTCTTCTTCTTCTTGGTCTTTTTCTTTTTCGGCACAGCGTCTGCACTCTAAATATCAATAAAAAAGACATACTTGTGAAAATATCTGCCTTCTTACAGGCTTGTTGTGTTTCTGTATCATGCAGAGACAGAGCCTGGAAGTAGTACACTGATAGTGCAACATGATAGCAGTAATTGTGATCCATGCAAGAATCTGACCTGCTCATAATTGATTTTCAGTGGCCCTATATGCTAGAATCAGCAGTTTGGGTTAGAATGGTCTCTTAGTCTGCCAGTCACGCTAATCCCTCAAATACTTCCTCCACAGTTTGCAGTTTGCTGCTGCTGCTTGCTATTATCCCCCAATCCTATTGGGCCATTACATAGTTTGTCCACTCTGGCAGAGATGTAGTCTGGAGTGGCAATTGTCAATCTATATTAATAAGCCATTTTGCCTTGTCCTAGCAGCACATTATAAGCACCAACTAGAGTGTTGCACCAACATAGTGTCAGGAGCTGCTGATACTACGAACATGGTCTTTTTGAAAGGGACCTTTTCTTGTCTGCATAACAAAAGACCATGTTTATAACGGCTTCTGTGTAAATATACCTCAACAGAGTCAGAATCAAACATCGCATACCTTGGAGTAGTGATCGCTCTCATCATCACTGGAGTTGTCTGAGTTGAAATCAGCCAGGGTGCCCCCAAGCCCCTCCGGGTAGTCCAGCTCGTCTGGAAACACCTCCGAGGAATAGACCGTCTCAATCTCCACCGTGCACTTGGCTCTTCCGCTCCCAGAGCTTCCTCCAAGCTTCTTGGTCGGACTCTTCTTCTTCCCGCTGCTGCTGGTCGTCGTCGTCAAAGTCTTCCTGTCAGCCATAGGGAGTGCCGTCTTCCCTTTCTTAGACTTCACCGCAAACACTTTCCCCTGCTTCTTCTGCTGCATGAGCTTCTTGCCGAACTTGATGACGGACGTCGCCGCTTTCCTTTTCTTGAGCTTTGTGAGTTTGCGGGCCTTCCTGTCCTGCAGGGTCTGTGCATCTGACTGGGAGGAGGACGTCTTGTTGGCCAGGCTGCCCTTGGCTTTGGTCTTCAGCTTCAGCTTCCCTTTGGTCTTCTTGTTGATGAGCTTCTTGCTGGTTTTCTGGTGGCAGCTGTTCTTCTTCAGCTTGGTAGGTGACGGCAGGAATACATCGTTATCCCCCTCTGAGATGGGATGGAAGTCATCCTTGCTGTTCTGTGATCGCCAGGAGTACTCTGCAGAAAGGCAAAGGGGGTGGAGGAAGATCACAATCAATTTAGCCCAACCTGTAACTTTAACTACTAAGATAAATGTGAGATTGAATTTATAGTTCATTACCTTTGAGCATAAATATAACAGTCATCTTACAACTGAGGAAATTGGATATGAAAAGTTTAAAAAGTTTGAAAAGAGACACACTCACCTCTCCTCTTATCGTTCGGTCTGTCATCAATCTCATCATCTTTCATGAGGTCCATCTTCCATTCCGTCGTTGAACTGGTCTCCGATGGTCTCCTTCTCCTCTTCCGCTGCACTGTGATGGGCGATGGCTCAAAGTTGACCAGAGGAAAGTCCTGGGGAAGCATGCGGATGTGATCCAGGGGGATCCGCCCAGAGTCTCCGTCATCAAACTCCACCGTCGTGAAATTCGAGTCGAGAGTCGGGTTCGGTGAGCCCTTGACAACGGTCCCCGGGTAGAGGTACTTGTACTGCTGGCTCCAGTAGGCACAGATGCGTGTCCCCTCTGGGAGGTACCTGGTGGAGGAGGGGCGGACATCTGCAATGGCCTCTTGCAGGATCTGCTCCTGGGAGAAGACATGAGGGCGGCTCCCACGCCCACCCTCGATGACGACGCCGTAGACATCGGGTGGTTGGATGGCCTGGACGTTGCCTGCGTGGAAAAGGCCGTCGATGGGAATGAGCACCCGCTGGCCATCCTTCAGCTCCTCCACAGACAGGACACAGTTTCGAGGAGCGGGCGTGGAAGGTCTCTCCACCAGTGAGCTCAGTGGCACGTTCTCTCCATCACTGTCACTGCTGTCCGACAAAAACTCCCTGGCATTGAGAGCAAGCTCCAAAGAATTCACCCTCTCCTGGTCTGGAATCTTGTCCTTCCTCCTGGCCTTCTTCTTGAGTTTCTTCCGTCTTACTTCATCCTTGGGATGTCCATCATCATCGCCTTCCTCCTCAGGGGCGCTGAGGCGGATCAGTTTCTTCCTCATCTGCAGAGGATCAGTCTTGAGGGCATCTAGGACACTGCCAATCTGACTGACCACAGTACTCTGCCCCGATCCGCCGCCGCCTCCAGCGGCATGACTGACAGCAGCACCAGAGCCTTCCGTGGTCGACTTTCTGTTCTCCCCGGGTGATGGAACAAGCTTCTTCTTGGCTTGCTCCAAACTTTCCAACTTGCGTTGAGGGCTGATGTCCCGTGACTGCACAGGGCTGATATCACTCAAGAAGATTCTCTCACTTCTACGACGGCACCAGCTTCTCTCATCAAACTGTGGAGTTGCAGCGAATGTGTTGTTGCTGCTGCTGCCGGCTTTGGTTGTAGCAGTAGAGGTGGATGAGCGAGGGGATTGCTGCTGGCTGTGCTTCTCGCTATGGCTGCTCGTGGTTGGCTTGGCTTTCTTCGGTTTCTCGCTCTTTGAAGAAGCCCTGGGAGACTTACTATCCTTGTCTGGTTTACTCACTTTCTTCATCTTCTTCATCACTGTAACTAAACAACAAAGAAAACAAAATAGGTTACAGATTAAACCGTTGTCATGTTATGAGGATAAAACAAATCTAAAATGTAGCTTGATTTCACATATAAAAAAATCGTGGTACACTTCTTATTTGAAAATAGACGTGATCAACAAATGATTGCAAGGATAGAATAATATTCAATAGAAAAACAATAAGATCATCACCTTTGTCACCAACATTTGTCGCCAGTTTCTTCTTGATCAGCTTTCCTTTCTTGAGTCCAACTTTCCTTGTCACGCCGCCATTGCCAGCTACTCGCTTAGCACTGGACATCCCCCCACTGCCACCACTGGAAGTCAAGGAGGATTTGAGTCTGATCTTGCCAGTCCCTCCTCCTCCTCCTCCTCCGCTAGCAGCCACATCCCGCTTCACCGGTGGCAACCCACCGCTGCCACCATTCGAGGAGGAGGATAAAGAGGTCTTGGGTCGAGCCTTTGCAGTCAGTTTCTCGGTGGCCCCATCCCGCTTGACGCTCGACGTCCCACTTCTGCCGGTACCAAGCGTCCCAGTACTAGAAGACAGAGCAGACTTGGTCTTGTCCTTGGGCTTCTTGCGCTTGACCTTGGTCGGGGTGCCGCAGCGGGAGGAGGAAGACTGGTTGGAGGAGAGCTCAGCCAGGAGGGCCAGCCCCTTGTGACTGCTCCAACTGCTGCCTGCACCAGAGGAGGTTGCCGTGGTGACCGTGCTGCTGTCCTCAAGGGTGGAGTCGCTGTCTTCACCTGGGTGGAGATATTTATGGAAGGGGCACACAATATATTTATCATTTTGCAGATTAGATTGCAAATAGAAGACATGAAAAGTTACATGATGACTATCTCTCCTAAGAACATCCGGGAAGAACATACAGACAAGCCTGTGGTCAACTTTCAAGCATGCTTGCAGTCAAATGCAGTCAGTTCCAAGTTTGTCCAATGAATGACTGTAATAGATAGCAATAGATTGCAGTAAAGTGCAAAGATGATCTCGACTCCATTGTAACATACACATATGATAATGATCAGTAAGTTTGTTTAAGACGATTAAGAGCAGAGTGAAAACCTGGTGAAAAGATGGGAGGCCTGTACTGGAAAGCAGGTGAGAGATGCCGACCCCTTATAGTTCACCCCAGAAGGATATTTAGCCTAAAAACGATACTGCATAGGCATTATATGTGCCACAGGAAATAATGATCGTACATGTCTGCATGTTGTCATACCTCATCATATTACATATGGTAGACATCAACAGAAAAAGACTCTGTATGATGCCTAAGGCGTACTATTCCATAGCGGGTACTCACCATAGACATGTGCGATGGACAGACCCGGCTTAGGCTTGCTCTCAGCTACCCCAAAGTCCATACTTGTCGGTAGAAGACCAAATTTGTTGATGGCACCACCAGTAGATGATGTTGACGTTCCCAAGGTAGCCGCATCCTTGACTTTGCTCTTCTTCTTTCTGCTACCAGACAGGCCCAGTTTGCTCTCCTTGGTCTTGAGCTTCTTGGAGAGCTTGGTCTTAGTCTTGGGTGACTTGGGCGTCTTGGAGGTGGCGGAGGAGGATGGGGAGGAGGGCGTGGCTTTCAGAGGCCAGATGATGCTCCCTGAGTCTGTATCTAGGTGTGCAGGAAAATGTTGAAGTAGATGATCATTGATTTTAGATATGGATATATTTATATCATAAGAAAGGGCACGTCATGATGATCCTGGTTATGGCAATACCCTGCTGAGACAGATTCACAGTAATGGATTCATTTTTAATTGAAGAATGGAACCACTCTGAACACTGCTGAAATTTGTGAGGTCACCCTAGAAAGTACCTAAAATTGCTGCAATTGAAATAATGCTGAAATTACACATTGCAATGTAGGGGTATTTCACATTTGGGGAAACGTAAATTTGTTACATTTCACCAATCCTCCCCATCGCATATAGCTCACCGAATCTGAACATGTGTGGCGCTCTAATTTTTTTACCTTTAATTCTTGGAACGTTTGGCACCAGGGTATCCAACTTATTTTATGAATTTTAACCCTAAACCTAACCCTTACCCTAACACTAACCCGAAACCTAATTCTTAACCTAACCATAACCCTAGACAAAATGTTCACTGCTTAATTCATCAAAAAAAGGTGATTTCTAGGTCACTTTCTGCCGACGACAAACTCTTACCGGAAGTATACGTCCCAAGAGCAATCGATCGGTTATCGGTATCGCGAGGTTATATCACTTGATTTTGGCTACATGCGACAGGAAGAATTGATATTCTAAAAAAATGCTCTTAATTTTTCATCAAAGATAGAGAGTGGGAGGGTAGAGGAGAGAGAGGGAGTGTATGGGTTGAACGATGAAGGGTGGGGGTCTCCTTTCTTATCACAAAAGAAATGCCTAACTCAATGCAGGAAGCCCCTACAAGATATATTTACCCGAGGTGAGTGAGTCTTGATTGGTGATGCTCGATAGATGCAGCTTCTTAGATGTCTTCGATGAGAGATGTTTCTTTGATTCCACGTCAGACCTGATCGGTGAGCCAACACGCTTTTTGCCACACTTTGAGCCTGGAATATAGCGGGATAAAACAGAAATTAAATAGAGTACACAACTCAAAATATGAATATCACATAGACAAATCATTGGCACGTGCTAATCATGTAAGCGTCGTATTAGATCTTGCCACAAGAACACAACATCGTATTAACATACATACAAAACGTCCTAAAAGTGAAACAGCACGAGAATGAATCCCCCTTTTAAGCCAACTTTTATGAACATGTAAGAACATTGTACATTTATTATTGTAGAAATCTGTATGAGACAGATCAACTTGAAACATGTGTGGATTGTATAAAAAAATAAAGTATTATCAACCACAAAAAAAAAATAGAAAATGAAATAACTAATAAACAGCATGCTAGGATGTCAACAAACCAACTGACCTTTGACCTTCAGAGCAGTCATCTGTTTGTCTCCCTCTGATGTCAGGGGCGAGAGCTTTGAGCTGGTTTTCGTCTTGTCCTTTTTCTTCTTGGTGTGGGGCTTGGCATCGGATGGGGTGGCAGGGAGTGCAGCGCTGCCCCCCTCCATCTTGCTCTTTGACTTCTTGACCTTCTTACCCTACACATACATCAAGCCAAAAATATATATTAAAGGAGAACGAAACTCTGAAAATAAATTGAATTGAAAAAAAAAACAGTAAAATCTGAGAATGTGATTGGTACAAGTTTGAGAAATATCAAACGTGTTATGAGGACGTTATGATTTCTTGAACATTATTACTATCCCCACCACGTACTGTATGGCATCGTCATTGTTCTTGTGTACCATGTGATTTTCTGGCTTTGTTAACCCTGGTCCAGTTAGAATCTCAAAATTTGCCATGGACTGCAGTTACCAAAGGGGTGTAGCTTAAAGAATTTGAATTTTATTCATAACCTGTAGTTACTGCAGTAACCAAAGGGGTGTGGCTTAAGGAATTTGAATTTAAATCATAACCTGGCATTTATTGTCCATTCAGTAGATTATGCAGGAGATGTGCTGCTCTGTATCTGAGTGGAGAAAAGCCGCAGGATCAGTAAAGTATGGGCTACTGGTCAGGAATGTCATGAGCCTAAGGTACTCACCTGTTTGGTCATCTTCTCCTTGTCCCTCTGTTCTTTCTTAATCTTCCCATCCTTCTTCTTCTTCTTCTTGGGTGCAGGCTCTTCTAGGCTGGCCGCAGCCTCAAGGAGCACGGTGGCAGACGAGTGCAGGGTCCGCACCTCTCTGTGGCCAAAGCAAGTAGGAGATACTTCAATAATATTGGCTGTCCTTAAAGATGGCCCGTCCCTTTTAAAAACATCTGTAAACTTCATGAAAGTTTGCTCAAATTTAGCAAGTATCTTTGGGATACCAACTGTGAAATTTTAAGGTGAGAGGTACTATAACTCCCGTAGAATAAATTAAAATCTAACCAGTTTTCACATAGAGTTTGAGTTTTTTCGTGGTACGAAAAAAGAAAGTTCAATCAATAATCGAAGATTATTTCCTCAAAACCCGAAAATTACGCTTTGTCGATTCCAGGAAAAGGTTACATAGCCACTCTCTCCCAAATGATGACAAAGTCAGGGAACTATCAGAATTAAGTCTGCAAAAGGGATGGGTTACCTTTAAATGGCACATGTACATGGTGTTTTGATATATTGCATTCAGCTAACATGAATATTGTATGAATCAAAAGAGAAAGAGAAAAGAAGGAGGCCTGTATGTGTAATAATGTATATTATTGATTAATTGAGCTATCATACTCCATTCATTTCAACCAGTTTATATCAATCAACAATGTCAACATTTGGATGAACTCTCTCATTACCATTGGCATGAAGATGTGTACTGTACGTAAGCCAATGTGTTTTTTTAATGCCTGGCAATGTATGGGTGAACAATAAACATTGAGATTAAAAACATTGTCAGAAAGTGTCTGTTTAAAAGCACCCTGAATTCTTTAATGTATACATCTTATTATTTTCAAATTCATTTTTTTCTTCATCATGTAAAAACAAAATTAACAATTCCCATAATAATGAATTCAAGGTTTCACCAGAAATTCATGGTTTGTTAAGTGTGATGGCCTTTACCTATTTAAAGTTCAATACACATTGAACTTAATCTAGCTGTCATGATTAAGAGAGTGGAAGCATCTTCTCCTAGACTGGTCTTCCTGTGATGAGTAGACGTCTCTCTTACCTTTGCTCTGGCTCTGGCTGTGCCTCTGCTTTGGCCGATGATTCTGGCTCTGGCTCTGGCTCTGGCTCTGGCTCCACTTCTGCCTCTGCTTCTACCTCTACCTCTGCCTCCGCTGTCTCGCTGCTAGTCTTACTGCTGAACTTCCTCTTCCTAGGCCTTCCCCTCCCCCGTCTCTTCTCCACAGTAGGGCTGTCCGTCTTGGAGTCTTCTTTTGCTCTACAAACACATAGACACAGCAATGACATTACCACTTTATATCTGATCGCTTCAATCCAATGATAAACTGAAGAATTCTTCCACATTAACCTACTTCCAATGTGATCACTATAGAGGCCTTTGCTGATGAAACGATCTGATGAGTCGCATGACTCTGCGACGAGCTGAATCACAGGGTCCAGTCATTGGATTTTTACAAGAAGCTAACAGTCACATTTCCACTTGTGGGCCCTTACGACTGAAGAACCGTGACAACATCATGTCATCTCAGCGGCCTTTAGTATTAAACAAGGCCAATCTTGAATCACATACTTTGCTGCTACTGGGCTTTGCTTCCAATTGCAATGTCTATGGAAACCTTAAATTTGATTGGCTGTTGAGCGGTGCTATCATGGTAGTTACCATTGGTAGCAAACTTATCATTAAAGTTTTACACAACAGGGCCCTGGACTTACTTTTTGTCTTTCTTTTTCTGCAGCTTGTCGAGCTCCTTCTTCTTCTCCTTGTACTTCCTCTGCAGCTCAGCCAGCTTCATCCTCATCTCCAGCTCCATGGGGTTCATGTTGTCAGCAGATCCTAGCGGAGCACCGCAGGCTGACACCTCACTCCTCCCTGCACACACAAGATACCATGGCAACTTGATTTATTCTTTTCTGCTTGATATTTCGCAGTATTTTAATCTGATTGTTTTTTAAAGAAAAACTTACCATTATTTGGCGCTCAAATTGGCAACTCCATTTGTTTGTTTCTAAGGGAAATTTTTATTGTAAGATGGAGCATACAGGACATTGTAAATTAAACAAAAAACACATACAACTTAGAGCTATAAGCTGGTTAAATCTCAATCTGGAAAATCATCTTTCATGTGATGCATCTTTTATTAATTGCAATACTTCAACATCGAATGTTCTAGTCCCAAACCAGACATTTGCGTTACCGATTGGGTTAAAGCATCTCAGAAGAGGAGTGTGCTGGGGATTACCATTAGCTTCTTTCTTGATGGTGATGGGACACCTGATCTTAAGGCTGAGTTCTCCAGGAGAGATTCCAGCCAGGTCGTCATTGTCCAGCTCGCAGCTCCCATTGGAGGTCATCGCACTCACAGAGTTCCCCTGCAGGGGGATGTTGGACTCGGTGGTCGTCGACTGGGCATCGTCGTCCTGCTCGTCAGAGTTCTCCGTCCGGTGTTGCTCTGTGTGGCAGTAATATGAAAGAATTCTCTCATTACTTTTGGCATGAAGATTATGTAGTAAGCCAATGTGGTTTTCGATGCTGTATGGGTTAAATCATTGTCATTGTTCTTTTAGATTTAAAAGAATAAACTATATCATTGGTTGAGAGCCATATGGCCATCAAAGAACCAGAAAATTGTGCTTGGTCTTATAGAGATTGATATCAATCGTAACTCTGTACATTAGAGATAGGGAATTGGACTTGTGACTGAAACATATCAATCACAATTCTTTCTATGACAGGGCCCACAGTTTTGCTTGAAATCTGGGGATGAGAAAAAAATTGTCTCTTATATCTTAAATGAAAACACCTGACCCACCTGCTACACAGTTCCAGAACTCTGCCCTGGTGGCCAATGCCTTCCGCTCTGCGACCTCACTCAGGAGAGCGATACCCTCAATGGCTGCCAGCTGGTTGTGGTCAAGCTGCTCTAGTCCATCCACGGTCGCAGCGAAGGATTGCATCGTTGTCATGACGTTGGATATCAGCGACTCCCTTGTCGTCGGGATGGACGTCGAGTTTGCTGCGGTGGTCGCTGAACATACTGCCGTGGTTGCAGCAGGCTTCTCCTGAGCCGACACGGCATCCAGCTGTGAATCAACTAAAGCTGATGCGTTGACTTGCGTGCAATCAGAAGGTAAGTGGTCACTTTGTGCTGCTTCCATTTGCGTTTTGGCTTCACTTGGAGCTTCGGTGGAAATTTGGGCAAACCTTTCATCTTTGTCAACTACCACAATTTTGTCATAGTGGACTTCTTGTTTGATACTAATAACGTCAGTTCTTAATGTGTCATTTTTATTTGTGTCTGTTTGAATGTTTGTCTCCTGATGGCTGGGTTCTTGAGTTGTTAATTCCTCACTATCCACTAACTTTGCTTGCGCAACGCTCTTTTGCAACAACTCATGTGGAGATGCAGTAGTCCTTAGAGTGTCTGGGGAGTCCACGGTGACTACATCAATATTCGGTTCCTGTACAACCTTCTGTTGAGACGTCTCAGTCTGCTGAGTTCTCGAAACCTTGGCACTTTGGCTATTTATGCTCGCGTCAATTCCATCCTCCTCATCGGCTTCCACCTTTGACGCAGGTGCGGGAGGGGTTTCAGCCGGCGATGTCTGAACGCTAGTACTTTTTAAAACACCTTCTTTCTTCTCTTTGGTTGTCCGGTGCTGCGAGATGTGTGTTTGTAATGCTGATGCGGTTCGATCGGGCAAGAAGTCTTTTTTGTCTTTGACGTCTTGACCCAACCGAGCCCCTGGTGTAGGGGGCCCGTTGGACGACGGGGGGTTCTCATACAGGTACGGGACGGGAGGCTGGAATATGAAGGGTAATGACGGGTGCTGTGACGCCGCGACAGGAATGGCCTGTAAGAACGGGGGCTGAGCATGGTGGATGGAATGCTTAATGTCCAGCGCTTCTTGTGAGCCCGTCCGACTCCTGTCAGATTGCCGGCTCTCCGGACGCGCCTCGCACTTCACATCGCCCGATTCCCGTCGATTCCTGTGATGTCCACTCCCGCCACCTTTCAGCATGTCCACCGATGATTTCAAGGTGCTGCCGCCCTCGCTTGTTGTGACCTTTGCATGTTCCTTCCTGCTGCGCTCCTGCTGCTCGGCGTGTCGGTACATGTTGGCCAGGACCTCATGCTGTTGTTGCAGCAGGGCTTGAACCTCTGAGCTGCTCCCCGCCCCAGGGATATGGGGTAAGAGCCCCGGGTGCTGGGAGGGGTGAGTGGGACCCGGGAGGGGGGCGTAGGGGAATTGGTTCAACATCAGCTGCTGGAGTTGGTGGCTGTGGGGTTGCAGGTGTGGTGGCACGATGTAGCGCGGCCACATAGCTACAATAAACAAAGGAAAACACATCAATTAAAAGGAGCTGTTAAGGTGCAAGAAATACACACAAATCGTATACAGGTAGTTTCTTTAGCATATAAAGGGTTAATGTCAACATCGATTTTTTACAACATACAATGTTACGACTTCATGTTTTTTCATATTTGGTTTGCATTGCACATTTTGTTAGTTGTTTTCAAATCCAGGATAAATGACACATTTAAAAGTGGAAGCATACCCAGGTTGGAGAGTGGATTGTCCGGGTGAGTGGGATGCGGGGGCACCAGCATGAGCTGTCCTGTGGTGGGGTCCTGGGCCCAGTGCATGCCACCGGGCCCCATGGGAAAGGGAGAGGCCCGCTGCTGCTGCGACACCACGTCCAGGCCGCCACTGGCCATGGGGGAGGAGGAGGGGATGCCATAGGGCCACAGGTGGGAGGGCGTGGCAGGGCTGGGGTGGCTAGGGGGGCGGGGCAGCCAGTGGTGGGGCGTGGCTGGTAGGTGCGGATGGATGGTGGTATCTGGACGCCCAAGGGTGGTGCCGCCACCTGTCATGGAAGGAGGAACAAAATCACAAAAGTTAGACAAATTGTTGATGATATGTGGCGTCACGATAATATATCCGCTCGTTGCAATTTTGGTTAAAAATTAGCCCTTGCTAACAAGTTTACCCAAGTTTGATTCATTTCATCTGTAGTAACAGAAGGCATACAAAGCAAAAGCAAAGCATGTTAGCATAATAACATACACCCATTCACATCCTTTGTGTGCCTAGAACCTAACCACTGGTGAATCCCACTGGAGAAAGAGCAAGTACCTGTAACAACCAGATTGGCGCTGAGGTCATGGGGGTAGCGCCGGTGGGCTCCAGGATGGAACGGTACGTCGCTGGTCAAACGGGACTCCCTGTGATGGAAACAAGGTGGAAACCATTAGTACCATTGGCCTCAGGAGAACTTTTAGGTAAAGGGTGGTAGTGATGATTATTACATTACCGGCCGGTAGAGCTGCTTTGCTGTTATCAAAGTGGTAGATATCTTCAATTTCATTTCATCAATTTTTATCTTCATTTCAATGCTTTTAACGTTTTGAGGCAATTCCTTCGTGGTGCCATAGCTATAATAATAATAATAATAATAATAATAATAATAATAATAATAATAATAATAATAATAATGTCAGTAATTTTATACATTTTGAAATCTTATCAAAGTTTCTGACAATTATCTTAATCAGGGAAGTGGATGGATGGACTGGTTTAAAGGGAGTATACTGTAGTGTGGATCATTAATGGGTAATTCGCTTTCAGCGAGTTTCTAAAATGGACAATACATGCATTTAAGACCATCGGTAAGAAGATTGCTCGTGATCACCCTTTTGAAGGATTTTTGTCTTCCCAAGACATGTATATAAGTAGGTAAGTACAGAACTAATACCTTGGTGATTGGTCCCGATGAGACCTGGGTTCCCTGTCACCCAATCTACCACCGTGGGTCAGCCCGCTGGGGTCACGACCTCTCCCCGCCCTGTCTTCCTCGGTCTCCCGCTTGTCACCAAGTGAAGAGGACACTGATGAGGGCAGCACACGGCTGATGTGGGGGCTGGAAGTGGCACCTGGCAGGGGTGTAAAAGCATGACTTGTTTACTTACATATTCATTACTTATTACTTACATATTCATAATTAAGTTACATTTTCATGACATACATTCATGCCTTACTCACTTTCATATTTATATTCATATTCAATTTTTGTGAATTTTGCAAAAAATAAAGACTCACAAATATTTTGATGGTTGTGATTGATTATTGAAATCTGTATAATATCAAAATATGATGAAGGTACGAAACATTGTTTTGGGAGTAAGTTTATTGTATATTCTAACTTTTAATAAAAAAAAATCAGTGCAGTTATAGCTGTCTGCATTGTCAAGTCAATGACTGTCTGTGTTTACAATATGGGTATCAAAATGTTTTCCTCTTGTAGTCAATTTTATTACTGAAATTTCATACAGGTCTACATGACAGAGGAAAGATGACCACAAATTGAAAATGCAAATTTTGATCATGCATGAAACCTGTGTCATTAGACAAGTGTGGATTATTCATTAAGGGAAGAAACTGTGAAAGTGGTAGTGAGGGAGAAGTCTTACCTCGAGAACTGGAGCGAGGTGGACCTCTCCCCTGCCCCGAGGCTGAATCGCCGTCCTGTCTCTGCTGAGCGACAGCGATGCCGATGGGTGGACACCGCCCATCAGACACCTTCATGCCAGGGGTCCCACGTCCTGGTATGCCTACCCCATCACCCCCTGAAGACCCCATCTGCTTCTTGCTGGCCTGGGTGTTGGACATGGACGTTGAGTGGCTGGACACTAAGAACGGCTGTGCGCTGGGCGAGGACACAAGCGGGGGTCCGGACGCTGCTAGTGACGCCCGGTGCGAGCTGCCCATGAGCGCCGTCCTTAGCATGCTCTCCTGCCGGGCTAACGCCTCATGGGCCGCACTGGAAGGAGTGAAGCAGTCCGGGTGGTATGCTGGAATCGAGAGAGCAGGATCTGTTCTGGACCGTTCCACCATGGCCATATCGTAGTAAAGGCTCGGGTGGACCACCCGGCCAGCGACCAGTTCCATTCGGTGATGATCCTCGGCGGATTTATCATGGAGGTGTCTGTCGCTGCTGTGTTTGGAGGCGTGGTCTCGAGGTGATAGCAAGCCTCCACTCGATGGGTCCGGGCCAGACACGCTGCGCGCACGGCTGTTGTGCTTGCCACTGCTACTGTGGCCAGTAGTCCTGTCGGGTTTGCTATCCCCGCGTGAGTCATGTTTCATCCCACTCGGGTTCCCACTCACATGTCTCTTCTTCCAATGCGCCTCTCTCCTCTCGCTCTCCTCACTCCTGGAATGTAGATCATCCTTTGGTTCATGCCCAGATGTGTGGCTCTTCCCGCTATCGGTCACATCACTACTGGGCGATTTGCTCCATGACTTCTTCTCCTCGGACCGGGTTCCACCACCACCACTACCACCACTGCCACCACCACCACCACTGCCCTCTGTCTGTGCAGGTGGACTCCTCTGTGCTGCGAGGATCTTTGGTGAATCCTTCCTCCCTGACGTTGCGCCATCCCCAGCCTTGCCCTTCCCGGCTTGCGAGCTGCTAGATTTACCACCAGCTCCAACAGGTAATGACGGAGATGTCTTACACTTGCTATCTCTCCCAGCCGACACGCCGGTGGTAGCGTTCGTCGCGGGTCCCGGTATGAACTCGCCAGGAGCAGGAACAAATGTGGTGGCGTGCACCTTGGTGCCGCTTCGTGGTGCGTCCTTGTTGGATTCCTTCTCGAGGCTCAGCTGGCAGGTGTTTGGCAAATACATTGGCATATATCCCAAGTGAACGGGTGTGTTCGAGTTGGATGGCGACACAGAAGTCGTGTTCGTCTGGGGTGGGGTCGGGAATGACTCGGTGATCGACGATGTTGCATCTGGAAGGGGGCTAATGCTGGCTGGTGTGGCACCTAGATGAAAAACAAAAACAAAAGAAAATATAATTCTTGATTGATGCTATCCTAACCCAAACTGTGCTGGCCTTATAGTTGATATGTGGAAGAAAGGTGGTGTGGCTGTCCTCTTATAATTAACCCATTATTATATAAATAATTAAAAGAAAGAAGGAACGAAAGAAAGAAAGAAAGAAAGAAGGGACGAAAGAGAGAAGGAACGAAAGAAAGAAGTATGAAGTGTCCATTTTTTATTGCATACAACTTGTACAAGATCATTTGCAGTTTATTTAAGGTATTTCAAATGAAATATAGTAGATGAAATAGCGATAGAAAGAGACAGTGACGATGCAAAAGTTGTGAGCTACTAAATCGTACACTGCTCTATGCACGCAGGACTGCTCAGTGACAAGCCCTGAATACGATGCCCAACTCGTGAGACACAATATCAAAGAAGCGTCAGGGGGAAGGGGGATGTATACTAAGGATTTAAACCTTCTTTCTCTATCTTCAATGCCAGGAAAAAAATTAGATCTTATAAACATGTTATAATTATGCGATAAAGGAAGAAGATTAACTTTCCAACATATAACTTTTATAACATGATTTTGCAAAAAGTCTACAATGGCGATAACATGTTTATATACTGGAATTCAAATGAGACAGTGGCAGCATCCGTTCACAAAGTAATCTCGTTACTTGATGTTCGGGGAAGTTTTTCTCCTTTTCACCGCCTTCTCCCGCCTCATTCTTGATGTATCACTTCTTCTCACCCTATCCCTCCCAAACGTCCTTCCCGGAAAAAGGTACCAGCGTATATAAAAGCGATGTTTCTCAAGTTAAACTAACACCGCTACCAGTCTTCGACGTGCTCACTAACTGGCGCATGCTATCTATATATAGTATTCTACGAAATTCCAGCTACATCAGCTCACGTAATATCAGGAGTACCGGTTCTTTATCGCATTATTAGCTCTTAATCGACCCTACATATTTTTCCACAATTTGCAGGCAAACAAACACACTTGTCAGTCAGTTCGTCTCATAGACTGAATCGACGGGTCTGTGACGGCACAGACTAACTTGCATACGTTTGTAGAAGCCTTCTGCCAGTTAAGGCGACCGCAAATGACAGTTTAATAGATTAACAGCCCAAGTTACTAGCATTGTACGAATTTTGAATAACAATTGAATGAAGTCTTTGATGTTGAACGTTTCGGAAGGAAGAAGATTAACTTTCCGACATATAACTTTTATGACATGATTTTGCAAAAAGTCTACAATGGCGATAACATGTTTATATAGGAAAGAACGCCATACCGCCGCGAAATTGCTTTAAAAACATATTGTGTATTTTTTGTCATGGAGAACGTTACAGATCGCAAATGCACTTTTGAACCCGACTTTATTTATCACTTTGTTTTGACAGTTCATTTTAGTGTCAGCTGCCTTTCCCAAAAAAAGGCGTTACAAATGGCAGTTTTCTCGAGACAATATATTCCATATGTATTTGTTTGGGTCATATCATCACGTCTTCTGCTGAGTGACGTCATCTTCCTCATTAAAATACAACTTCAGAAAGGGTTCCTAAACTCTCTCTGCACCCCCTACCCCAACCCCCTCCCCCACCCCTCTCTGTCTACCCGTCTCTTTCTTTGTCTCATCATCTTTCTTCCCTCATCTTTCTTTCTGTCCATCCCTTTCTTTCACCGACCGTCTCTCTCTCTCTCCCCCTCTCTCTCTCTCTCTCTCTCTCTTTCTCTCTCTCTCTCTCTCACCATCCCACTTTTTTTCAATCTCACTAACTCTCTCTCCCCCTCTCTTTCTTCCTTTCGTCTATAAATCATATCCTGCTCCCTATTTCCGTGCTCTCAATATCATGGGCTTAATGAAATATCTCGAGGGAGAGAGAGAGAGAGAGAGAGAGAAAGGGTAGAGCAGGGAGATAATAAAATGTATGTGGGTTTTAATCTCACTCAAATACCCCACCCCCTGCCCCTTCTCTCGGCCGAGAAACTCTTCTTCACTATCTCTTCTCTCATCCTTTGTTACGTCCCTGTTTTTCATTTTCCTCTGTTTAATTTGTTTTGAAAATTCATGGGCCATGAATCACTGTCGCTGTTTATAATCAAAAGAAATAAATCGACGGGCAAAGGGAGGAAAACGTGCATAAATCTAAGCCCGATTACCGCCCTCAGGTGTTATTTCAGTGCCAAGAGTTGGCGAGAAATTTGCATCAAATTTTCCGTCCGTGTTTCGCTGGGGACTCCAGATGGCGTATAATGACCGAGTAGAGACAGAGGGAGAGAGGGTGGAGAGAGGAGAGAGAGAAAAGAGGGAATGATGAGACGGCACGACATGAAATAGGAAACACACGTATCCCGCAGCCACTCCAGGCAGCGCGTAGCGGGCTGATGAGTGTCAGCTGCTCGCACGGGGGGCGCCGGACTCTACGGCGGATCCGCAGCTCGCGAACCGCTCGGGAGACGAATATTATTTCATCATCGGAGGGTCAACTTTAATATCTTCAATTCTTCTCTGAAGACTCTAATGCCCGCGCGCGACTTGTGTGTGTTATTTCTCTCTCTCTCTCTCTCTCTCTCTCTCTTTCTCTCTCCCTCTCCCTCTCTCTCTCTCTCTCTCTCTCTCTCTCTCTCTCCTCTCTCTCTCTTCCCATGCTCACATACAAGATGCCATCCTCCTATCTATTCTCGGCCGCATCCTCGTTTGGTTTGTTATTGTTGACATCGCTTTCCTCCCCACACGCCACCACGCTTTCGCTCTACGCTACTTTCTTTTCCGTTCTCCATGGCAGGGGCGTAGGCGCTTGAGGTTGGGGGAAGTTCCTAATAACAGCCCTTCTACAGCTATCTGCAGCATTATAACAGCTTCCTCTCATTAACGTTTATATTCTAATTATTCCAGTCGGAAGTCATCTTTCTGAATCTACCGCTTTGAGTGTCATTCAATATTAATAGCTTTAACCCGATTTTGGTGCACTTTACAACGCGTTGTGGCATCCAATCCCCCCTATATCATCAACTGATCATGTGCATAGGAACATGATCAATGACTGCCCTTACATACCACGCGATGTATGCAGCGATCCGAATGCTGTAATAAGATTAAAATCAACTTTTCAGTGGACGTCATACTCCTATTCCACGAGCGTGACGAGGCCTCGACTAATCGTAACAGTCGCAAAATTAGCACATGACGCGGGCAAAGAAGATCTGTCATGGAAATTACCATGTTTTCGTCAAAAAACTGCTTCTGCTAATAATAATAGGCCTTCATCCTAAAAAGTGGGACTGTCACCCGAATAACACTCTGGTTTTGTTTTTATTATTCCCAATAAGGGTGAAATGACTTGCAAACGCAAAGTCAACAAGCAGCATATTAAAGGTACTTCGACTCTGTACGAAGCTATGCCCATTAATCATCTCTATTGATTCTTGAGTTAACAACCACTCTAGTGTCGAAGCCAATGCTATACTAAATAGACCCCGTGATTGATAGTTGGTTAATCAGCTCCGCTATACATGCTATAAGACCGTCTAACAACTTTTTATGAAACCAAATGGCGTCAAGTCCATTTTGACCACTCCAAGGAACTAGGAGAAAATGGCGTTACTTTGTTCGCAAGTCTACATGCAAACATTATCAACTGCACTCAGGGCGCACAATATACTTCGGCCTAGCTTGTCTAATTACCATGGTTACGTATTTATTACAAGTAGGCTTAAAAAAATCATATACAGTTGTCCTCAAAATTATTCATACCCTTGTTAATTTTTATGATTTTTTATTTTTGTGATGAAATGAATGCATTTTGTCAAGTGTGTATATCAGTTATATGTGACCAACATGTGAAAGAATAACAACAATACACAATTCAAGAAATTCATCATTTCAGGGGTATTTTATTCATGGATTTTCAAAAAATGCCATGTTCAAAATTATTCATACCCTAGGTTTACTGAGTCCAATGTCTTTCTTTAATAGTCAATAGCATAGCCTTTGTTTCCTTTGACTGCTTCTAGACGGTTCTTGTACGTGTCCACAAGCTTCCTGCATGTCTTCTGGGGGATGTTGGCCCACTCTTCCTTGGCAAAAGCCTCAAGCTGGGACAGGTTGGTCGGTTTCCTAGCCAACACTCTGGTCTTCAAGTCTCGCCACAAGTTCTCAATTGGATTCAGGTCAGGACTCTGACTTGGCCATTCGAGGACGTTGACATCATTGTCCTTGAACCATTTCTTCACTACCTTGGCGGTATGTTTTGGATCATTGTCCTGCTGGTACTTCCAATTAGGGCCAAGCTGGAGTTTCTCAGCGGATTCCTTCACGTTTTCATCAAGGATCGTGATGTAATCCTCCTTTCTCATGATTCCTTGGACCTTGACGAGGTTGCCTGTGCCACTGGAAGAGAAGCATCCCCATAGCATTATGTTTCCACCACCATGCTTGACGGTGGGCACAGTGTTCTTTGGAGTGTATGCTTCTCCTTTTTTCCTCCAGACGTATTCAACATCCATATGGCCAAATAACTCCAACTTTGTCTCATCAGACCACAGGATGGTTGACCAAAAGCTGGAATCTTGCTTTAGATGACCTTTAGCAAAGGCTAGGCGAGCCTCCAGATGCTTCTTCCTGAGCAGCGGGGTCTTCCGAGGCCTACGTCCATGGAGACCTCCTCTGTGCAAGACTCGCTCAATAGTGGACCGTGACACCTTCGTCCCTGCCTGGTCAAGCGTTCGAAGTAGGGCCTTGGTTGTGGTCCGGGGGTTGTTGTTGACCTCTCGGCAGATTTTCCTGGCAAGTTTGGGGGACACCTTTCTCTTCCTGCCACGCCCACAGAGGTTTTTAACAGTATTGAACTTCTTGTGCTTGTTGATAATGCTCTGCACGGTTGCCACAGGGACATCATATTGCTTCGAAATGGCCTTATAACCTTTTCCTTCAATGTGGGCACGCACAAGACATTGCCGTAGGTCCTCACTGAGCTCCTTCTTCTTGGCCATGATGATCAGAAACTGAGAATGACCAGAACACGTTTCCTCTATTTAAAGTCTTATGGAAAGATGCTATGTGTTTGACAATAGTTTAACATTTGGTCAACAAAAAAGGTATTTAATCCATTGGAACATCTTGAAATAACTATAGGACAAAGATTAACACATTCTCAGGAAAGGAAAACAATGGATACTATGAAGAAAGAACATTTTTGTTGAGGTATTGTCAGGGGTATGAATGATTCTGAACATGAGGGAAAAATAACTTTTGGACTTATCTATTATTATGCAAATGAAGTTTAGCCAACTCATATGTGGATTTGTGCATAGCAACAAGTAGACAAAAGATACACAGGAAGTACCAGCATTATAGCTTTTACAAAGGAAGAATCTGACAAAGACTGTTATTTTCAATGGGGTATGAATAATTTTGAGGACAACTGTACTAGTACATGTATTCAATATTTATTCAATAGCACACGGCATGATTGATAAAGCATCAAAGCTTTGAAGTTGCTCCATGTGTTAATACCAATAGCTGAAATTTGCTCAGAAGAGGATCGAGCACCTTTTTGTAACAGCCTCTTCTCAGGTAATAATTACTAGGGGTAGTCTGGTCTCCAGGCTGCTAGGCATTAATATTCTATACAATCACAAGTTTAACACTCGAGTCTCGTCCTGACCAGACTAATCATCCTCTGCCCTCGAATCAAACCAGGTTAACCGGTCCGGAGAAGAACTAAAGGACGATTAGTCTATTGCAGCCAGACCTACTTGTTGTAGATTGTGGATAATGAAATGCCTCACAGCCTGGCAGCTAGGCCAATCTCTCAAAAGGTGAAGGCGGATAAAGAGACCATACAAAGTACACTAATGTCAATATCTGCACATGCGCACGTCTGAGACCAAGGATGTATGAAGCGTACGTTCTTACCGAGGCGGAATAATGTGTCGTTTTTATGAGCTGACCCTTCAGACTGATTGTGCTCGTTACTTGGCTTGGCCGACGACAATGCTACTATGACGTCATTACATGATCGTAATCCATAATGATACACCTTTTAATTGCTCGGTATTTGCCATTCATCTATCACTCAGAAATGCTGGTATGTAGGTAAGTGATTCACGAAGGGAGATTTATAATCTCCGGTATAATGTACCATACCTATACGCAGGCGATTTCAAAACGATTGCCTTTTTGCAATTTTACCTGTGAGATGAGTTTCGAAATGTCCTTTCAAACGAAGGTCAACATGACCTGTTTTGAGATGAGTTTTAACCCACGGTTCATCATCATATGCGTGCACACCGTGCGTCAGATCGTTAGCATATCCAGGCGGTGTGTGTGGGGGGGGGGGGGGGCAGAGCTGTGCCCCATCCCCACCCCGCACCAAATAACGGTCTCCAGGTAAGTTTGTCGGCACAAGATACATTTTGTCGGCACAAATTAAATGTTCCAACAAAAAAGTCCCATGCCGCCGAAATAGGCTGTGTGGTCTCACGACGGCCATTGCACAGACAAAAGGTCCCCTGTGCCGACATGAATAAAATATATCGGTGAGTCCGTTGAACTTCATTTTTTTACATTCACAGTACGAAATGCAAGCACATTGTTATCCGAGAGTGCACAGTGTTAAAAAATCATTTCGCCATTCCAATACAAATGTAAATGTCAATGTAGAAGTGAGAGTCCTCAATCTCCAGGGACACCGGCACAATGGTGCCTTGCCATTTCTTCGTCATCGGGACTCGATATCGAGTCCGATCCAGCCAAACGACCACCAACATCAGTCTCGATTCCGGACTCGACTAGAACGCTGAGCTGCTGTCATATCTTCATCGTATTCATGTACATGCTGTAGCCAATGTTTTTATTGTGTACATGGTTTAACAAAAATACAACTTAGCGCTACAACCGCATTTAAGTACAATGCGTGACCTCTATCCTGTTTACCGACATTGTCATAATCATTGTCGACGGCGTTTTAATTGCCGTCGCAGCAAAACATGTCGTCTGCTGCAAGCAAAGCGGTCAAACCTTATGAACGGCCCTTAATGGTTGTCATCTTGGCAAGCGTCAGCAGGAAACTGCTTTCGTGGGAACGGGAACATGAGCGGGTAAAATTGTTGATAAATTTAAAGGTAGCCCGTCCCTTTTGCAGACCTAATTCTAACAGTTCCCTGATTTTGTCATCATTTAGAGAGAGTGGCTCTACAACCTTTCCCTGGAATCGACAAAGCGTAATATTCGGTTTTGAGGATATAATCTTCGATAATTAATCGAGCTTTCTTTTTTCGTACCACGAAAATAGTCGAAATTTAAAAAAGTAAACGGTCGGCAATCAATTTAAATTAAATCTCAGTGTTATATTTTCATTTATTCTACGGGAGTTATAGTACCTCTGACGTTAAAATGTCATGGTTGGTATCCCAAAGATGCGTGCTAAATATGTGCAAACTTTCATGAAGTTTGCAGATGTTTGCAAAAGGAACGGGCCATCTTTAATCAGTTTTCCATTTTATATTACGCAATGATGCAGACACAGCTACATTAATGTCATAATAATGAACCGGTCTATGATGCCAACAACCAATGCTCATCAACATGATCAACTTTCTCGTTATCATCGGAATGGAAATGTGTGGCAGCCAATGAGATTTCCAAGGCTTGGATTTAATCTGATTATGCTGAACGCCTATATTATTTGATTAATATTTGACGAATGTTTAATTCCACATAATATGCACCCATAGGATACACATAACTTGCAATCGGTATGGAGAGTTGTGGAGAAGAAGGGTCGTTTCCTCTCTGCAAATAAATTGGGACTCCGATTTTTTGTTTTATGTGTACATTTCGTTTTCGATACTTCCCAAGCCCTTTGCATAATCTATATGTATACATTTTAAAAAAAAAACAACGATGACAGATAAGGAAGCTCATGTACATGTTCGGTGACATGATCCTCATAGCATATCGAATAGCGAACATTTGTAACAGAAGTAAAATCAAAATGCAGTTCGAGGACATTTCTGAAACGAGAGAGGAGGGATAATATATGAGGGAGGGGGAGAATAGCTCAAGTGCGGTTCCATTTCACGTCAAACGTAAACTTGAGATGTCCATTTGTTCAATATTATTCTCTCATTTACATGCAAAAACACACATAATTGATATAAACAAATACACTTAATTAAAAATATCATTAGAATAATTTTAAGAAGTGGTGAGGTTAAATACAACAGCTGATTTTCCTTCAACACCCCCCCCCCCTCCTTTCCCCACAACTTTCTCTTTGTAAACAAATATATTCTGCTCCTTTCGATAGATTATGAAGACCAAAATATAACAGCCTCTGTATTTCTGCACCCCCCCCCCCCTGCCCCATTCCCGCCCTACCTCCACCCACCTACCCCTTCGCAATACCCTGTCGCCCCTGAAAGGTTGGTGCTGGGACTGACTAAAAGTGTTATCGAGGAGCCCATGCCTGCGTGATTCCCCGCCAAGCCTGGCCGACCTATCCAGCTAGTCTCACAAGGCTTTAGAGACTCTAGGGAGGCACGAGGTATCAGTGGATCCAGACACGAACGTGCGGTATGCATGCTCCAATCAAAAGCCACATCTTTATTCCTATGCACAGTTGCGATTGATCTGATTCGAGCGCAAGTCCAGTCCCCTATCTCCAATGTACAGAGTTACGATTCATATCGAGATCAATCGCAATTCTTTAAAAGACGGGGCCCCCGATTAGAATTACTCAACAAGGCCAATAGTGTAATCCACGTGTTCTGTGACACACGAACAGACCTACACTGAGGATATTAAACTTAACACTGATTCACTGTCAGTGGATATAAATACAGAGATACTGTTGCATCTTGTGCCGTCTAGTATGGAAATTTAAGTTTACTCGTAAGTCCCAAAACAAACGGAATTGTGAACAGTTAACCGTAACAATGCGTTAAATCCGATTTCGAAAACATGACGAGTTGATTGATTTCAGATGCAACTATTTTCTTCGCAACTTTAGTTGATTAATAATACAAATATAGAATGCTCCAGGGGTATGGTTAAACTATAGGCACAAGGTGATCTCAAAACAAGACCATTCGCACGAAGCGACATGAGGGATGGTAGCAGAGATATTGAATGCACAATCATATCATACAGACATATAAGAAAAAAAAAGAACAAACTACATCGCAAACATGCGACACCAAGAACTGAATATGTTCTTTGAATGTTTCCATGGTGAAAATAGTAACATTTATTTTCGGCAACACCGTGCGGCTGTATTCTCTCAGGATATTAATAGACACACTTATGGGATCAAGAAAGGAAAGGAAAGAATGAGAAGGAGAGCCAGGGGATTTTATGTTATATTCATAACACTTACACTAGACTCTTAATAGCTGGATAATTCTAAACAAAGCGAGTACAGGCAACCAACAAAAATGTAACACAGAGTCTATTCAAACAATAAGAAAGACTGTTATAAGGATTTACCTGATTTGGGGCTGGCACTTTTATTCCCAGACGCGTTTTTCTCCTCCTGCTTCTCCTCCTTGCCCGATTTGAAGGAGCCAGAGTCTGAGGAGGACCATCTCGCAGGATCCTTGGGAGACAGGAGCCTCTTCTGGGCAGTGTGGGAGGGGTCGCCGTAGCCCGGTCCCCTCGCCCCACCCCCCGGGGAGGCCTTCTGGACCAGCCTGCACCCCTCTGTGTGCCCGGTGCCGCTGTGAGTTGTCAGGGGAGGTGGTGACACGGTCTTTAAGAGTGGTGTGGTGTGGGGGAGGTCTCCGGGTACAGGGTAGGAGTCGATGCCAACGGACAGCACCGTGCCCACGCTGCAGGCGGGCCCCACACTATTACCCGGAGGTGCTTTCGAGATGGTGGTGGGACTACTTAGTCTCTCTGATAGGGCCTTTCCTAAGGGCGCTGGTGCTGGTGGCTTCCCATCGTTTGTGATCTTCAAGGAGTTGCCATTCTCATCAGCGGCAGCAGCGGCGGTGGCGGTGTGGTCGTGCCGTTTCTTAGAGCTTTTCTTCTTCCGTTCTGGCCCTTCAGTGGCCGAGTCCCGCTTCTCCTTGGCGGGAAGTGGCGGGGAGTTCCCCTTCGCGTCACGCTCTCCCGCATTCCCCGCCCTTTTTAGCGTCCTACCGCTGCTACCACCACCACCACCATCGCAGGTATCGAGGCCACCGAAGCTGCTGGCGGGCTGGTGCTTCACAGAGCCGCTGCCACCGTCCGCGTAAGGAAGCTGCCCCTCCTCCTCCTTCACACGCCTTCTCCCACCGGCTGGCTGCTCCACTAGCGTCTGTCGAGATTGCGAGTCGTTGCCGTGGCTTTCCCTCCAAACCAATTTATCATGTTTCCCCGCTCGCATCGCCCCGCTGACGTCACTTTCCACTTTGGGTGGCAGCAGCGCAGTGGCGGGGTGTCTCTTCGAAAGGCCAAGGTGCTTAGAGCCGTCTGTGAGCGGGAGAAAACTGCTCTCCGTTTCCTTCAGTCCCGTCAAGAGAGGGTAGTGTGCCATCGCTTTCATATCGGTTTGAACGGGATGGATGGTGGCTGGGACCGGCTGACCGTCTGCAAATGTAAACAATACTATCATTACCCCCGATCCGCGTAAAATAACCCATGTGACAAAATTAATGTTGTGAAAATATCTCCCTAATCGCACACCTCATACTAATAGGTTACTAATACAACCCCACCACTGATATAGTCGCCATTAACCAAACCGCCAACCGCGATTCAGGAGGGCTGTGCCCGAAACAAACAAAATGATCATCAATCATAACTTTCTGACCTTCATAAGTCGCATATGACTCAAACCCTAAAATTGCCATCCCGGAGTGTCGGAACTTTCGGAGTAATATCAATCAATTCACCGTAATTGCTCTTAATTTCACTTCCTTCTTTTCTAGAGTGCGCATCTATTCCGCTTTGGTTTCTGTTAGTGTTGGTATTCGTCATGTTCGTTTTCCCGTGCGCGTATCAGGCTCTGGCGATGACCATATTGGGATGCACTCCTTCCGTAATAGAATTCGCTTAATTTTTTTCGTCGCACAGCTACGTGGTAAAGGAATCGCATCTCAACGCAATCTACTGACGATCAATGGAACCTGACAAAACATTGCACCGAATATCTTTGAATATATATGTCTATTTTGATGAGAAGTTAATGTGCAAACATTCTTGTAATTTGGCATACGCCACCATTAAATATATTTAAAAAAAAACTGCCAAACTACCAAACAAAACAAAATCAGATATCATTGGAAACATCATGAATATACCGATAAAAATAATTCGTCCTCAACATGCTCCATCGCAACATACTTTATAATATTTATAAAGCAGTGTCGATATACCAATATACCAAGCTGGACGCAGTATTGCTGTACGAGATTTATGTGTATTATTCAGCACAATTGCATCAATGGCTCATAAATAGTTAAAATACACCGTATCATTTTCTCAGAAAAGATATAAACAGAGCACCAGTACATGAAATGCTCGTGTTGATTCGTACAGATTTCCCACAGATCCCGACTGATATAATCATATTTCCACGTCCCGCTTTTGAACGCAATCGGCACGAACCCGCCGTACAGCCATTCCCGCGAGAAATTAGCGCGATAAAATACCCCATGATTAAAAAGATGCCGTATCGAATTTACATACCCCGTGCCGCATGAGGCATTTAAGGCGCAGAGTGAGGGGAAAAGAACGGTTCTGATTGGGATATGGATCACCGGTGCCCCAGTACACGCACTGGATTACATTTCTACGCCGTGCGGTACAGTCGCAAGCATACAGCAAGGCGAACGGAGGGAGCCGTGTTAAGTGTTTCTGAGGTAATTAAGAACAGATCCCAGCAGTTTTAATTACGGTTCGCAGAAAACGTATCCGGCGTCCAGCCCGAATCCAATACGCTGCGTAACATTTACCGACCAAAATGCGATACTCCCGTTCAATTAACAACACTCAAGACTAAATCTAATAGAGTGCACACGGCTCGGGGGTCAAATCGTATTGACGTCTGGGGTCCCCGCGTTTCTTTTTATGGGGGTGCACTCATTTGGCTTTGTGTCTGGCGTTGTGTGAACGTTCCCCCTTGTCCTCCATTCCTTCTTAGCTTCTCTCTTCTCCCCTTAGAACTCGAAAAATGAAATGTAATTTGACGGTGGTAGAATGGTGAGAGGGAAAGGGAGATTGCCTACACACTTCACAGTTTTTGGAAGGAGCGGGAGGGGGGAGGGGGAGGGGGGAGGGGGTATGAGGGCATTGGGCGCTTTGTGTCTAACATTATGTGAAACGTTTCATCTTCCGGTTCCCTTTCCCCCGATCCGCTTTCCTGCAAGGTAGCCTGGCTTCCAAGCTAAACATTGGTCATGTTTTAAACAATATTGAAGAACAACTTGTCTAGCGTGACACTCTTCGGCATGCTTTACAGCTTTGATTTCAGAGTTGAGATTATAAATATTCAAGAGCCTGGAAACCAGACTATCATCACAGGAAAATGTAATTTTGGTGGCTGTGTTGTGGCGTTGTGGTGGTGGGAATATAGGGGAGCGGATAGAGGAGAAGGGAGAGAGAGAGAGGGGGGGAAGGGTGAGGGAAGAGGAGAGTGGAGAGAGAGGGGGAGGGGAGAGAGAAGAGAGGGGAGAGGCGGAGACGGGAGACGGGAGGGGAGGGGCAGGGGGAGGGGAGAGGAGGACAGAGGACAGAGGAAAGGGATGCGAGAGGAAGAGGGAGAGGGGAGGGGAAGAGAAGGGGGATGGGAGAGAGAGAAAAGTGAGAGGGGAAGGGGTTGGGGATTTGGAGAAGAGAGTGGAGGGGGGGAAGAGGAGAAATTGGAGGGGAGGGGGGGATAGAAGGGGAGAAAAGGGGATAGGGGATAGGGGAAAGTGGAGAATAAAGTGGGGAAAGTGGGAAGAGGGGAGAGGAGGCGAGAGGAAAGGGGAGAGGGGAGACGAGAAGACAGGGGAGAGGGGAGGGGGAGAGGGGAGGGGGAGTGGGTAGTGAGGAGAGGGGAGTATGGAGTGAGAAGAGGGGAGAGGAGAGGCAGGAAAGAGGGTGCCGCTGGTACCTGGGCTGTGGATGGACGATGGTGGTGGTGGCGGTAGAAACGCTACCCCACCGAGAGGAGCCGCCGAAGGGGACAAACCACTCAGCGACAGGTACGGTGGGTAGAGGGAAGACGCCCCGACGGGCAGGCTGGCGAAGCCTGGTAGCACGCACCCACAGATACACGAGTCCAAGGAGAGAGAGAGAGAGAGAGAGAGAGAGAGAGAGAGAGAGAGAGAGAGAGAGAGGAAAGAGAACGAGAAAGACACAGGGGAAGACAGGGAGAAGGAAGAGGGGGAACAAAATACATAAAGAGGTATGCATGAGTATACAGAAAGACATGTTGAGCATGTTGAGTATAGGAAATAGAGAGCTTTGGCGGTAATTCTTAAATTTAGTTTCATTTGAAAGTCTGTTTGCATCATTTCATAAAGTTAATCAAAAAGGGTTCTGGGAGTATCAAAATTGTAATAAGAACATATTCATGTGCTTGTAACTTAAATCACATGTTCATGATTGTGTTTTGTCTTAAACTACACAGGTCTAAAGATAATATATCCAAAATCTTCCTTTACCGTGTGTACTAAAGAAAGTATATACGCCAAGTAGTAAATGGTCATGAAATTCTATAGCACTTGTCATGAAATTCTATAGCACTTGAAACCATAACCAGTGTTACTGAGAGTTTTCTGAAAACCCCAACAACAACGCAATATATTTATTGTCCCGAGGCTCTGATACACGGTATGAAATAGAGCCATATACGCCATATTATGGATATTGACGTAAAGAGTGGGAGGTAGAGACCAAGGACCGCACTATATACATCCTTGTGTAGACCTAGGAAGAAATAAATGGAAAGGGTAAATGAGTAAGAGATAGAGAGAGGGGATTGGTGGACAATAAAAAAAGGAAGTAAGATAGACATGATATATGGGGCAACAAGAGATGATTTTAAAAAGCGTTTAGGAGGGAGAGAGAGACCCACGTCTTAAAATAATAAGACAGATTCTCCACTAAGAAAGATACTGCAGAAGTAAACAGAGAAGGAAAGAGGGTAAGATAGAAAGGAGAAAGAAAGAACGTGAGTGTCAGAGAGAGAGAGAGCTAAGAGAGAGTGGGGAGGCAGAGAGAAAGAAAAGAAAACCCAAAGTAGAGATAACGCAGCAAATTTTGGAGACTTTAATCGATTTGTAAAATTGGGATACGTGTACCTTCAATGTGTGGGGGCGGCCACGCGCCCCGCAGATGAAGCTGCGCAGGCACATTACTGCCAGGCTTGTAGGCCGACGCATTCCCGGGAATCATGTGCGAGCTACTGTATGGGTACCCCGATCCTGCAAGACAAAAAAATATCAGATATAAACGACGGTTATTCTTCGATACAAATACTTGTCTTAAGCAATTTTCAGGACACCATGCACATGGATCGGTGATTATTCCCAATATTATGTGCGTTTTGTCCTTAAAAATTGTCTCTCACGAGCTTGAAGAATACTTCAGCGTTACCATGGTTACCGTCTAGCATTTGCACAAAAAAGGAATCATGATTGCTGTCCATAGCTCCCATTCATATTGTGTGGAGTTGATGAAACAAGATGTATTTTAGGAGCATTGTGATTTTGAAGGGAAAAGAATATATGCCCATGTGTAGGCTGTGCTATCGTTTCATTTCCCCTGTTCTCGGTCATGCCTGATTAATTATTTATGTGCGAGATTAGATCTTAGGCTCTCTGAGAAGAGGTAGTTTCATAATGAGCTTTCCAGAGAAGTCCAGCAAATATATCATTCATACAGCGTAGGCCCTAATTTTGTTTCGTTTAGTTTAGTACACACTTCTTGAACTACATGTATTCCTTTCTACCTGTATGTTGCTGGGTTTTTTTTGTTTGTTTGTTTGTTTTTGTTTTTGTTTTTGTCATAAATTTTGTGACAGGGGTCAACGATTTTGTAATGGAAAAGTAGAAACAGATACTTAATCACTACATGTACTATCAAAATTATACAAATATGCACACGATTAAAACATTTCTACCATGTCATAAGAAACAGGCCCATTCACTAACCGACAAATTTAACCCATTCATCTCTCAGTGGAGGTCAAAAGGAGAAACTGTGTATTATAGATAGGGAAATTGTGGAAAATGTTCTTGAAACAGCCCGAATAGTGGGTGATCTTTTTATATTTAGAATATGAAGAGACGCCACCAAGGAAACCGCGCATCATGTTTGTCGCTAACAACGGGCGAGGCGACTTCTCTGATCACATTCCAACCTCTTTTTGCGAGTACTTTTTTCTTCGGGTGATCACACTATGTTCGTGATGCGCACGCATGTCCTGCCGTGTCCGATGCGCGTGACGCGCGCGGCTCTTGAATGCAAACCGCACGTACAGGCGCCATGCTTACCTCGCACCTTTTCAAAACACATCGCCAGGTAAATTCCCCCCCCCCCCCCCAACGCTTCTCTTTCGCAAACGCCGCCAAATGCTTTTAGCAAATACCATAATCACGATAATTGGGATGAACCGCACGTGTCAAGCATTTAATCTTCGTTTAAAAGCAGAGCGAACACTTTTTAGACGGGTCATCAAACAGATTTGCATTGTGGTAAGCGGGTCTTATTTGACAATTTTCGGGACAAGTGAGAGTTGATTTTTTATAGCCAGAAAAGTGGTTAAGATGCTTGTATGTACATTATGTATGGTCGAAATAACCATCAATTAGCAAGTCGCTTCACACTCCTGTAGTCCAAACTCATAAAACCTGCGCAAACATGAATACCAATTGAACAGCATCGCTCTTGACAATACAAATCAATAATACTTCAATGGAAATCAAGATATTTCATTTCATTCTTGGGGGTCTATCGAACGTGCAGATAACTGGAACTAAGGCAGTAACTAGATATAATCTTTATAGTTGACTTGGAGAAGAAAGAGAGGAAACACATACACACCCACACAAAGTTGTCTCTACCTCCAAAAAAAACCTGAAAAGTGATCTATCCCGTTTGGAAGCCTATAGCATCTAGAGTTGTGTATATCCACAGCATGTCGACGAAAATACCATTTCAGAAATCTCCTTCGAGTAACGAAGATGAAAAATTACTTTCCATAGACTTAATGATTTCATTTCAAATTGAAATTTTGTCAGGTCGTTAAAAATGGTATAGTACATGCAACTTGTGTACAGGTCACTTAACGTTTAATGTCTCAATCAAAGGGACGAATTCAGAGCATAGCTCATAACATACTGTCAACTATTTTATATACATTTTGATCTGGAAGCAAGGAGCACATCATAATGTTAAGTTATTCATATTTGTAGAAAAAAATCTTGACCCCGAAACTTAGAACAAACTACATGTATAGAGAAGTATGTTAAACATACATTTTCCATGCCATTTTTTTAAGTTTTCTATTTCAGAGCGGATCTACATGATGTTCTTGTGGTTCATATGGTTTTTACCAAGAAAACAGAATACACTACCTAAATGTATGCATGTAAAAGTAATCCAAGTACTTTGCAGTGAAAACAGTAGGATTGTGACATAAGCAGCCAATATATAGTTTGCATGATATATGTGCAACGAGGAAAAGAAAGGTAGATTTGATTTGGATTCGCCCACGGGTTACGCTCTTTTTTTACTATTTGGGTGTAAGATAAAGGCATGGATGAGAAGAAGATAAAGCTCTCTATTGAAGAACAGCGGTAGTTTCTTTTTGGTTACCACCACTGAAATGGGCACTGCGCCGAATTCTGTACATTTACATACAATTTTGTACAGATCGCTGTATATTGATCTACAGAAGTAGAAACAAACTCACTAAGTAACGTAAGCATACAATCGTGATATCATAGTGTATGGATGTTGATTCATACGGGCCATGGAGTTTCAAGTTAGCGATCAATCTATAGGCTAAAAAAGTACCTATTTTCCCCTATTTTGCTTATACAGGGAAGCCGACGAGAAATTATTAGCCTCACTAACTCCACATCCTAGAGCACAGGTTAACCCTCTCAGTACCATAGGTGCTAGAAATGTGTTATAAGGCAATTGGCTTTTTTTTGTACGATAGGATAAGTCTATTATGTGTATAGGGGGGTCTACCCTCATCACCTATCGGGGGACGGAGTGCAGGAGGGAAAAAATAATGTAATCCATCCGACTAGAAGCACCTGATGAGCCAAGTGTACAAGTATTAACCCTCTCAGTACCGGGCAATGGCAGTCCGTGTCACTTACAAGCCTGAGGTAAAGACTATTAATCACACGTTGTTTACGTGCATTATTTGAATTTTACACTAGGTATCAGTTTCAAATTATGAATATACAGCTTGCTAACACTTCTCGATATGTTTGCCAATGTTTCGATGGTTTTAATGGTGATCTGCAAAAGGGACGAGCTGTCTTTAAGTGCCATGGCAGCAGCCATTGAGCTCTCGTTATTGCACCTGTTGCCGTGGTAGTTACCATTGATGGTAAGTTACAATAATTGAAAACTTATATACAACACGGCCCACATTGTGATGACATTGGTGCAAAGAGTTGATAAAATGAAAAGGTGGTAAGTCTAATCAGGAGCATAAATGTATGTAACTACCGTTGTTAATTGTGTGCCGGGCTTTTTGTTTCCCAAACACAAGAAACTCGACAGAATGTACGACCTTATTCTAATGTCGCTCGAGCGATTTGTCAACAAATAATAATAATGATAATAATAATGATAATTAAACATTTTTGGAAAACGCATAACACATGCAATGTAGGTATCATTACGTGTCTCTATGCGCTTCAAGGGACATAATTCACAGCGGATGGAAATACATAACTATTGCATTAAGAAGGGCACTGATTAGATATGTGATTCCAAGACGACGGGGAAAAGGCAGAAGGTATAATAGTCACGTGATCATGGTGGTCGCCTTGCAAGATGCGGTCGAGTTCTCTGATCAGGCTGATTATTATAGAGTTGATTTGTAGATAAGCAAACTATCTAACGCTGCGACTACATACACGGTATACAAATGGTCTTCATAAAAACGAATAAGGTTTGCATGTTTCGCAAGAGCCAGCACACCTCGTAGTGTCATAATGTACATGTATTTCGTATTATGACGCCACGTTACTTTGATGATAATACAAATAGCAATTTGTTCGGAGTTTCACCGTGGATAGCAAGGGGTGTACAACGACACCTCATACAAATCGGCCTTCATCTAGTTTTCCTTCCAACACATTTTAAATGATTCTATCTTTATGTTTCGTGTAACTTATAAAAGTAACACAGAGACATTTTCGTGAATTTGCAGCACACTCTGATAGAATATGAACCAACATAACGTCATGTTTATCAAGAGATAATTAGTAATTAACTTCCATGGATACATTTACTATGCAGCTGTAAAATTAAATCATATTTTGATGTCACTGCAGTGTCAATATTTTTCATAATGCCGTAAGTGTGACGTTTATATCAATGAATTTTACGTCGGTACGTCTAGACCCATGACCTACAGAAGTCAGAATGGAAGAAAAGTGGTACCAGGAGGAAAATTAATTTTAAAATGTTTGGGACTACTTTTTGAGCAGATTTGCAGTTTGGCTTCAATTTTGTGTCTATGGGAATTTGGGAAAGAGAGAGTGAGAGAGAGAGAGAGAGAGAGAGAGAGAGAGAGAAGGTGGAGACGCAATACAGTCGTACAGGGGTATACTTGTAATCACGAACCCATTAGCGATATACGCCTGTGAAACAATTGCCATGATTGTTGTTCATCTTTCTACGGCTTTGAAATCCATATTTGCATTTTAATTTCAAAGATATAATCTATATAAACCACATTATTCATGCAATAAAGCCATTCAGTTGCGCTTCATGCCAGCAATGAATAATCATAGACGTTTGCCAACACAAGCAATACAATTTGCAACCTGGATACAGCATAAAATTTCGGGTTGTTTGCCGGAATACTATGAAATTTCATTAGTAACACCACCCACTTAAAAATATATAGTCCTGCATGAACAAAATCTATAATTCAAAATTGGTCGATAACCATAACAGTTATCAAATTTTATATATTACAAATTCGTCTCTGATTTAGCCCAAATACTGTTGAAATATGCTAGTTCACGTCATTACATCGTGTAAGGACACAAACAAAAACAAAATGAACATTTCAGATACGACAGCACAGCTCCTATAATCATCATGAATTCGACTTTGTAGGGAGGATTTAGGGTTGGATATACAATATACTCCTATATTGTGCTGTTTTCATAATTTCAAATAAATTACAATTTTGTCCGCGCGGTGGTCGCGTGCGGCTAATGAGGCAGCGAATACGTCTTTCCAGATGTCTTAAAACACGTCAAGAAGTCGCCGTGACATGATGTGCGTTGTAATCATCGATTGACAATCACACGCTACGCGCTCTCTGCTGCGAGGGCAGCTAGCTGAGCTCAAGAGAGAGAGGGAGAGGCACCGTAGCAGCCTCTTGGCCCAAGCACTTGCACCACAGACAGGATTAACGGCGATTTCCTTCATTTCAAACGAATTCTCAGCATTTCAGCGCAATTGCACGAGCACGGAGATGAGTGCCAAATGCTGATCCCTTTTATCCCAGGGATTTGTCCGTGTCATCTACGCTTCTTGATCACTTTGGCTTGAGTTGTTACTGACGAAACAACATCAAGTCAGAGATATTAGATATCGCTACGATTGGCATATCCCCTGGTACAGCGTAATAATTATGAAGAAATCCCTCAATTAGTATTTGTGAAAGGTGTATTAGGGTCCCCTCCCAGGCTGCCACCAGCTTCATTAAACTATTTCAAAGGTTACCAATACTATTTCTTTACTGAAAAGCACAAGTCATACTCTCAAGTACAATATACATGTAGCAATAATGTGACTAACATGACTAAGTACGAACTCTTTATGTGCCATGTGTCTTTGTACACCATAAGTGCGCACAAATCCCATGGTTTCTCTGGTACAAACGGGTTAAATTGCAGCATATGGGCGCAGTTATTTACATGTTTGACAGCGCGAATGATTACATATATTCATACACAATGATATCATAACAAACATATGATACAAGATGATCTGGATTACCTCCGCCTAATGCCTCCATTCTGTCATGTGGTGGCGCCCTGGCTTTACTTGTGACCGAGCTCGACGCCGTGGCTTCAGATGGCCTGCAACCCTCCGAGATGCGTGTCGAGTCCTGCCCGCTGTTATGTTTGCCGCGATGTGAAGTGGCGGTCGCGACTTTGGACGACGACGACAACGAGGAGGAGGAGGTGGACGAGGACGACGAAGACACGGGCAGGTCCGCAAACGTTGGACTGCGTAACGAGTGTTTGGACGAAGTCGTGACGGAGATCGGAGCTGCCGCTGTGGTGCTTGCCGTCGTCGCCGCCGCTGCTGCTGCTGTCGATACGGTCGGTGGTCGTTTGGTCGACGCTATTGTGGCTCCCGTATGCGTGCCATGGGTGTTCTTGAGGGGATGTTGCTTAAGAGGAGGGAGAGGAGGTGGAGCTGGAGAAGGTGATTGGTTTTCTAGGAGATGTCGCTCCTTCTGGGAGAGGTGTTTGTCCGGTGTTGGCTGCTCACTCGTCTTTAGTTGCTGAGTCTTCTCAAGTTGCTGCTGCTGTTCCCTGTGCGGTGTCAACGCGGCTTCGATGACCAGCTTCTCCTGCTGTTGATGAACAACGCTAGCTGTTCCTGTCCCGTACCCTAGCCGACCACAAGGAGGATGTGCCATTGGCTACACACGAATCCAGCACCAGGTCTACAAGCCTAATCTAGCTAGCCTTCTCGTGCCCAGCTAGCGCGACCCCTATCCCTGCCTAGGCCTACCCGGGCACTGACCCGGTCAGCCTAGACACTCGGAAGTCCTTGCGCAGAGTCAGATGATTTATATTTCGGCTGTTACAGCTTCCATCTTGAAGATAATGTCGCCATTTTGTTTATCTTGCTGGTTCCTGTATAATCGTGAAGAGAGAGGGAGAGGGGAAACATTAAGTATAAATATTATTCATTATCATACATCATAATCATGTCTTTCTCTGACAAATGAATATTATTGCACACAAACAATATCACCTCAAACGATACAACGGCCACGCGTATACAGATCAATCGAGAATAACCCTTAACATTAAGATTACAAATCATAAACATTGTCTAGCGCTGAATAACTCCCACCGACCTATAGTCCTCGGCCTGCGAGACTCCATCGTCCATGGAAACACTGATTGGATTATTTGAAGATAACGGCCGTGGTAATAATGGAATAATGTCTCGTAGTTACTGCGAGCCGTAATCATGGTATTATGCGTTGTTCTTATATTTTTATAATTTTTATTGCACCTTTCTTAAAGTCGTGTACTTTTGTTTCACGCAAAAATGCCATGTGTTTGTCAAATCATATGATTTGGATTATCTTTATTCATTGTATGACAACACTGCTCCTTTACTGAAAGCTTGCCTTGTCAAGGGGAAAAAGGGGGAGGGTGGTCTCACTAGAATTCCACAATACATTCGCACTAGCAATCTATTTTCTTTTTCGTATACGCAAGTGTAAAACTTCTACCTCCTTGGCATTAGGTCTACATGTACGTGCGATTTGAAATAAATATCATTTGGTCTGTTGTTTCTTTTTACCTGTAAATTTAGTCTGATATATAGTGAGAATGTTAATAGTATGCTCATTCTGGCTGGGGTATTCCACACTAAGGGCCCCTTGAAGACACGAGTGAGCCCCCCCCCCCCCTCCCCCCCCCCCCCCCCTCCTCCTCACCCCCATCTACGGTGGAAGAACAGCCCCTCGTCACCCACCATTGTACTCGGCTTATTTCCTATGCAATGAATTTGCCTCCGCTTTTGCGCATGCATGAGAGAACGAATTGAAGCAACTCAATTCATGCAATTGTACAAGCCGACCGGGGGCACTGCTGCTCTGCGCGCCTGCCCGAGTCTTTCTCTCCCCCCTCTGTTTCCCAGCTTCCAAAGCAAGCGTGACATCGCTGCTGCTTGCGAAATCCCTCGCCGTGTTTGCTTTTGCGAAAACGCACAAGAAAATTAACATGAATTGGGCGATTATGTCTCGCGAGGACAACACCACGCGGGAGACTGGCAAACCAAACAGAATCCGGTGTGTGTGTATGTATAGAGCTAGCAGTAGAGCAACGCATCAATCGACCCGGCGATAACTACTTGCTAGTATTCATTTGGCGCGGACCCCCTCCCGTCGTCTTTCCGCGCGCGCATTTTAAATGCGCACAGCTCTATCGGTGCCCGTGGCGTCGAGTCGATGGCATTGCACATCAAGATAAAGGCTATGCGCGCACATGCGTGTAGCATTCCCTCAAATAAAGCCTGTCACCCAAAGGAGTTGGCTGCCTTGCTATATTTCTGCTTCCTAATTCCACCGAAGGCGGGAAGCACGGGTAGGGAGAGACGGTAAGTAGACAACAAGATTGCTCCTCCTTGCACATCGAATCTATCTACTCGAAAGGAAATAATCTAGTTGCCAGGCTATGCACCTTCCTACTTTCTCTATCAACTACTTGGATGTATTAATCAGTCATATCTCAGCAACAAAAAAATACATCTATACATGGACAAAATTCCTTTCTCCGGCTAACCCTTTGTGTGCCAGCCTGATCGGCGCAGCATGGCATGTGTGTGCATTACTTGTGAATGTGGCACACAACGTGTTAACCATTTGTTGAGAAAGCAAACTTCTTCTCTATTGGATTTGCGTATTTATTCGTGAATAAATACAATGCGGCTGGCCAATATTTCATAAATGCAATATCGCGCACTGTACGAAGAAATCTCTTTCACGTCCCAGGCAAGAAGAACAATTGGGTGTAGCGCCCTCAATGTTTGAAATATTGTAATATGCCACACATTCTCTATTCTTCCCTGCTGTGCACATCAGTATTGTGAATTGAGAACACTTGACGGATGAGAGCGCACACTGCTATCAGCATTATATGGCATCAGGAAAACATTTGGAAACATTCCAGCATGAAAGCGCAAAATGCACCACGAATGCTTCAATAGTTATCTCATTCATTAACCAGTAAACACTATGCAGGCTCGTTAATGTGTTGTTTTTTGTAGGTCACATTTTGTGTGCGTTCTTGTATTGCTCATATATTCATACATGAGACGCATTTAGGGAAATGGATTGACGGAGGCAAGCATTTACTCTGAAGACGGCACCTAGTGATGGTGATGGAAATCACTACACCTTCTTGCGCGCAGAAGAATAAACGTGCCTTGGCCTAGCAGTAATACTGAACATGTATAAAGTGATATACACGACTCTGTAACCTCTCTAGAGACATCATATTCTGACGGACATGTTTGGCTTAGAACTTGCAGAAAAGGGCTTTGACCCCAGGAGCGTATGTTCCTTGTTTTCATAATCAGGCGCACTCCTTGGAGAGAGAGAGAGAGAGAGAGAGAGAGAGAGGGGGGGAGAGGGAGAGAGGGGGAGAGAGGATTGAAAGAGAGAAGAGAGGGAGAGAGGGGGGAGAGAAAGAGGGGGGGAGTGAGAGAGATAGAGAGGGGGAGCAGAGCGCGTTATCGTTCTACATGTGAATCATCGTGGGGAATGACTCTTTTCCAGACGAAATGTTAAAGATCAACGTAGAACTGCATATTGCTCTGAAGCTTGGACAGAATATGGCTTTTGGTTTATTATCCTACGAGGTTAATCGTAGCTTTCCCGATTCAACATCCGATATCATCAAAATTTATGCAATTAAAATGTCAACAAATATGAGGACATTATCTAAATATCTAGAAGAAGCAAGAAATTGGCGTGGTGTACTTAATGGAATAGAAAATGGAAACAGTTCTTTTGATCCTGAGATCATTAGTTACCCTACATCTCGCCACTTTACGAAATAATGATTGGAAAGGAGGGGTATGTATTGTGTTATTACGGAGAACATCGGCAACATAAGGAACCCATACGGAAAACATGTCAAGTGAGATGCATTTTTCAGAAAATAATATGTATTTTACTTTGCACTGTGTCTTGTACACTGATATTTCTTTCACATTTTGATATGTTTTCCATGCATTGTTTATGGAATATTATAATGTATTCATATTTGCCAGGGCCCTAAATGATAGCAACTGAAGTGGCCACTCTGCAAACATACAACGGGAAATGAAATACAACAAATATATATAGATACATGAATAATTAGTTTGTAGGAAACCGAGCATTTTTCAAATACGAAACGCCGACAAAGATATTTACAATGCAATGTCGTACGGTTTCTCTGTATTTGCGTTGACGAAGGTGTGCGGTACATTAGGGATGCATTCACCCATAATGCATTAGTTTCGTATCCGTGTGCCTGTATTTACAAACAAACCATGCGTGTTAAATCATGTTACGCCCACTATAAAAAAAAAATATTATAAAAATGAAATCTTATACATTTAGTAGGTATGCTTATTTCAAATATAATTTTGGAATGTTGCAGGCCTATGAATTGCCGACTCGAATGTACACATTTCCTGTTCTGAGTTTTCCTTGTTTTTACAATCAAAGTCAAGAGGGGAAAGAAAAAAATGGGTCAGTGAGTTAGTAATCAAAGAGATTAAAAGGACTAGAGGAAGAAAGGGAACAAGAAGAAGAGAGGGACATGGAGACGACGAGTAAGGAGCGGAAGAAGGCTGGCGAGAAATATGGCACACTGCCAACATCTTCTCCCGGTAAGGAGAACTCTGTCACGTGACGTGTTAACCCCTCCAGACACGATCTGTATTCAGGAATCGAATACATACACGGGTCCTTGCCTGCCGTGTGCGCAGCCAGCGAGCGAGCGAGCGCTGTGTACAGCCCGCGCGACAAGGCTGTCGTCCTTCCGCCGACCGCTCACCGTGCCTGATGCTCTCTTGCTTGTACATCTTGTATCTCCCTCTCTCTCTTCCTCTCTCTGTCTCTCTCTCTCTCTCTCTATTCCTCTCCCACATCCCTGATTCGATACGTACATGTTGGCGAGATGCGAAACCCGTTAACTCTCTCAGTCCTATGACCAATGCACTGCGTTGGAATTTACGTGGAACCATTAATGGGTGGTTCTCAGACGGTTTATGAGAATTCCTTGGAGCTTACGGGGATGGCTATTACTCCATCAATTCACCTTCATTATCCGGGGACGACGTAACATTTGCGATGAACGGCGATGGTTTTTTTTTTTCTTCCCAATCGCCCACTATTAGCAGGTTTGCGTGAGCGTACTGAAAAATATTCTCTCTCTCTCCCTCTCCCTCTCCCTCTCTGATAACATCTTACGACAAAGTATTTGATGCCGCTGAACGTACAGGAAATGCATGTGTCAATGAAATAGAATCAAATTAAGTGTGTCAGTAACAATATTACATGATCTAGCGTAAGACATGTTAATAATATTGCATTATGAAATATTGAAATATTGGTAATAAACTATAATGATACAGGGAACGGAATGCTAATGAAAGAATTGTGCATAAACAATCACAACTTTGTTCGTTTGTCATTATTAGTAATAGGCACGGGGTACTCATCCAGGGTATTGTTTCCCGAAAATATTTAGGAGTGCGTGCAGCATGTCCAGTAATGGCCAACTATGAAAGCCTGCGTGATAAGTATGCAACGTTTCGGAAAGGAGTGAGCGGCCGCACTACCGCTCGTGTCTCCGCCGCACCCGTCCGTCCACAAACCTATCAGGAGGGCAGTACAGACAGCGCTGGGCTCAAGACGTCCCGGGGAAACGCGCGAGGTCACCGTGGTTGATGGCGTGACAGCGCCTAGCATGCTCCGAGTACCTTGACGGGTTGGTTGGTTGGTTGTCGGTTGGTCGCTGTGGTTCTTCCTTGGTCAGGGCAAACCGCACCTCGACGTACAGACGAGCCTGCAACCAGTGCACCGACGAAACACTTCCTCGGCGCAATCAGAATCCATTGCCATGGAAACTACAAAAGCCCTTGATGCATCTTGGTACAAATAATGCACACAGATCCCACAAAGCAGCATTTACGGGTTACCCAAAATACAAGCACCCCAACAGTCCCCTTTCTACCATGGTGCAAGGATATTCACCCATATAAACGTTGTGGTATACACTCAAAGATTAGTTCTACATTATGTTGGAAATCTGAATACGTAATATACCACACAGAACGTTAACCCATATATATTACCAGACCTTGAAAAACCTATTGGCTTTTTGTCACATATCCATGCTAATGGTAATGAAAGTGGTATCATGAATCTGTGGGATATTTGCTTATTCCCAATGATTACGTGATGACGTCGTTCACGCACAAGACTCCTAGGATGGCAGTAGATAAATGAACAACAGCATACATTTTTCAAATGTTCTGTCACTAATCCTTGCGTCAAAAAGGACGCAAATTCGTAAATTATCATTCATATCCAAATTTGGAAAGAATTTTTGAAACGCTGAACCGTCAAACCGGCAACAATTGTGGAGAATTATTAATGCGCCCCTATCGCAACTCGATACCCTCCGTGCGAACAAAATCAATGAAGAGCCTCATTTCGCTTGTCCAGTTCTGTTAATGGCATCAATACTTTAGTGAGCGTAACATGTGTTAGCAAACAACAACAAAAAACATTTTTTTATGTATTAAAAATATTTCAGCTCCACGCAAATGCATGCAAACGCTGCAAATTATAATACGCAACTTGAGATACAATTTCGACAACGTTCGAATCCCTCAATATTCCGCAAAAATCCGGAAAGTGAATAAATCAGTCAATCGTGTAAGTAAAATAAAAATATTTGGTATTACCGTTTATTCCTCATTCCTCAATCCTTTAGAAGAAGGCTGATGCAATATAATGAATATATTATATATTTAAAAGAAACGTGTGATAAGAATCAACGCTTCTAGAGACAAATGGGCAATTAAATATATTTCTTTTTCAAGCTGACATCCGCTAAATATCCGCGCTGAGCATGGGACATGAAAGCATTGTCATAAATGTGGAGTGCTTTCGACATTCATTCGCGCGCTTCAGTATCCATACCGAATTGTTTGAATATATCATGCTCGAGATCGTTTTCCTTCCGATCACCTCCCTGTTATTGCCAAACACGTTGACATTATATCCCCTGTACAAAGAAATTGAGGAAAGGAGGGAGGTGTAACGTGTACTTCAACATTAAATATCGTGATTCAAAAACATTATGATCAGAGAGATAGAGCATGTAGAGAGTTGCATAAAACATTGTGTCATGCTTGATGCTTAAAGGGATAGTTCACCCCGAAATTAAGTTCGTTTCAACAAAAGCAGACACATGTACAGTACAATATTTTTCGAAAATGTGCACTTGCTAAAAAAAAAAACATGCATCCTTGTACCTGTGCATTTGATACATCATCGGAAATGCGTTTTTACACATATACCTCCATAAAAAAAAACATTGTCAAAAATAGAAAAAAAAGCAATTCATGTAACTATATTGTACACAATATATAGGATAGTACCTTGCATGTGACGTCACAAAAGTGACATTTCAAAATCTAATACGTTTCTTTTCCTTTGACCGATTTTCGTCAAACCTTCTCTATTTATCTTTCTTTCACGTGTCTGCTTTTAGTGAAACAAACTTAATTTCGGACTGAACTATCCCTTTAATACGACGCCTATTGCAGATCGAAATGAAGGAGGCTTCAAAGGTCCACACATGCCCCACGTATCATTGCGCTTCGAATTGTTTCGATTAAAGATGGAACATCTGTCTGACGTAAAGACAGCTAAGAAATGCATAAATCCACATGCAGGAAATCAGGGAATAAGTAGGTCACCAGCACGTCAGAAATATCAACATAGCAAGAACAGAGTGTTCTACCATGTCTACCGTAATCTAACAAAGAATGATGAAAAATAACCATCAAATCTGGAACCGGTGCCTTTGTCGTGTCTGTGGCCGCGTACATACATGTATTATATCCGAAATATTGTCTGGCCATGATAATGTACGGATCATTACACGCAGATAACAAATTAGGGTTCATTATGACCACCGGCGTATTCCATCCGCTTGCGACTAAATGTTACCCTTTTGTCATATCTCTTCTGTACGTTTTGTCCAGCCGTTACGCCACATCGTTTTTAATAAAATAAAAAAAAGTATGGTTTCCCCCCGATGTATTGATGCAAATGTATTTCTCCTGTCTGTTTTGATACATATCCGATATTTATATCGTTCCTCGGAATGGCTACAAACAGTTGACATATTCTTCTTTCGCAGCTGCTCTGAGCATGCTGGTACTAGTAGCTGTATAGTACGCGCCAGGTACACATGTATGCATGAGAGAGCCTTTGTAGAAACGCATGCGAAATCATGCATGACAATGATTGTCAAGGTAACTAAAAGGAGTGACTTTTCATGGAGACGGAAGAGATGAATGGTAAATGGGATAATTAACCTCATTTAGCGAAAAACTTTACGATGCTCATACAGAATGAGGGTACAGTGAACGAGCGGAGAGAGAGAAACGCAGAGAAAAGAGGGATATAAAGGGAGGAGGGGGAAGTATACACACGTTGTGGATAAAGATAATATGGGGGTAGACATAAAAATATATTTCATGTATGTATTATTATAGAGAGAGAGATACAGACAGACAAGCGGATTGAGAGACAGATATGGAGAGGGGTGAAGCGAAGATTGCACCTAGTTGATTACCATCAAGAAAACTAATATGATAATAAACTTAATTTGTTTCGAGAAATACATCTAAGCGAGTGTGCGTAGGAGTGAAATATGGAATAAAAATGGTTATTCATTCATCATTACTGTTCCAACTTCCGTCATTAATTTTATTTAATTAAAATGAATTTCTTTTTTCGTTGTTAATCCAATCGTTGGCATTTGTACAAATAGATGTAAAGTGGTTGCAATAAATGGAATATATATGCTATGTTGATGTGCACCATCAAGCAACAGAAACTGCATTTTTTTTCCCTTGAATACGAAGAAAGGTGCAGCTTATATGTGGAAACAGTCATCTTTTGAGTGAAGCTTCGTAACTATGTAGTCCTTCTTCCATGTGAGCATTGTCGTAAGTGATGAGCATGGACCCAGCGAAGAAGGGGTCTTGTAGCACCAAAAACGTTATTTGTGGATTCCGTTGTTCGGTTAGCAAATACGGATGTTAAGTTTGTTATCTGAACATTATCATTGTGAAAACAAGAAAACAGAGAACAATGGCTGCCACGTGTGGCAATGGTAGCCTTTCCAATTCAGGAATTTCTTTCGAAAAGGCAAACATTTTCAAAAGGTTCATCATATCATGTCTCTGAATTGTCCTATGTTATAGAAGTCATGATCATTGTCAATATCATGTTGTGTTCCATTGAAATTTATGTTTTTTCTAACTTTCAAATGGTAAGTTATAGGATTATTTCCATTGCGCGTTTGTTTCTTCTCCATTTGGAGGAGAAGAGAGGAGAGGGTAGAAAGATCGGTGCAGAGGAGACAATGTGGAACGTATGTTGCAACCCTCTCAGTACCAAGCACAGACAGACCCGTGAGAATAGCAACTTATATTCTTGCCTATGGGACTGAAAGAGTTAAACGTATAAAGCATGTATGCTGATTTCTGGACAATTAAACGAGCGGAAGATCAGTTTTCTCCTTATCAACGGTGCATGCAGAGGGTGCCATCTTGAAACATGAACGCCCCGCGGTACAAGATCGCCATAATTATCTTCCATCTCACATCGCGCAGCTACAAGAGGCAAGTTCGACCAAGGTATACGACCAGGGTCAAAATGAAATACCGCCTCTCCGGCGCGGCCGTGAGAGCTGAGAGGCACGCCTTCGCAAAGTACATTCGCACCAGTTGGTCTGAGACGAACTCGGCTTCGGGGCATCGCGACGACATCTATAGTGCCAAAGTAGGCACCCACGGTAGAGAAAGAGAGGTGAAGAGAGAGAGAGACGAAGGAAGAGAGTGGGAGAGTTGGTGTGAGTGATTGAGAGAGAGAGAGAAAGAGAGAGAGAGAGACGAAGAAAGGGAGAGTTAATGTGTCTGTGTGTGTGTGTGTGTGTGTGTGTGTGTGCGCGTATGTGAGAGAGAGAGAAAAATGTGAGGGGGAGAGTGTGAGAGAGAGAAGGAGAAAGAAAAAGACAGAGTGAGACAGAGAATGTGGAGGAGGGGGAAAGAGGGAAACAGAAGAGATAGGAAAGAGTCAGAGAGCGAGAGAGACAGAGATATAAATAGACAAAGATAGCGCGGATGATTGAAGAGATTGCAAAATGGTGTCCAACTAAACTGCTCGTGTAGACAGTATGTGCAGGTGCATGTGGGCCCAAGTAAACGTAACTGCCATGTTATATTGCTTTTCTGGAATTATAAACACTTTCTGCTAGTTTATCCACAGAAGTCACTTAAAACATAGGAAATAAAATACCGTGGCCGATTAAAAATGTTGATAGAAGAAAAATGGATCAGTGATATGAGAGAAATAAACGTGGATCAGACCAAGGGTGTAAAAAGCAAGGTCGCTTGGACCACGGACCCAATTACATGTAGATCCATGCTCAGACCAGGGAGTTGGGCTCGGACACTTCTCTAGTTTACTCCGTGCTCCATACCAGTGGGGCGGATATATAAAAACGGACAAGGGACTACTTCTCAAGCTAAATGTCAAGAAATTGACCGTCTCAACAATATTATACGTGCATTATATCCGATGAGGATTTGGCTTTGGTAAGATTGGTTCCGTATGTAGTTCACATGGGCTCATTAATCAGTGACTCATATAACGTATAATGTAGAAATATACTTCCACACCCCTGGTATAATGCGAACATCACAATAAGGAATGTTCCAAGTTTATCTTCTCCTACCAGGCTTACGCCATATTATCAGCACTAGAAACAAACTTCAAAATGCCCTTGCACGATTACTTAGAGCATGATCTTGAAATATACCTTCACCTTAGGCACGCACAACTTAATATATCTCTGTTTGCGTAAAAGTATCTGATAAATGATGAGAGACGTCATTTAAACTGACCATTGATCTGACAAATACTATGATTCATTACTGATACTCGTTCAGAGCCATTATTCCTCTCGGAATTTGAACCCGATTATTTATTTTCATGACAGCTGAAACCCAGCTCCATCGGCTGAAGTATCCTCAACGTCACAGCGTGCACCGTGGCTCTTACTCATGCCAGTGCATTTATTATGCGATATGGAGATTGCGAAGCCCTGTGTGTCAGCCAGAGATCCTACCGTGTGATAAAAGCGGTAATTGGGCTACGTTATGAAACAATCCTTATGCAATGAGGGCCAAGGTATTTGTGGAAGTATCCCCGTATCGAGATCAATAATCAATATTGACAAGTCTTTGGAGTGGGACCCACCACGTCCACTGTCGTGTTTGGCGTGTTTGTGGAGTGAGATAAAAGGGGGTCCACCCGACTCTGAAAGTCATAGTCCTGTTAGAAGGCCCTCGTACGCCTCCTGAACACGAGGAACAACCTGGCAAAGTCACAGCACTTGTATCCCATGATTATGACAAAGTGAATCGTTCGAGTTCGCACAACTTTACAAAATCAACTCTTGTTCACTAGTTAGTGACGCTAAGTCATATTCCGTAGTTTATACCCATGATCACCAGTGTGGAACGCTAAACGACGATGGGAGACGGATACGAAGAAACACATTACTGTGCTGACTTGAATGATAGTATATAGCACTGACGCAGTACTCATGACGAGGGTTATAAATATTGTGCGTAGTGTTTCGCGTAGAGCGTGTCACGCGCGTCCGATGCGCGTCGTTGTGCCGCGTCAGCGACGGTAGTGAGAGTGATACACAACTCTCATTGAGATATGAGTTGCAACATGATCGCACCTGTACGGTGATTACGGTGAACAGTTCTGTTGCACGAGTGTATCTCAAAACCCCAAACCCAGGTCTTGCTATTCCTGTAACCTGAACAAATGCTACTAGCTCTGAGCGGCCGACAAATAAATACGTGGGTTTTCTTTTCTATTCCGTCTCTGGCACGGAACGCTGCGGAGCGTCAATTACCCCATTCAAAATCAGATTTTAATCTAACACACGAACAATGACAGGCCATTGAACGAGTTAGCTTTTGTTCCCTGCTCGGAACTGCCGTTGAATGAAATGGCCATCAGCCATGATGACTGTACCCGTGAAACAGAGAGAGCGGGGAGGGGGTTGTGGAGGTTGAAATTTACTAATGTTCTATTTTGGAAATAATTAATTGGTAAAAGACGGTTACAACTGTTCGCTGTCACGATATACTCCTTCGTCGTAGCTATATCTCGTTTCATCTTGCCCGTGTCTTCGTCTGGTTTGTGCACACAAAATCTACACTGGATTGCAGGGCACATAAGTAGTCGAAATGCGTCTACAGACCTCAGCATGATAAGAGGGCGTCTGTATATTTGATGCTTGGTACATGTAATACACCATGAGAAATGATCAATCTTCAGTAAGCCAAGGTGGGCAGTTACTGACGAGTAAGTGCAGTTCGCTATTACTGTTAAATGTAGATTAAATTATATGCATCATTCTGTGTGTTAAAATAATTCAAACGAATAGAGGAGTTTGTTCAACCCTTTGATGCATGCAACAAATTTATGTTGAAACGTGGGCACAGAATAATGATAGGCTTTGCTGAAGGCGTAAAGAGATGGAAACTTCTGCAAACCAAATCGCAATCAGGCCAGCTCCCCACTCGTTCGTATACACGCCATGTGCGATGCGAATACCCGTCCACCTCTGGCAAGTCGAGCGAGCGAGTGAGCGAACAACAGCAATGAAACCTCGCCGTGGGGTCGGCGGGCCGCCCGAAAGCGAACCCGCACGGTCGACCCTCTCTGAGACTGCCGCGCTCACATTGTATTCTGTACTGGTCGTGCTAGTGTGGTTCTCAATCTGTATTATTGTTTTCAACGAGGGTAAAACCGACTTCCGTCAGGATTAAGAGTAGCGGCAAGTTGGAAGTTAATTTTTCCATATCCGAATTATTGTCGATTCGAAAGTGCAACCAAATACACATAGGTTCATAAACTGATCTCTTCGCTATCCCTGTACTCCATTTGTGTCCGTTTCTTCACCCCATTAATATAACCACGCGGTGCTACCGAATTTTGCACTACATGGCAAAAAGGAAGCTTTTATAAGTACCATCTCCATAGGATATCCTACGTACAGTATGGACCTATTCATTTTAATTCGAACCAATCCCACTCATATTACGCTCGATCATTGGTCCCTCATTATCACTTCAGCTGACTACACAATGGTGGCAGCGGTGGGATTCTTTGCCCATTCGTTCGAGCTGTACATGCCCACATACTATAAAAACGGCATGTTTAATAGCGATGAACTTGAAAACATAGATACCAATCTTCTATTACCATGCTGTTATTACTCGTGAATATGAAATCATAATGCGGTCTAGCGCCGCGTGTAAGCAAACACGAGTTATTTCATCGCTCGCGTTTGGGGATGCCAGGAACAACTTCGCATTTGGTATGGACAGACCTATGAATTGATTATCCACTGAAATTAAGTTTCAACAAGGGTTTATGAAACAAGCACGCCTCAGACATCCTTATTTTCAGCTAGTCATGTTAGGTAACCTGTTTATTTTTTTCCAGCAGGATCAGGACAACATAATGTGATATTACCCGAGCCCTGATGAAAAACAGCTAAAGGTAAGCACGGTAGGTGCGCTGTCGATACCGTTCAAATTCAATACTCGTCTTTGCTTTTTCTCGAAATCGGAATTCGCATAATTCTTTCGACTTAAAATGAATAAAAATCACGAGTGCATATGAAGTCCCTTGAATAATATATGAGTTAACTTACTTGCACATCAATTTGATTAATGTATTTCCTTGACTTTTATGGCGGGAAATCTGTGACACGAAATTCCGTTTTCAGCTGTTAATTCGAGTGTGCATCAGACGTTGGATGAGGAGGCAGAAATGATGGGCGTTCATGTACGATGGTCGCCAAGGGATACGCCATTAACGAGTCAGTCACCCGGGTCTAAAGGTTACTCGAGGTCACAGTGAACGTTATAGCATGGACCCTACACCCTCCAACACGGTGCTAGCCTGTCTTCCATTCCAGGCTGTTCAAAAAATTTCAGTCCAAACAATACATTAAACGGGTCTGGTAGCAATAGACCAAGAATGTACAAAGCGAGCTTGCTTCCAATTAAACATCCTTGAAGACAATTATCACCTTTGTTTTCTCCCTAGACGGATAGAAGCACAGTTTAAGTACTCTCGCCAGTACTACACCTACATCTATAGTTTAGCTTGTTTGGATTCGGAAATATCCAAACGCCTGGAACCCAGGCTAACGTGGCGCCTGTTTAGCAGTAGCCCTTTCCACATCCCATACAGCAGGAAGCGGGTTTCCTTACGATGCAATGAAATATCTTTTCGCGACGAATTCGATCAACATTAAAGCTCGATAGAAACTTTAACGGTCTCCCATTCTACTCCATAGTCTCTCAGCCCAACTGTACAAGTGACCCAACACATTTATTTCGGGCATTACCGTACTTTTCTTCCAAGGTTTATAAATAGGCTATTCGGGGTTTGTGTTTTGGCACGCCTCCTGCTTCTAATAGGGCTATGTTTAACTCTTTATGCGCCATTGAGGTAATTTTGCGCTCGCAATACACCACATTAGCACATGGAAGAGAGGGGTCTGGCAGAGAAGGAGCTAAAGGCACGGCGTCCCTTCTGCGGTCACAATCAAATGCTGTGAATCATTGCATGCATCATAAGCCATGAGCCACTTTCAGAAATATAACATCGACTGTGACGTAGAATTCACATACAACTAAAAAAAAATAGATTACTTTGTTTACTTTGTAGTTTGACACACAGGCTCATTTTCCTTTTCAAAATCAAAATGAAGTTGAAGTTATCCATGTAATCATCATTTTTTGTACATAGTCATCCCTTATTACGAAGTTGACATGAAATGTTCCTGATAACAGCATTGATCCCATTTAGATTCTTAGGTTAAGATGTTCAAAGCGATTTTGTCAGAAAAAGGCTTAGGGTATCTAAATACTAAACTATAGTTTGAAGCGACCCGGTCAAAATTCCAGATGAAATACAACGTTTAGGTTAAACCCAAACATCAATTTTAGGGTTCCTCTTTTTCTGAGTAAATGTAATTTTAACAATATTATTGGTAATGTAGAGCAACTTTCATGAATTTATCATTTCAAATCTAAATTCAAATCGAATGAAGTCCTTATTTTGCGCTCTCAAATGTGTGTATGTTTTGTCACTTCTGTACTGACCCCCCCCCCCCCCCCCTTTATCATACCTATGCCTATGTAAGCTTTGTTGCAATTAAACTTAAAGGTTAAAATGTGTTTTTTATAAGATATGTTTATTTTGTATGATTTCTCATTACCACATTATCTCATTCGTTTAGGCAATCCTCCTCGGGCATGCCAAGCAACGGTAGGTTCTTTATGTTCTTCTTTGTAACGTATGGAACACTGTACCTTATGTGTGTATTGCTCGACCTGGAAACAAAGGCATATTCAAACGCATTCCTTTTCAATGTCAATTACGACTTCCACGCCTGTAGTAACTTTAGCTCTGAACGTGGTTGATCAATCATCTAGGTCTTAAACACTGTTCATATAGCCCATGGTTATTATGTAGATTACCCCACTGTAGCACGGCTCGTGACTAATGAATTGTGGTTCATTATGTGCGATAAACAGATTAGAAACTTCATCCATGAGTGAAAAGCCCATAATCACTATACGTTCATGATGTGTGTATAAACCTCCCAGTACCATAGGTGCATGACATGACTATGTAAGAATTGAGTGAACTTTTCCTGGTTTGGTACTGAGATGGTTAGCATGCCAACGTAACCGCACTCTGGAAATTATGTAATATCAAACAATGTGCAAGACGGTGAAACATGAAACACTATAGTTTGTACAGAAATTGTTACAATATGAATATTTCTCACAAGTGAAAAATAAAGTCCGTTCTTCCGAGGGAGAGCCGGTAAGGTTATGAAGATATCAATGACTAGACCGCCAGGTTATACATGTATTTTCCTCGTACGAAATACGCGCGCACTGGATAACTTGAATCACACCAAAAACCTCATGAGGCATTCATATATTACACAGCCAAAAATCTAAGATGCATGTGACAACCCTTCGCTGCAGACACGGCCAAGGTGTGGTTTGCAATGTTCGCACATCTTCCAGACGCGTCTGCTATCTATCATCAAGATCATGTCCATATGATACGCATGCACGTCTACCACGTCTTCTATGACCTGTCTACTACCATGTCCATTCCCTCTCCGCCTGTGAGAACGGTCAAGAGCGGTTTGGAATCACTCATTATATATGCAGCGCATGTAATGGCTCATCATACTAGGTGTTAAAACAACACTTTACACATTTTAACAATTATTTTAAAAGTTTTAACTAAAATCAAGCTGGTATAAACACAATAAAGTTAAAGGATGTCAATTTCAATGACAATTTCAGTGACATTTCATGAATTATTAGTATTGTAATAAGTCTTGGAATATAATGACATTTTCACTTTAGAACAAATTTAGGCCTTTAAATGTGTATCAGATACGCATGTCAACCTACAACGTCTTTTCTACCAGAAGCATCATGCATTATAAATGACACCATGTCAAAAGTTGTAAGTGGATTGTCAGATTTTATTTGACTTACGCAGAAAATATACGAGAATATTAGTCCAATATCTTTGTTTGGTGCATGTTTTATACACATAACATGTGACACGCATGCTCGCAGATGAGGTTTCCCATCAGTATCCACGGAAATTAATAGTTATTATGGTAATGGAAAATAAGATAAAGATCTGCAACGTGATTCATGCTTAAAACGGGAACAGCAACTAGCATTAAAACATAATTAGCAAAAAAACATAACACAATTGAAAAAACATAAATAAACACATGTCGTATTCTAATGAAAATCATAGATTCATAATGAAGATTACGGTCTAGCTGGCAAAAAAAGTTCTTTCTTTTCGCAGATTATTTTCTCAAGAATGATTCACAAACACTGACACTTACTAACGACCAAACAATATGAGGTAAAAAATCAAGCGCTGAAAAATTATGAATGTTTCATGACTTGTGTATGACAATATCGCTTATAGAGCCGCGTATGTCTCACGTTGGTCTGATTATGGGATTAAAGGGCAATGCATTTTTGATAGACGAGTGATGATTTGCTCGTTCGCGTCCATCACGGCCATGACATGATGTCGGAAGGGATCGGTACGGCAATGGCGGAGGGGGTCCGGCACTCCCTGGCTATACAGTATGACATGATGTCGGAAGGGATCGGTACGGCAATGGCGGAGGGGGTCCTGCACTCCCTGGCCATACAGTATGATCAGGGCCATATTGCATACAGGTTTTCAATTATTGTAATTTACGCATCAATGGTAACTACCATAACAACAACCATTATTTCACCTGTTGCCATGGTAGTTACCATTGATGGTAAGTTACAATAATTGAAAACCTATATACCACATGGCCCAGGGAAGTTTGCTCACCGCTCAGGTTACACCGGTGACTTCTTTCAGAGAGAAACAGACAATCAGTGAAAGATTCTAATTTGAGATTATACCATTGCGAAAGGCGGGTACTTTTGAAAATTATTTTAATTTACGTACAATGTCGTGTTTGTATAATGTATGACAACACTTTATGTACTTGTACTTTTCCTCCAAAGGCCAAGTTATTCGAGTACAAATTATTGTTAACATTTTATTTGAAACATGAATGTGGGAAAAGATAAGATTGTAAAGTAAAATACTTTCTATTTTTTGATGTGTATTGTTTTTAATTCTGCTCCTATATAGTACGGTAATGATACGTCATGTTTGTAATAATTTCTGGAAATGAAATCAATATCCCCAAGTGGAGAAACTATCCGTGATCAGACTGGATTCTGGGTCTGCAGGGATGGTAGTTGGCCAGACCTCATGATCAGTACTGGATCGTGTATTAAAAATCAATGTAACATCGGAATAGGGTGCTTGCTGCATATATCCATAAATATGCATGGACGGACCGTAATCGTAATAAGTTCCATGGAAATAATAGGCATAATAAATAATAATAATACACATACCGCGCTTAATACAATATCTCAAAGCGCTGATATATACGTCAGGCATGTTGTATACGAAATAATCATATTCAGCTTCCGATCACATTCTACGCACGAACGTACGCGTGCATGCATATCGGCTTTAATACACTCATAAAAATACATATCAAAACAATGCAATGGAGAATTTAAAGCAATGAATATTGAACGAATCACATAATCGTGAATAACAGAAAATACCTACTTAGCATTACAGTAACGTGTCACATAAGATAATACGAGATGGGATTAATGGATCTAACAATAAAATACTGCCATAATAGCGTGTCAGTCAGAAAGATTTTTCTTGAGAAAGAAACCATCATTCTTCCTTTAACCAGGGAGGGGTTAGGATGAAGAAACTCGAGTATGAAATTTCCACATGTATCTATATGGATACAAACATGACTAAAGCGTGCTAATGAATGTCAAAAGCATTCCACAACTATGACAATGCTTTGATGTACCATGCTCAGCGCTGACTATTAGCGACTGTCAACTGAAAAAAATAAAATTAATCGCCTATTTTGTTTTTTAGACATGATGGATGCCTTCTTTCTGATCACAATATTTGAAATTTTCAAAAATATAGAGGATTGGTGAATAAATGGACATATGAGATATTTGTATTGCTTACAAAATTGGATATTTTTTCACTTTCCGGACTTTTCTGCAATAGAGCAGGATTCAATCATTGATAAATTTTGAGAATGTTGAGATAAAAAAAATGCCTTTTTGGCGGAGTCGAGCATGGGTTCAAAGCAAGAGGGTTAATTCATAATCATTCTATAACAGTATCCCTGGTTTAACCTTTTTCAGTACTAGTTAAAGTGTTGCTCTATAGTGTTTTGCCAACACCGACAGTTACACTAATAGACGTCGTATGGATTCGCGTCACTGCATGAATCATTTCTGTTCAAATTTTGGCTACCTTTTAAATATGATAATTATTTTAATAAAAGATTATGGTATGATACTTCTTACCCGATACTTATGTGAGGTTCTTTACAACACTTCTACCATATTTGTACGAATCACTTCGAATGACCGCTCTGAATTCCCCTTATCCTAGTGAGCCTGCATTCCTGTTGCAAACACAACTTAATTATTTGAAACATTGAAAGCAATTCAAGAACGGCATAATAGCCCAAGTTTGAGAAATGGCAAAGTTAAAAGTGACGAAGAATTCAAAGAATGCGTGAAAACACACTTCTTAATACCGTGTAGTTAGCCTCAATCAGGCGCGCGCGGCGTCCTTCTTCAAGTCATGCAATTTCAAAACGAAAGTTGAATTTACATGTAGCAATGTATCTAATGTTATGCTTATTCTTATAATCTTATCACATACTTGACAAAAATATCCCTATACATGCAACATCCATCTGATGAGTGCAATGCAGTGATATTTTCATAGATAGCTGAGTGAAGCATACTCTATTATATGACGACCCGCCCATATATCAGTTTGCAATGCAGAAGTCAATACAACCTCCTAAAATCACGTGTCAATCCATACATTCTGCGAGGGTTTATCAAACGATGAGGTATCATTCTACATGCCCTGATATGTACACAACTTCATATTTTCGGCCTGACATTTTTGGAGGATACACCAATTTTAAAATAAATCAGGAACGTGTCCTATCATGCACCTGTGACATATGATGATATTTAACTATCTTGCTTTTCCTGCCTGTCATGATCAATGTATCATGTCGAATGGAGTAACTGATGATACGTTTTTCAGTACAGTAGTAAAGATCTATAGATTTGGTTGAGTAGAAAATTATAGTCCCTGTACGCACATCCCAATTACACATCAACAAAAATGAACTCGAAATAATTTTGTCTATCGAATCTTTTCTGCTTTGGCAATGGTAATGACAGCTTCAGCTTGTTCATGCATTATGTACATTTATGTAGTTATTTTAATACACTGTAGTTACCAGGATGTTCATATTATGTTGATCATTTAAATGTTTCTCGGCTATTGCATGTCGATCAAATGAGCGTGTGACCTAGATAATAATAAACAAACACAAGAGTATTGCTGGGAGAATAAACATTATCTGTCAAAATATTTGCTCTTCACTGCAGATGGTAGGAAAAGTATCATTCAAATACAGTAGTAGTAAACTACATTGCGGTACGAATAAGAAGTGAATTTTCAGAATATGTTCGCGACTGTGTCATTTCCAAAAGTGTACATAATATCGAGGCAGTCGCAGGGACGTTACAATATATTCATGATTGATATTGCAGATGTAAACTGAATCAAGCGTGATCGTTTTGCTTCTTGAAAATTGAATAGCGGGGTTTCGTAATACGCCGCCGAACCCGAATTGGGTTCTGTCGCCATAGTTACCTCCATTAAAATACCTCACAAGATCCCTGGTCTGTACTTTTCATGGCACAAGTGAACTTCGTCTTAAACTAGAGCGGTGGTCACATGATGAAACCATATATGGCACGCACGCAACGACGTGGACATCAACCATTTAGAAATTATATTGCAACATATATATATATATATATAACTTTTAAATATTACATGCACTCTATAACACGCAATCATATACGAATTCGATCGTGCAAGTGTTGGTACATATAATATAAATGAAGTACTGAGAATGGGATGAACGTATACAGGATACAGATTCGCTTTCATGACACCTACATAATTATCACGGTTAGCAACAACAAAAATCACATAAAAAAACATAAATCATGCACACAACATGAACTAAGTTTTGAACCCAGTTAAATCATAATTCCAACGAGAAACGATATATTATTAGTATGTGTAATCGCATTACAGGGATTATCTGAATGATGATTTATATCAAATCGGTATTTTACTCAGGATTGTAAATAAGGTGCGACAGGTGATAGGAAAGACAAGACTTCGCGCAATATGAGAAATTCAATCCGTACGTAAATAATGCTGCAAATATATAGGATGCACAGGGAGAGAGAACATGAATTTTATTTAGCGATATGAAAATGTAAATGTACTCTCTATGCAGGTTGTGGTGTAACACATAGCCTTTTCCATAAAATTACTGCAAGATCGAAGTTAGATTACCACGAACAAACTTCCATTCGATAGGCTCTTTAACATTATTTTGTGTATTTATATACCACTTAACTCTTTATGTACCATTGAGGCATTTTGTACAGGTAGAACACACACAACCAATAGAACATTTCATCTGGCCAACAAAGGGTTAACGCCCAAACGAGTCAACCGAAAATGTGTTGAAATAAAACGGCCGGCACTCGCATTTTGCACCTCATAGAGAAAATGTACGATATTCATTTTACATACTACGCCAAATCAATAGCAATAATAGTGTGCCAATTTGAAGAGCAAGATTGGATTATAAACATTTGTCGTAATTATTTGTAGAAAAAAGTACTCAAATATTCGGATACAATATTCTGACAAGGGAACGCAAATCATATCCATTCAAAAAGGTTTGTGGCCTACATGATTATGTTCGTAGGCGTGTTTCTGTAATGTATATGTTTTTGTCGCAATTTATTTACTTTCCTTTAAAAGAGAACTTGTCTCACAAGGCCTTTCGGCTTTATTTTAGTACTCTTTTGTAATTTAAACAAATATTTGTTAATAACTGACTGTCATTTTGAATTGTAAAAGTCGATACTCATGCATTTTAATCGAAAGTGAAATGAATAAATGAATGAAATTAATGAACAGCATTTCAAAAAAACCACGGAGTCCCACTGTATGATGCGATCTTCCACATACATGCTCATAACGTTATGATCAAGAGGAAGAAACAAATCATTGTAAACATCCTGATTATCTTGAAATCTTTCGTATCCTATCTTTGATATCATTGCTGAACTCTCAGAAATACATCCTGTGGGGTTACTGTTCATGAATAATCGCAAGCATTTAGACCGTGTGGTAAATGTACATTGTTCCTGGCCATCGGCAATTTTTCATTTGATTAGTATAGTGAAGCATGGTTGACATGGCCGGGCTTTTGTCATACATTAACAAGACAAAGACTACGCCCATTCATGCGCTATATAAGCTTTACTCATATTATTACTATTCTTATTCTTCTTCTTCTTATTATTATTATTATTATTATTATTATTATTATTATTATTATCATCATCATTATTATTATTAATAATTTACATCTTTAGAGCCTCCTTTTCGTGTTCTTTTAGGGAACGTTTGGACCTGTCGCTGCCTACATAGCGCGATGAAGCACGGAATAGAGATATTGATAAATTCATCACACACAAACCGTCGAGCAAGTTCTTCCAGAATGAGGCAATCAACATACGACACATGTTATCATGTTATCATAATTATGCTAATCAGAAAGGATGTATAGCACCATTTCAGTTTATCACGAAGGTAACTTCGCAAAGTTGTTATAATAGGCCTACATCTGGTGCAGCCCTTTATAAGATCACTCTTTCTAGGCTGCTACCCTCTTACGCAATTTGTCTGTTTTTATTACTCCTTTACTGTATAAGTATTGCCTTGAATGAAATAAAGTTTGAATCGAATAAAAATGTAATCGCCGACGTATATTATGTGTCTCAGCATTGTTCCCTTTATATCTTGCAGTCACAGAAACCTGTGCCACGCGGTCCCAATGGGTCTGAATTACGAAGGCTAAGATCCTCTCGTCAACTGGGAAATTCTGTTACTATAGCATTTTGCGGACACTTGTTTGTAGACGGGCAGTGGCGCAATTATTGTCACGCTGCCTGCTGACTCTCCCCTTTAATCGTGAGCGGAATGTTCGCATCGACGGTGAAATACGCGACACGACGTGCTCCCTGCACTTCGCTGGACGTACAGTGCGATATGCCGACGCACGACCTCATAAGGTCAGTCTGAGGTCAAAGGTCAAGGGAGGATTCTGGAGCACATACTTCTAGTGGCGAGGTGAGGCAAAGAAAGACCAGGATGTAAACTCGCGTGAGTATCTTCAGCTGTAGACTGCCCTGTAGTCTAGATAATGTACAGCGGCATGAATAGCACAACTCACTCGTTGAGAGAGATTGAAAGAAGGCAGCTCAGAAGGTACTATGAATTCGCGAAGATGGTGGGGTAGCTTAGAACTTGGGGTCCATGGTAAAGCCGATGCGAATAGAACATTGGAGTTGTACTTTGGGACGATCATAATAGATGTGATTCTATCGTTTTTAAATGCAGTCACCTTCTCAACTTTATGTGCAAAGCGTTCATTTTTGTCACCATTAATGTATTAATAGAGAAGTATTATACATGGCGCAGACAGGATTCATCATGGTTGTCAAATAAAATGGTCACTATCTCAATCATTTCGCAAAAAAAAACAATAATATAGCCTACACCTACGTTCTTGTGCAGTCTGCTGGTAATTCTTCTTTTTCGTGTTTCCATTTTACGTTCCTCACACTTGTTTGTGTTTTATCTTCCTTTCAGTATCCAGGGCGGGAAATAAATAAAGGTGCTAATTATGTTGGATGTGCTCGAGGGTCCTACTGACCGCACGCACCGACAAGGAGGTGAGTATGTTAAGTGGTTTGGGGCTATAACCTATAATATTAAATTTCAAAATGATAAAATATGCATCACATACAAGAGCAGAGCAAATATTTTTTTATAGAGGATGAATCATTTTTTTTTTTACATTTAGTGATAAGTATTACCTTCGTAATATTTTTTTTCAAAGCCATGGTTTATGATTATGAGTCATGATTATGATCACTAAATCTCCAAATTGGCAACACTGAAAATTTTTGAATTACACTTTGCTCTTCAAATGGACGTAATATTTGCTCTAACTTGTATGTTTTCGACATCATATTAATTCATGATGAAATGTACTCTCAGTTTCATGATAGATAGCTCATAAGAAAAAAAGTGCTGCCAATTTAAATAACGCAAATTTAAATAATGTAAATTACTTACAAACAAGCCTGTATCCACTAATATGCACAACAACTTAACGTAATGATTCTCCTTTACATGTGCTTGAATATTAATCAATCGGTTCAGATATTTAATACTCATATTATATCGGGAGGATACTTCACTTTTAACGACAATTTACGGGGTCATTATAATGATTACTATTTTTCATTCCCTCACTTTCATACCATTACAATATTGACTTCTAGGCCTCTACGCATATTCATATTTTTTTATTTTGCACCAGCTCAAACTTTCAAACAGCCAATGTCTAGCATGTAGTTCATATCCATACAAGCTGTTACGTGTCTGCACTCATTCTTACCATACAGGCGAATGAATGTGCATGCATGGTACATTACATTTGTGTATATACTTAGGTCCATGGTATATCCTTTCCACGAGAAGCGACCATACAAGTCGTCAGGAATATTCCCACTTCTTCAACTTTTCTGTTACGTAACGGTGGATAACAGTCGTCGTATATGTCGGGGGACTTTACGATGGAGCGGGAGAGGATTACGTCATTCAGCTGAAAAGTGTCGGGAAGGCACGGACAGGGAAGGCCCTGGGGACCGCTAGAGAGGGGGAGAAAGCTTGCGCTAACCAACAACTCGGCCGGGAAGCGCAAATCAACAATAATAGTTACTTCCCGAATCGGATTGCTGCTCAGCGACTCGCGTTTGTATCTCGCGTACGAACACGATACCACGTCGTCGGTCCGTCCACTCCGTACTGACCGTATTACAGAATGTGTACTTGTTGATGATTGTTATGATTATGGAGCTATTAATAGGTTATAAGCACCATGTTATGATATACTCAATGTTTATATGGTATAAGACTAGTATGCAATATGCTTTGTGTATTTTACTGAATTGCAATATGTTTCATTGTGTTAAAACATTCTCTCCTCCGTGTAGCCTCGAGTATTATAATGTTATGATATACTCGATGTTCACATGTTATATGCAATATTATTCATGTTATTTTGTTCAATTAATCTTAATTATTTAATGCTGGTGTATCTATACAGTACATCCTAATAAAAGTGTTCTGAAGCAGTACATTAACTATTCCATGTCCAAAGGATGCCTGTTTATGTACTGTGTTATGTTTTTTTCATTGTGGATATGCTACATATGATCTCTTGGTATAGAAACAACGTTCAGAACCACGGAAAAAAAACCTTTTGTAAATAATTGTAGTTTATTCATTCAATAGTCTGTCTACCATAATGACAATTTTCTAAAGTAGGCCTTACATCAGAACAATAATCACTATTTATGTATGTACGTAATGCAATTCGCTAAGATTGTCAAAGTGCCTGGTGATGGTCTTATGGGGGTAAGAATAACTCCACTTTCCGTTTGTATAATTTGAAGAAAAAAGAGGCCTATGGCATCTTGTTTCGAAATTTCACATTTCACTCTCTTGGCAATAGGGATACTCCTAGAACATTCTCTGATTCATGATTAGACAATGAAAATGTATACATACACAAATTCACATGCACCAAAATTATGCCACATTGATATGTAGAACGCTGGGTAACACGCGTATACAAAAAGAGCTAGAGATTATTACACGCGACAGGTTTTTTCGCATACTACGCGCGCAGCTCACGGTAAACCTGAACCTAAATTCGCTTCGAGAGGCCGAGCGCGCCGAACGGTGCGGGTGATTCGCTATTCTTTACCCCGCTAGTTCAGGGGGAAGCGGGCACCGAGGTTCGGTCGGTGTTTACTAGTCTTGAATAATACCTGACCTTTACGACTGTGCATACGGTATGACAGTTAGAGGGCAATAACAAAACTCGATCACTTCTTAGATCCAAACCTACCCCCCCCCCCTCCTCCTCCCTCAGTTTCAGACCCAGTCTCTATTGTTGGCTAATGTATGTATATTATAATACATATGCAGATAAAATATCACCAAGTGTACTGTTGCCCCTAACATTATTACTACATATAACATACACAAACATACTAGACTCGACTGCGCACCAACTAGTCACAGAGTTTAGTGATCAATTAAGCCCAGAAAATAAGAGACATCAAGTCCTTGTTCATTGCATACCGCAATATGATATGATAGAGAATGCAAACTATAGCGACCCAATACACTGTGAAAGGTTGAACCAGAGAGGTGGCAGAGATTTCTCTGGTTGAACTATGGATGGTGTAACTTTATGTGTAGTTGATCCTCAGCCGCCGTAAACACAAGGTCCATGCCTAATTTTATTACGATGAAACACGAAATGTAGAGAGCACCAGAGCCGACGGTAAGATAAAATCCTCCCACTTCCTCTCGTTCCTGCATGATATCACATGCCCATCGCGTCCACAATTATATGCGATCTAATACTAATAGCCAAGTGTGGATCACATACGCCAGGCAAACGGTTATGTATACATGCACAGCACCACGCTCCGGCTTATATTATGGGGCATATGATAATACGGCACAAACCTATCTGATTTATAACACACGCTGCGTACTGTACGTATAGCGTGCATGTACTACCTATCATGTGCGTGACGAACTATACATGGCTGGCGCAACTCCGTTGCCGGGCTGAATCGTCAGTTGTTTGAGAATTAAAGGGAGATATCACACTTACATCAATGGTAATGGGCGGATCGCAGCTACGGGTTTAGCTTTTTCTCTCCATCGTCGATGTAATCGTGACGTACAGGCTGATCTGCGAGGAAGAAGAAGACAAATACATGTTCATTTGAATAACATAACTACGGTAATGGGGTATTTCCAGTTTTGCGCATTAATTTTATCAAGTATTTAATCTGAAACTGCCCAGAAAAAATGACTAGTGTATGCATATGAACGTTGACCAATAGATCGATAGGTACAAATCTAATAACATTTTAGAAATCGACTCACTTTCACTTCGGAGGAGAAATATCTCACACACTGTTCGTTCTGCCATATCATCCTTTGAAACAAATGAACAACATCATTCACAATTCACAAATGACATTACATGGAGATTGCATTTTCATCTTCAAATTTTTCTCTCTTACCAGAACTACACGTGTGAACGTGATCATATTATCGCAATTAATGCCACTAAATCGTGCATAAATATTACATCTTGCCCACTGCAAGTTGTCCTTTACAACCCAAGGACCTGTATTACATGTATTAAGAATTTTGCTTGATCGCAACTTGACTTGCCATTTATATCAATCGTAACTCTGTAACATTCAACTTGCGATCAATTCAGATCAATCGCAACTCCTTATAAGACAGAGCCTTGGTGTAGTAGATGAGTAAGCATCCATACAGGACTGGAGGTACATGTTACCAAGAGGTGTGACAGGTATCAGCTCATCTTTCATAATTTCTTTATCTCAATAGCTTCGCGCTCACTTGGAAACATTAATTTGTATACAACAAACGTAAAATCAATTATTCAATACAATATTTTCAATAGTTTTAATATCAATATGAAGTAGGACACATAATGTTGTTCTGTATCATGACTAAATTTAGCGCGATGAAGACATTATAGAGGCATTCACCCACACTGAAGTTAGTGACATTTTAAACATCAATGTTTCAACGTCGGTCGAAATCTCACTTAATTCTTGTGTATGAATGCCCCGTATATCGTGATTTAAGAAAAGACGGTTACAGAAGAATTCGAAGATTCGAACGTTGGCAAAATACAGCTATGTAACATACAGTATTTCGTGCTCCACACATACATTCGTCAGTGAACATGGTGTCGTGATTGAAATCGCTATGTGTCATCAAATTGTACTCGATACATCTCATCTACGGGCATATCAGGGACCAGCAATCACATTCTGAGAGCATATCGAGGTAATTCATTTTTCTCTATTTGGGCTCTGCGTACAAAATGTTCAACATGTTTACAGTATAGTTTAACGGATAATAAGTATTATGTATTTACAGGTGTCGATTATCATAGCGCACGGGAAGGCACGGGAAAATTTCAGCTCTCATCATCGAAAAAGATTTATATTTTTCATCACAATACTTCTTTGAGTATCATTACGAAAGTAACAAAAACGGCCCCTATTATCGCATACTATAAAAAACAGAGATGATTGTACTGCCAACGTCTATCCATGATACCTGATTAAAAGAATCGTGATTTAATAAAAATCTTGGCGGGATGAATTCGCATGAATAGATCTAGAGCACACGCGGCGCTGTAAAGGAAATATTTTCTGTGATACGTATTCATGAATGATATGGTCCTCGAGTCTTTATGCACTCTGATATTCCAAGCCATATTTGGCTCTTTCAGGCAGGATAAGACTTGTGATATCCTGCATAGGAGACATTGTGAACAAAGACAAAGTAATGAATATTGAATTGCGCATGCAATATCCTTATCTAGTGGAGCGCACGATTTCGAGGGAATTCTCGTCCACAGGGCATGCAGGGTGTGGCGAAAATGATGAAGACTACCATTGGGCCAAATGCATTAGAATTACGTGTACATATAAATACCAGGCTATAAAGTTATATATGACTGTGAGTAATAAAGTTACATTTCTCATTCACTTCAACAAATATTGTGTATTCTACAAATAAATGTGTATTCTACGTGACGTCGTATTTCCAATTTTCACTCGGATGCATTCACACATTCATCCTGGGAAAATATAATCTATCAAAAAAAATATGAGGTACAAATTAGTTCTGTCGATATAGGCACAACAAGCGTCATTGCATGATGGGCTTTCGTACTGAATTATGTACATTATTTTCCCCAGCGAACAATAAATAGACTTAAATTACAGAAGCATTGATTCGGCATGTATAATTCATAAATAAAATCCAAACCACCACTGACGGTGACACGCCTGATCGATTGCCATGTCTCCTTTTTCTTTTTTTTTTCTTTTTTTTTTTTGTTTGTTGCGGTTTCTGCACTTGCAAGACCATGTGCGATTCTTCCCTTTAAGCCTGCGCATTGTCCCCGTCCGTTCGTACATTGGGGATATTCTATGTATGGACCCGTTCAGGCCCTAGGTCGCGTTTTATATTTTCTCAGCCCTACGTCGTATTCTTATTTCATGATTCTACGATTTAGATATGGAATACTTGTTTCGCTGGTTCTGTATACCATCACGTAGGATGGAAATATCAACGCAGTGAATGTGACCCTGTATTGCTGTATACAGCTGTACGCTGTGACTGCATCATGTAGTACAACATCACTTTACTATCGGCTAAAGTGGACTACGAGAATATGGAAACTTTGTAGACTAGACCCACCGTCATCAGATTCAGACAGACATGATTTGGTATGTGTATATGACTGTATGCGTGTGGTTTGATGAATCCTCGCGAGTTCCATGACTTTCCTTTTTTTGAGAGAACCCCCATCGTATGATGTGATGATCTATTTCCAGTGGAGCACCGATATACAAGGAAATCTTCCCACATTCTGAACAAAAACAAATAAATTAAAAAAAAAAAAAATTATAATAATAAAATGTATTGGAGCATGTTCAAATGTTGATATTCAACCCCATTTATGGATACAGTTTGTTCTGAATTGTTAACACGGCAACCTCTATATATTCCTCTTCGTAGCACTTACTGGTACTTGGGCGACAATGATTCTTTTTTTTTCTATGATTTTCTGATGACGGACAGAGCACAATATCAGAAAGGTAGAAAGTGATATTCCATCTTCCTAATATTGACAGACACCAAAACATCGCTTTTTGTTGCCAAACGTAATATCCACATTAAACTTCTTTTTTTTGCATTTCGTTTAGACATATACTCCACAACTGTTCCGTCACCACCGCATTTTCTTCTTTCTCAATCTGATCTCGTATTTTCAGTTGTAAACCAAACCAAAAAGCAACCCTCAGCATGTCGCGCGTGTAGTACTTAACTTTCTTTCATGTTCCTTTTCCCATTTTAACACCTCACAATTTTTGTTCCATTCTGTTTCTTCTAACAAATGTATACAATCACATGGTAATTCTGATAGGTCTACTTTTTCTACATATTCTCAATACTCTGTCCCCATGGAAACATAATAAAGAACGAAGAAGTGTTACCCCAAACCAAATGAGAGTATTTGGGAGTATTATACTTCATGGTTTATGGGAAAACGGCACGAAGCAGATTTTACATTGTTTTCAGAATGTTTCCTTGGTCATTTGTATTCCCATAAATCTATCATACCTATCATACCACGAAGTCTTCATGACAAGTATAAATATAGATACAACTAAGAACGAGTGTATCGTAAAGCAATGTGCTTCGTTAGTTGAATCCAAGTACCTCGTTACAGTCAAGTATAAAGGTCAGTACAACATGTACATATAGACAAGACCGCATACATGTACAATAACAAGAACATCAAAGCAAATGACGTTAATGTTATCAACCCGGCAGTCTCACAGAAACTTGTGTTCGAGGAAAGAGGCCGTCCAAGCCAGATTACAGGCTGGTACTCCAGCAACGGGGCGCCCGTACATGATCCTCTCAATGCTCTCAATGTATTACACAGTGTTGCTTGCTTGATTGACTGGAATACATGCAGCATTCACAACTGTCGCCTCTGTACATATAATGTACAACCCAAGCATTGGTCATCAACATAAAGTGATCATAGCCCTTGCTGGGATCGGACGTGACGTCCGGTCAAACCTGACCGACCGACCGATCGAACTGAACTACCCGTTCGTGTTTTATCTCTTCTTTCCCCTTCCCTCCCTCCCTCCGTCCCCCCTCGCCGCACCTTCTCTTTATGGCTCGGGCGTGCATGAATGCAATATAATGCAGTGCCATATGCCACGACACTGCATGTTACATGATGAATAGTGATGTGATCGTAAGCCTATAGGCCTACAGCGTAATTTTCTGTAGGCGACTACGGGTGTACGTGTACTGGAATGTACCATATACATGTAAGCCTTCTAGGTAAAATATGTATATTGAGTAATATATAAGTATGTGAAATCTGATTTATGTAGTGTGGGAAGTCAAATAGAATAAAATTTATTTATAACACACAACTGCCGAGAATGCGAAATGCGGGGTTGGTGAAATTTAATACAGTTAAGTAATATAAAAGTGTGTAAAATATGCTAAATACGTGTGCCCATCGTTTACAATTTGGCGTTGGTAAAGATTATAATATAATTTAGTAACATATTCAATAAATCAAAGATACAGTTCATTTTTAACAGTGAAAGGTACCAACAATTGAAATGTTGGAGTTCGTAAAATATTAAAATACAAAAAAATGAAATAATTTTCTTTACCTAAAGTATTATTTTGTTACATCTCCTGACTTATCTTTAACACCCAACCACATTTATATTCATATTCATATTTTGCCGGATCAAAGCGAAATATTAACATGGACCGCATGACTGAATACACACATACACACGTGTTGAAAACCTAGATGGATTATTTTTCGACATTCGCTCTCATGCCTTTGGCCATAGGACAACACAACCCTGTATAATAAGCGCTACCAATACAGCCAAGGAATAAACTACAGGCTGTCGAATGCGTCATGTTTGTATTCCTACATGTGGAGCAATCTTCATTTAAAAAAAAACTCATAAAGGCCTTCATGCCGCGAACGGGGTATGTAACAACGTGAACAAATAAATTGCATGTGTATGACGAACTAACAAAAAGGGAAACTGAATGTATTATGTGTACATGCAGATAATACGCAAGTCGTCAGGAAGTAGGATGATTTATATTCTTGCGTCTTTAGCATTTGTACGTGTGTACCTGATAAAGACACACATCACCTGTTGTGAGGAGAACTTAATTACATAATACACTTCGTAAAGAAAAAAAAATCAAGCTATCCATCTTATCATAAGGTATCGCACTGAAATACACGATTTCCACAACGGATTGTCTCGTTTTCCGACCACGTATGTCTAGTATGTGCGTACACGTACGTCTTCCGACTGCGCGATTCCACCAAGTATCCTCGCTAGACCAACAACAAACATGTACTTAGTTTACTTGGATCGTACATGTACCTCTGCATATTACATGGAGATATATCAAGTGATTACTATAAAACTGATGTCTGCTTGTTACATCAAGTCTATACCTGCATTGTGATTTACTTGGATCGTACATCACAAATTATTGTAGAAATACAATGTCACTTCAAACCTGACGCATGCTTGTTTTACCTACTGTACATCGAATCGTATAAATCAAATCTCACACTAGTGTGGAAGGCATATTTAACACGGTATTTGAAACAGGGATAAACTAGATCGGTGCTATTATCGATCAGGTTCAAGTTATACATTTTCTCTCGGGTTTCGTGGATCTTTTGAGTTCGTGCGCGCACTGCGCACACAAAGCGAATGCACTGCTATGTGTGAAAATAAGGGAAAAGATCCACTCCCACAATGACCCCTAAGAAATGAATGGGCGTCACCTATCAGCTCCATCTTCACCTCCTACGACCCTCATGTCCCTTTATCATGTTCATGTTCCAAAGATTAATGTTTTGTTTGTGACGATGTGTTGGATGTGGATCTATGTTGTCTTCCATTAACCGTACACACATATTTGCCTAATCCGTTGCCTGCCTTAGCGCTAACGAAAAACAATAATTTGGTGCAATACCTGCATGGATTCAAAACCAAACGCCACGCAAACAGAAAACGTGGGTAGCGAAATATCAAACTAAAGAACTAAGGTTTAAAGGTCAATATTAGCATTCTATCAGTACTGCCTCTCGCACATTTTGCGTTGACATTTCAACTGAACAGAGATATTCTGTCAATTACTAGTACTCGTGAACGACCCAGACGATGGGACATACTGCTTCCGAAGTGAGTGTCACCATGATACTCGAACCTCTCTTTACAACAGCTTCGTATGAATGTTCTCGATAGTCCGAGATGCACACGTCTACACGTCCAGAGGAAGTCTATATACAGCATACTGGCAAGACGAATGTATGAACTGTTTTGGTGAAAGCATACTCCCTCAGGGAACGATTGGAGATGTTTTCACGTGGGATTCTTTTCAAACCTGATGTAGTGAATCCAGCATCCTGAAATAATTATGTTCTGCAGCATCTATTGCGAGAATTTTGATTTTTTTGTTTAATAGGAACTCTTGTTAATCGCAGGGGCTATTTTTTGCATTGCAGGGGGTAAATCTCCATGTTCCCCCATCTATGCTTTTAATTGATACTCAACGTGCTTTTCCTGGGTTACAAATCGACACTCGCAAAGGATCAGTCTCGACAATCGCGCCACTTTTTTGACAGGGGTTCTTTCGTTAATCGCAGGGGCTGTTTTTATTTCATTTTTTGCAGTGCGGGGGAAAATCACCGTGAGCCCTCGTGTATGTTTTTTTTTTCACGTGCAGGGGATCCAGGGCCCTGTCTTATAAATAATTGCAATTGATCGCAACTTGACTTGCGATTGATATCAATATCGTAACTACGTACATAAGAAAGCGGGGATTGGACTTGCGATAAATTCAGATCAATTGCAACTCTTTAATAGATCGATTACACCCTATATCAGTCATTGCACAACATGAGTATTATAACGAACACGCAGCCATGATGAGTATCCATGTATCGCAAAACGATATAAGCCTCAGCTCCCCTAGAGGTCAGTCAATGCATAAACCTCATCCAAATACACCACCTTATTCCAAATACACAAAATATGATATCACTGGACCAATGAAAACGTGATTTCCTTCTGCAATTCGTCATGTTCCCCACACCAGCATCGACGCCACCGCCGAGTAGTATTCTATCATAAATAATGCCTTCATTAAAATTCAATTATTACGGCTACCTAAAATGTACATGTATTCAATATTGAAATACTAATTCAGTTATTATGTTAATATGGAAAGAGGTGCACATTTCTTCTTTCACTCCATTGCTTCAAATTTACGTAGGATATTATGTTTGACGTGATACAATGAAAAATGGAAAGGCATTTCCCCTGCTCACATATGGAAGAGGCAAAGGGGCGGCGTCCATGCAGGGGGAGATGCATTATGATTACACTGTAAAGCTATAGTGTTGGATGACGTCGAATTATAAACGCATTTGCTAGAAGCTAGAGAATACAAGTTCACAATGAAGTCTTGGGCCACTTGGGTGTGTCGCACCGTAAAGACGGGTGAAGATTGTATGTTGTGAGTTTGCATCAGTAATAGGCTTATTACCAAAACCAGTCACGCTGCGACGGCGTCCAAACGGTCCAACGAATATGTCGGCATTGTAATTCACATGTCCCATACTCATTCATATTAATATTGATATGTTGAGTACTTTTCACACTCTTATAATGCGTTTGTCGCAGTCCATAATTTTGGTACCCATAGGTACATAGTATGTTTCCAACAGACCACCTTTCAGTCTTACCTGGCACCACTGTTTTTGATGCGCTTCGGAGGAATATGCGTGACAGTATTTTGTTATCGTAATGCTCAAATGTTAAGCTTTATTAAACCATTGATTGTTTCAGTTCAAACTTCCCTGAAAAGAAGTTTAAAAAACACTTCTACTAAAAAGTAAAACGTTTGCATCATGAGGCCAGACCGAAAATACGGCCAGCTTCTGTAGGTTACCCATATCGAACGGATCACCGCGATCTCGCCTTGCAATATGTACACAGTTCTATTCTTGACCCGAGAGCGACGTGAACTGCGCGCCGCGGATTGAACTTGTACGGGTCCCCGGGAAGCCACCCACCCTGGAACTCCGGCTGCGTAGGAGCTCACCAACAGCCTCCATCGCTCGCACGCCGCGGTTCTCGATATTGGAGCGCTCTCTGCTCAAACTCGTCGTGTGCTGGGCTTTATGCCTGCGCACATTTCTATTGTCTTCGTGGATTGTCTCACTATTGATTGCTCTTTTACAATAGCCACGACACTGTCACCTACATTGCTTCGGTTGGTCCGAGATGCTCGCGGATGGCCAGAAAGATTAAGGCGGCCTCGTGGATAAGACGGGTGAGTGTCCATTGCTTTGCCCGTCATTGCCTCGGCCCAGCTTGGGCAAACACAGCCGATTCTTACACGAGAGAATGCCGAAGTACTTTGACTAATTTAATTTCCTCTCCGCGCTTAATTCAGGTTAGGACGCGGGATGATCGACTACGGAAGAGAGAGCTTTAAGACCGTTTTTCTAGCCACAGATGATTAAAGGATGATTGAAATAATATGTTCAGTCTACGAACAAAATACCCACGTCGGTATAGCTGCTTTCTCCTATCAAACTGACTGACGACGAACGAGAACAATCTTTTTCCATGTACCGAACTAAAAACACTCGTCATGTTCTTGTATCTGACCGGGCACAATAGGTATAACTTCTACTTAAGTGTACATTTATCTCTACCCCCCCCCCCCCCCCACACACCCCACTGCTACCCCTACCCCTACCCCCACCCCAATCTCTACACGCAAGGACACTGCACGTGTAAAATGTATATGCTCCAAACAGAACTGCTAAGTATAATTCCAGTCAAATTAGTGGAATCCTGTGCCAACAAAATAGCATATCCATAAATCTAAACGTGAGTCACGCGTGCACATGTAAGCCGCATTTCCACTGTCCCATAGTTCTGGGGCTCAACTGCTTGCCCGAGCAGAGGGCCTCTCGCAATTTGTGTACGGTGCTCACAACAATACGCCGTCTTTCATCAATTCGCATACTGTAGTTCGATGTCAAAGGCAGATAGAAACAATAACACGCGCTGGGTTTTATCGCGATGGGAATGAATCATGAAAACCGTGGTCAGCTCGGCAAGGCGTTCGGGGTTTCTGTTTACATTTTAAAAGTCATGGGACTTGTTCCGTCTCTGACATCCTTGCATATGATATAAACAAGGAAATTGTTTTTCAACATGGTCAAGAGTCCAAATTGGCTCGTCGAGTTTGCATGCAGCATAATGATATTCTCTATGAAATGTATTTTGAGGAAAGACATTGCCCAAGCGTAAAAAAAAAAAGAATTAATCCTTGTGTTTTGGTAGGCCCACGTAGCGTGGCCACACACACAAAATCGGACGGCAGATATACGATTATATTTTTGTGTGTGGACACGCGGTAATGCATGATTGGACTAATGATTGAGATCATAACACAATGATTGAGTACATGGTAGTGAGGGGGCTAGGCCTATGCACATGGGTTCAAAATTCGTGGACATGGGCCCGACATGACATGATTAAAACAATGAATGAATGGCTACCAGGTAAGATCTTCCAGTGAAAATTAAGCCGTGTACACATATACCTACATGTACACGAATATAGGCTTAGGAATACAAAGTCATCATGTACATGTCAGCGCACAATTTGCTAATTTCTAACATTTGCACAAATAACAATTGGCAACCGTTAATCCTACTCTTCCATGAACACATTGGCTGATACTGTACCTTGTTCAGTACCTGTTGGATAGTAGGGATGGAAACTTTACCCCCCCCCCCCCCCCCCCCAATGCACATACCAAAGCACCACACCACGACTTGATTACAGACTGTCGAACAAGAGCCCCCCTTCCACGGGTTAACCCTCCTAGTACCATTGACATCAAGAAAAGTAGTAAGCCGAGAGAGTTTCAAGGCCCGGTAATGTTACGTGTAGGTGTAAACCCTCTCAGTCGCACTGACAAAAAGATGTGTAGTATGCCAATGGAGTTTCAATGCCCGGTAATCATGAATGCAAGGTGTTAACTCTCTCATGACCATTGGTAGGAGAGAGGGTGCATAGTAAGCCAATAGGGGGTTTTCAAGGTCCGGTAATATAGCAGTTAACTCTCTCATGACCATTGACAGGAAGGTGGGTTGTAAGACAATAAGGGTTTTCAAGGCCCGGTAATGAAGGGGTTAACTCTCTCATGACCATCGACATGAGGGTGCATAGTAAGCCAATGGGGGTTTCCAAGGCCCGGTAACCTAAGAGGTTAACTCTCTCATGACCATTTGCAGGAGGGTGCATAGTAAGCCAATGGGGGTTTAAATGTCCGGTAATGTAAGGTGTTAACTCTCTCGTAACCCTTGACAGGAGAGTGCGTAGTAGTCCAATGGGGGCTTTCGAGGCCCGGTAATGTAAGGTGCTAACCTTCCCATGACCATTGACAGGAGGGTGTGTCAAGTCCGGTAATGTACGGGTTAAAACCCGACTAAACTGCTGTTAGACATCTCAAATCAAAGTACAGTCTGTAGACTGCACAGCTGTCCGTCGTGTTAAAGATGTTTCTGTTACAAGACACGGAGCAGGCGACGGTGGTCGAGGGAATGCGCTTTCCACCAGCTTGCGTACGCGATATACCCGCATGCATGGCGCCACCCTGAAAACCGCTCATAGATCCGAGAGAGTACCCCTACAGCATGTTCATCATAATAAATCCACCCATCAAACCCTTTAAGAAATATGTTTACGGCAATACAAATGTTGTGCCTGCTTATATTTGTATACAAAATCATTCATTAAAACTCTGAGACGATAACACCTCAGCTTTATCTCTATGTGAAGCACAAGTGCCTTTCTTCACAACTACTGTACGTAAATCCCATACAACAGCAGTTTGTCTGGAACACGAAATGGTTAACCCATGGACCCTGTGGTAGGATCCATGGTTATCAGACGATGATGACTTCAAAAATATGCAGAGAGACTTACTCCCAACGTTGATGACTATTGTGTAAATCCCTTGAGTCTTTCCCAACATTCTTGGCGAGATACTCATTAACACAAGGATACTAAAAACGCCTTTGAGTGCATCGTCAACGTCTAGGTAGACTGAAAAACGAGATCTTGAATGCGAATTGCTTTAGTTTGCATACTATAATGAATGCATACGAGAGCGTCCTGGACAAATCAGAGAGAATTATTCAGGCTGCTCTATATCCCTGCATTGGTCGACAGAGCACATCCCTCCCACGATAAATACGCGCACGCCCACACAGCACACACAGCGAGTTGGCCGAACAACAGAACGTACCTCTAGAGTCGGCCTACAAAGAAGACTTTACCTTTGCCATTTTCTCCCCCAACATTAGCTGCAGCCCCACAGCCGTACAATACATCCTCACAAGAGCGTAATGTGCCAGTCATCCATGTTATCTCGCCCAACCAACGCCTAATCTCGGTCTGTTTTCTCTAAACTGTTAACTTCCATTAATTATTCACTCCATGATTAATGACCCCTTGCGAGAAACTGACTTATTTCTGGGTCATTTCAGCCAGTTGGGTACACCATAGCGCTATGGGCAACCCCTGATGGAACAAACAGAGCGCTGATTGTTCTGAAGCAGTCTTCGATATGGGGATATTTAGATGAAGGGGGAGATTATGAAAGCCAATTTTCAGTCTCGACTGAATATTTAATTTCTTTCACGCGAATAAAAACACAATAAAGCATTCTCTTATGGTAATTCATTCATGTAAATAAAACACTACCGCAACAAGGGCACATTGTTCTCCGGGCATTATCGTGCGACTGTCGATATTACGCGCGTATTTGTTTCTTCGGCAACTCATGTTAGTAGCAAAGTCTACATATTTGTATAGGCCTACCTATATTGGCGAAGGATCGATCACACATAAGCACACACGGCGTACATAAGGACTACATGTACCTCTAGCAGCATAAATGTACATAATTTGCGGTCGGAACGAACATATTGAAAAAAGGCGTTCTCTTGTGTCGCTACTTCTCTAGCAGACCAATGTCTGCTTATAAGCTCTAGCAAAGCTCATGCGAGAGTGCCAGTGATTAAAATTGAAACTTGACACACGCAAAGAATAAAAAAAAATGTACAAGAGATTTAGAATCGGTGGAATTAATAACTGTATCTGGAGGAGAATTAACGGCCGAGACGGTCGCCGAGCTACATCAAGCGGCTTTAATTTTATGCACAAACGCGGCCTCTGCGACCCCGGTGCTTACGCGGGGTTCCGTGGTCACTTGGATACCGCGGGTGCTTGCGGCGACACGGGATGCATGACCGCCGCTACTTCCCCGTGATCCCGTGGCAAGGGGCTGGCGGCCAGACCCGTGATTTGAACTCCAACAGAACGCCGGGCGCTGAGCGGTCGAGAGTGAGTGAGTGAGGGAGGGAGGAAAGGAGGGGGGAGAGAGGGGGGGAAAAAGAGAGAGCGGTGGGCAAATAGCTTCGAGGTTTTGTTCGTACAAAGCGGTGAAGGGAAATACGAATTGCATGTGTTTCCCTGACTACAATAGTCTATAGTTCGCCGTACAATAGACAATTTCAACCACTTCAAAAGGGCAGTGGAAAGCATCGGTCTTTGCTCCCGAAAATCCTTGAAAATTCGCGAATCGCCTGGTGTGTATCGGTGGCTTTGCGAAGGATCTGGCGAATGTCGCTGCGGCACATCAATGCGTCGCATCCGTATGCCGTATCTCATTATGATTTTATATCCCCATTTTTCGTAATTCGCTAATAACCCTGCGTGTTTCTGCGTGTGTATGACCGCGCTGACAGAGAGAGAAATCCGCTGTGATCATGTTGCTCGCGTCGCCTTTCATGGGAGGAGGGTGAGATGGGCGTAACGTGTACGTTGGCGGGTGTATGCTTCCTCCCCAACTAAAATGTGCACAAAGAGACAAACATGTAATAACAATAACAATCAGCTTGTACACAGCGCTTTTTTTTTCCTCGTATGAAGTACCACTGAAAGCGCTCGATTTATTGTCATGGTTGGCGAGGCAGTCGTTTTTCAGCGCAATAGAAACCGGTTAGATCTAATTAGATCATAAATGTAATTGAAATCCATACCAGATGTCCAATAACACACTTAAATTGAGAGGAACTAATCATAGATTAGGCAGAACATCTTGTCCACGGGTGTATGCACTGAGCCAGAGTCGAACTCTCAATTCATGTACAATCACGAGCTCTTTCCATCATACCGCAGTGTTCTTTGCAACCAAAATTTAACCCGCGCTCTTGAAACAACTACTACTTAAAAATGCGGAGTGATATTGAGTACCACACCTGAATGTGTTCATCTCAGTCACTATGCTTTGCCTAAGGCTCACATTATTATTTGACATGAATAAAATAAATCGCTGTTCGGCAACTATTACATATCGTCTAGGCTATGTGCCATATCATATAAGAATAATCAATGTTTGCGTTACAAGTTCATCATAGTGAAATCGAGGAATAGGCCTAGACCGTGTACAAAGTCATGACTTGTAGAGAAACAAGAGCCACGACATGGTGAACTTTTTCCGCGAAGTTATCGCACAGCCGCAGCACCCCGCCACTACTGAAAGGAGGTGGAACAAGTGTCGGAGCGGTCGAGGGACTTATTACAAACAAAGAGGAAATACAGAAAGTGCCCATCGAAAGCTGAAAATCATTTCTGATAAATCCTGAGGAAATCGCCACCATGTTTTCCGTCGCCCGCACGTAAATCCTGCATCGAGAGTTCAACAGCAGGATCGCTTCCATGCGTACTGTGATTAACGCTTCTATAATGGCAAGGACGGGGTGAGGGGGGGGGGGGGGAGGGAGAGAAATATCGACTGGCGTGACGAAAGAGAAAGAAGATGGGGGAGAGAGAAGAAGAAGGAAGCGTGGAAGAGAGATGGCCGGACTGAAACTTGATGAGGAAAGGATTACTTTTAGAAAAAGTGATAGAGAGGAAGAGACTTGATGAATGAGAGGAAAGGAGAAATAGCCGGATTGGGAAATACTGAGAAGGAATACTGAAAGAAAGGTAGAAAGAGAAGGAACAAGAGGAAGTGGGAGAGCAAGGAATAGGATGGGGTGGGTGGGGAGAGAAAGAATGATAAACAGGAAGAGGAGTTGGTCAGACTTAAGCTGATAGAACGAGAGAGAAATTGGGAGGGAGACTTAAGCTGATAGAACGAGAGAGAAATTGGGAGGGAAAATGTGAAATAAACTAAGAGGAAGAGACAAAATTAAGGGGTTGAGTCGAGAAAATGGAGAAGTGGGAAAGAGGAAAAGTCGAATTGGGGTTGAAAGAATGAGAGAGAAAGTTAACGAAAACAGAGATAATTCACGAAACTGTGAAGAAAAGAGTGGAAGAGGGATGAAACTAGAAAGAGAGTGACCGACAAAGAGATAAAGGAGAAGAGGGGAGGGGCTGGCTCTTCGCGTGCCACGGCCGTGAAGTTGAATTTTGAACCAGTGATAGCTGGGATACCAGAGTGTTTTTTGAAGAACAGCAGGAGTTAAAGGAACAGATCACGCTGGGATATACACCAACTCAACGCAGAACTCGTCTTATTCACGTTAACCGTTCGTGTACCGGAGACACTGTTGCTATATGGGATATGTATTTGCAAACACACATCAACGGCGCACAAAGAGTTGTATCACGTTTAAGATTGTACTGGTCATGATAATTCATCGACAGGACCCTGCGACGTACATGCACTTGTAATGCGGGGGTGGCACGCCAGGTGTTATTAGTAGAACCCGTGAAATCTTTATTTGAAGTTGTGACGTATTGCAATCATCAATACATGAGGGATAATTTCAGTCAGTGTTCTTTTCTTGTGTCCCCATTAACTGTTACGATTTTTCCTTCTGGTCTATCATGTCTATAGTTCGGTCGAGGTGCGGTTTACATAATGTGATTCGGAATAATATCTGGCGAAAGGTTCATTCCGATTTCCGAGTATAAATATCGCACCAATACAAGAATACGATTAATACAATACTGCGCACAAAAGCTATATATATGACCTTGTCATTTCTTGTACATGTACAATGCAGGTCTACATTATAAATCAGTCATGCGCGTCTAATACATGCATGCGTTTAGTCATGAAAGCTTGACAAGCATTATACACGTGTGTGTTATCCCTTGGACTTGGGCTAGTTCCGTACTCTATGCGAGTCGACGTGCTTGCAACAAACTACTCCGGAGGTACCTTGTCGTCAACTTCCAGTCCACTCGAATCCATGGATTTTTCATAATTAAAACCATGTTTACATCCTTTCTCTCTACATTGTACGTGATATCCTGTTTCGTGCATACATATATTTCTTACAATCGAACCTAAACCTTTCTGCAAACCCGTTCAAGATGTCTGATCACGTGTTTTTCAAAGCTAAAGTAGTAGTAAATTATCATTGTAAACAGCCGTGAAAGTTCACACTACATCAGACGTTTACCACACTTCTGTATGGAGTGGTACTGAATTACGATAGGTCTGCTATACATTTTCTGCATACATCATTGTCATGATTGAACGCGAAATAACACGTCATTCGAAAACAATGAATACACAAATTTCGTGATTACGCGTAATTTGGCTAACAAAGCATATCTGGGGCAATCTCATTTTCCTCTCCCATAAAACCGCACGCACGGAACGGAGATGTATAATATACATGTACAGTAGATTCGTGCAATTCTCTCAGTACTGAGCCAGGACAAACCCATTGACTTATTACATAAGACATGCCCATCATGGTATTGGGAAAGTTAAGCACTGAATGTACACTACAAAGCAGTCGTTTATGACAGTAGGCCTATACAGCTGATGTACTGTACATGTATGCAGTACAGTGTCGTTTCACACAACGGAAGCTCAGAGGACTAAACATGGTTGTAATCTGACGACGAGAACCTCGTCACACGACACAAAAAAAATGCAAGTGCACAAATTAATCTGAATGGATTGCACAAAATGACTGTCATTTCCTCTGTCGTAATCTGTCGACAATTAAAATTGGATCCGAATAATTTACGATGCTAAATTGGATGTCATCGAAACCCTGCAAAACATCATTTGATGAAAATTTGGAATCGGTAATCGCTTCATCTAGCGCCCATACCATGTTACACTGTACATGCCGTGAAGGAAAAATAAATATACCCAATTTACATCACTGAAGTACCTAGAATGTCATGTGCGCATGATAACAACAGAATGTCGAAACGGAGGGAGGCGATCTGGCACATACACGCACACACACACATACACAGTTTAGAGTACCGTACACGGAGGAGACTGCAATAACACTGACCCATCATAATAAATGTGTGTTTATATACTCCAGATTTTGTTGTCCCTTCGTTGTCTTTACCTCTTAAAGCATAAACGAAGAGCCCATCTCTAAAAAATGACGCATCACGCATGTATATCAAAAGGTTATATCAACATAAGCGGACAGTATTCTTTAAAAGTTATAGTTCTCCATACAAAAGCTTTACATACATTATCTAAATTGTCTGATAATGATCTACGCCACCTACATACGCCAAAAGCATTTTATAAAGAAACATAACAAGAAGGAATACTCAAACTTCGTAACTGTGACACGGACAGCTGGCTAGTGATAGATCGAACTTCGCAGCATGCTAAACTTAGATTACTGTCATTGTTTTCGAAATGTGTGCCTCTCCTAAATTTGAATCGGGAGTTACAAATACTTCACAGCAACCATACCAGTCACTCAAATCACACGTAGGTTCTTAGTCTCACGCACAGCCTTTACACTACACTTGTCCCCTTCCTAGAATTCGGGGGGGGGGGGGGGGGAGGTTGTTAATAGATGTTTCAAGACACACGGGGTTCGGTTCAAAACAGCGACCGCTTTCCCTGATTCCTAACGAAAAGTGACAAAGCGATCCTACATCGTTACCATGGTTACCCGGATAATCTTTTTCACCGAAAACGTGGTCGCTGTTTAGTTTGTTGTTCTCCAAAAGTAAAACAAATACATGTATATTTTGATTGGTAGAATGATTTGGGAACGTGATACAGTCGGCGGTAGCTCTTCGTATTTCCTCCACAATTTGCATGACTTATCTGCTGATACTAGGTCATGTGGATTGCGCTCTCGCGTTATACATGTACATTCACGAACAGTTAGTAGTTACTGTTCGTATGGTCAACAAGGATTCAATGTGTGTATAATATAGGGACAGATGTACTTCTGTATCTACCTTAAAACATGCACAGTTTTATCCATCTGTTTAATTGGGGGCGGGGGGGGGGGTCTTTAAGCAATTCAAGCACTGTTTATATACATAATGATGGTATAATGTTAACAATAATTTTATGCTGATAATAAAACAAAATACTAGGAATATATATACAAAACGTGATACAGAAAAAGGCTAATGGTATTCAAATAATATGTTCTTACTATTAATGTGACACTAGAATAATGTTTCAAACCGCAAGAAAAATAAAAGTGTATGACCGAAAGTAACCTCATTCGTTGCCTCTCACTCCGCTTCAAAAGTATACCGCGGGCATATGCACTTACGAGGCCGGCTACAAATCATTATGCCCACTCACTAAATATTGCGACTGCTTTGTGTTCATCAATTTCCAGTATGCCTATTATCGGTAAAATACATTATTTTTCCTTATGAATAATGTAACATTGCTCATCATTATAAAACACATGGACTTGCAGTACATGAATTATTATTACTTACTTTTAAGTAAGCTGTGTGCATACAGATGCTGGTCTATAGGCCTATTTCACACTAACTCCCATCCAGAAAACAGTCGAGTTTTAAAGAATTGGTTTAAAAATGCACGACAGTTTTCTTTAAAATGTCGCGTGAGTTCCCATCACACCTTAAACAACAAACAATACGCAGACATAATACGCACCCCCCCCCCCCCCTTCCGCACACCCATATAAAAAAAAAATCATATATGTTTTTGATATATATAAACATATAATGTAAACAAAACAGGCACATACACGACAAAAGCTCGCTCGTACACACTCACAAACATTATAATGAGCATGTGAGGGCGGACGGAAACACACACATCCATTTCAACGATTGTCATGTTACATCTGGCTGCTAAAATAATTACCCACTCGGACGCTTCCTCAGTCTAGCCAGCATTCCCTGAACAACAGCGGACATTTCCTATCAGGCAGTAACCATTCTGACTGTGAAAGAAAGTGAAACATTCTTCCCCGCCCTTGCTCATTCTCCACCTGGTACAGCTCATTCGTGAGGGAGAATGTGCAAGTTTGGAAGAAAGGACAAAAATAACGTGCATATCGCGTGTGTGTATGTACGTGTGTGTGCCCGTGGCTCGATTGCTGCCATTCTTACCCTATATCCTTTTTCTTCTCTGTCATTCTCTTTCTTTACGCCTCTTTCTACATGTTTATCCCCACCCTCCATCCCTCTTTCTCTCATTTAATTTCTTTCTTTGCGTCCGTCTGTATTTCCCTATTATCCCCTTCCTCTCTCATTTCCTTTCTTTCTTTATAGATCTCTCTTTATCCCACCCTCCTCTCTCTCGCTCACTCTCTCTCTCTCTCTCTCTCTCTCTCTCTCTCTTCCTCCCCTCTCATTTTCTTTTTGTCTTAACTTCTCTCTCTCTATATATATACATCCACTACTCCCACACCCACTCTCCCTCTGTCTTCTCTTTCTCTCTCTCTCCATCTCTATTTCCTTCTCTTCTTTCTACATAGTTCTTTCTCGGGACGGAAATAGTCGAAGCCAGGTGCCACGGGAACATCAGATTGCCCACTGCATGCCAGGAGAGAGCACGCAAGCGCTCCTTCAAAATGTATGTTTTCCTCCGATAAACCCAAAGTAATGAATGAGCACAAATATATCAAACGTCACTCTTTTACCAATGAGCATACCTCACCCAGTATTTAGGGGCTAGGGACATCAATGTTGTTGGACGCTGGAACTTTACCGAGCCCTCTTGATATTTGTACAATGACACGAATGTTCTCAGTCCTTGGAGCTTCTCACGATATTGACTGAAGGTACATGCAACATTAATTCTGTTATAGGACATGTTTCAGGGGCGCTTCTTACGATATTGACAGGGTATATAAGCAATATTAATTTTGTTAAAGGACTCGTTTCAGGGGGGAAGACCATTTTTCATGGAAAATATTGATTTGAATAAGTAACTCATCTCCATCAAAACGCCTGCAAAATATTACACTGCATAAGCCTACATGTAGGTGGATTTACACATAATGTATGAATAAAATAGGAGTTTATTCTCAGAAAGAGACATTCATGTACAGTATACATGCATGCACACACATGCAATAAAGACAATGTTGTACTTAAGGTAGCATTGATTGAAGATCAGCCTGATTACAAATTTCACACACACATCTGTGCTCACTGACCGTGAAGTATTACATGCAACTACTGGATTAACTGATTAATAAAGCAGTGCGGTCATATTTTTTGTTTAAATGAAGACAGCTTAGTAAAATGTGAGTAGCATTAAACCGCAGGAAATGCATGATACAAAACTCTGCTTTACCACATTAGGACTATTCATGGCCGTACATTGCATTTTCAGATTGAGGGTTCACAGAAACGCGTAAAACAACACTAGCCGAGTACGTTTATATCACCGTACGTGTAAGACGAGCCCAGTGTAGCCGCCTTTTATCAACATAAAGCTGAATAGTTGATATCAATGTGTACAAAGGAATTGACGGGAAATATGAATTATTTCCCAGGTAGTAAACGACTTGTATGCCTTGCACATACTTTAGTTTGGACCGTGAATAAACATAACAAGAAACGTATACGTGTATAGTTGAGGCAACACTTTAACGACAATAATATTCTTCACCAAAAAAATACAAGCATTAACGTACAACGCATTTCATATTTCAAATCCATTAAATATGATGTAATAAACCAATCTTATCTACACGTACATGTACTAGTACTTTGATTTTAACCAAATTACCGTAAAGTCACATATAGGGATAATTCTGATTACTATTCAAGGTGTGAAACACGCGTATGAGCTTTACAATGTAGGTAAACTGCCATACCTTATTATAACAAACATCAACACATTAAACGAAACGAGAGAAAAGGATAAAAGCGAAAGCAAAATCCTCTTCCTAATGTGGACGGAAAAACCACGGACACTCGTTCATGTATTATTTGCAGTACGGCAGTATGGATTCATATCGGCTTAAAGGGATGTATCAAGCGAAGCGCGGTACCATAGCACCAATTATCACGCCCGTGCGATCTCCACAAAAACACCGTGTACAATAATGCACTACACGTACATGTGTTATTTAAAATGACACCAATGCACTTCCGAACCGGTTATTGATTGGATATATTACATCTTATACATGAAAGGAGTATCATGACCAATATCGACACATAATTTCAAAATAAAATAGCTAATAATGGGCTATAAGTATAGGCGTTCGGAAGAGTTCCTAATAATATTCAAGCAACTGTTAAAGTTAAAAATATGTTTGAGGTTCGGTCCCAGGCCCCTGTCTTTTGGATGTGGCCGCAAAGGGTCAGTCCAAAACGTAAATAATATATTTCATTATTTTGATTGTTACCCGTGTGTTTAATAGAAAAAAATATGACACACATGCAACGATGTAATATATTGCCATACACTTATCATATTTCTAACCTGTTGTGACATTTTATAGACCAAACATATCGTATATACATTTTTGGTGGACGTAATTATGAAACCCTACGCGATGGCCCTAGCCACAACAATTTGACCGCTGAAAAACGCGAACTGAACATAAAACGCAATCGTTCCTTTGTCGCATGTGGTTAATTACGGCGCATTGTGTTGTCGAGTCGGCTTCGCACATACTCATTCGTGGGGTGATTTGGGCTCACGGGAGCGTCATTATGGCCGTAATAATTTCGGCATGCGCTCAGCTTGCTCTCTCTCGCTCGCTAGCCGACTAGCAGCGGCAACTAGTTCCCCAGCCGTTGGAAACCTTTAGCACGGATGGGTGGTACTGTCGAGTTTTTGATGCCGCGGCTAAAAACATGCAAGTGATTACTGTCTCTTCATGTTTTTAGAAGCTGCATATTAACATGGCTAAGTGATGCATGTAGGCCTACTGTGTTTTCGCTTTGCTCCGTTGTTATTTTATCAGAGCGAGAGGAAGAGGGAGAGAGAGGGCGACCCCGTATTACTGGGAGGACAGAGTAAGCGGAGAAGGGGTCTGCGCTTTATCCATCGTCCACCGCATTTATGAAGATGTTATAAATCAACCATTTTATGGGTGGGGCATGCATAGGATTTACAGTCTTCGGTCCCTGCACTCCACACCATATATTTTGCGCCGATTATTTCATCGACCCTTTGTTGGTCGGGGCTGGTTAGAAACTGGAATGAAAGGGCCGCGATTCGTAATAATGCTTGAGAGAATGGAATTTATCAGGATGCAGATAATTCTTATTTCGCCCTTTCACCAGACCCTAATCTACGCGGCCTTAGCATTGTAATTTGACAACACTAGTATAAAGACATTGGCCTCGCGCCTAAACGGAACAGCTCGGGAGGAGGGGGGGGGGGGGGGGGGTGATTGTGCATGCCTTCGCTTGAACTATAACTAAGTACGGGTCGAAATTTTTACGATCTTCACATTGGCAATAGATGGCGGGAGGGGCGGGGGGTATGAAGAAAAACATGTTTTAACAAATGTCCTATCTTATACCTGGCTCAGATACATGCAGTACGCTGAAATCACTTTTCTATAATACCAGAATCACTGTGAAAAATGCTTTTCAGATTTCTCGTCATCGTGGATGCAGCGTACGATGGACGCCGGCATTAGGCCTATATGTTTAAGTGCACAAAACACACTACTGATATGAATAACAATATCTGCCATATTATGAAACGTTCTATTTCACGATGTGGTAAGCCTCCGTTGCCATCGATTTGTTTTCATACATCATTTTATACTGGCGACAGTGGAACATGGATACTGTTTGTTTGAACCGCTATCAACTATTTGGACTTGTTAAGAATTACGATTGATCGCAACTTGACTTGCGGTTGGCATCAATCGTGACTCTGCACATTAGAGATATAGGATTGGACTTGCGATTGATTAAGACCAATCGCAACTCTTTCCAAGACGGGGCCCAAAGTCGCCCAAATCCGCTGTATCGGTCAGAACTTATTCTGCAAAACATGTTCTGACACCTCCCTGCATACACTTACTGGCTCGCGAATATGATTGACATGATTTTCATAGACCTACGCGGTGTCATGGCGACAGGAACAGTGCGACGATGAAGCGGTCTCATCACAAAAAACACTTCTTAATATGAACAAAAACATGAATTCACTTGGATTCACTTCCTATAATGGGTGGGATTGAGAGAGAGGAAATTAGTTTATATATGCGGTTCAATTGCGATGAAAAATAAATCACATATTGCACAAATTCTAAAGTATCTAGCCGATTCTTATTGATGTTCAGTGCTAAGCTATGTGTATACAGGCTGCAACTATACCGTCAACGGGAAGCGAACGTTTATTACGTGTGCACTAACGAATATAAACAAAAATATTTCATTTCATTCATAGCCATGAAATGTTAGCTGTACGAATAGGCATACTCAACAGGGGAAACCGCAACAGACGGGATAATCATGGATACATTAATGAATGACCAACTGCATTGTATAAGTACTAACCCCATGGAGAAAAACAGGTGCTTGTTTGAAAACAAGATCCGGAGATCAGTACTTGAAGCTATTTATCATTAGCGTGTACATTACGTAACGATGGCATCTTCTGAAGCAGAGAATGGGAAGGGGAACTGATCATCGTTCAACAAAAGCAACATACCGTAGAAACGGTAAACACTAGAAATAATTGAAACGTTTTTCTTGTCGAAACTCACTGGTATAACAGAAAACGGGTTCATGGTCGGAACGCGACCCCGTAAGTTACGGGGTACCGAGTGATCAGCAGTGCGTTACAATGTGTGCTGCCGTGGTCGTGCACGTAGTGTAATACACAAGTACAAACGCAGTTCATGTATGTACATCGCCAATGACTCAACCTATGGAAGTTCCGTAAACATAATCACACTCGCGGATTGCACTTCGATAATTCAGTTTGTGTTCATTTTATCTTACCTGATTCGAACCCTCCACTCGGATATTAATTTCGAAATTAGTCACTACCATTCAAATCAATTTGAATTATGTGGTCTCGTATTCATAACTCAACAAAATAGCAGTGCACTACAAGTACCGCGCAATGCATTTGCCTCGCACAAAGTAAACGACATTGCAAAACGAGGGTGGTTCGAGTTCAATCCTAATTAGGTTACTCGAACAAAAATATCCATTCGCATTTCAAAAACTTTCAACAAACATAAATTATAGTATTCACTTTGTGGGGTACCAGTGTTATGTAGACTAGCTGCTGATATCGCGATTACAAAGCCGAAATGACCTACCAAGGACAAGTCGCCGTTGAACACTTTACATAACAACACAATCAGCGGCATAGCACCCAGTCCACACCATAAATTTGCCCGAAAGCGCTGGCTGAGTAATTCCCCACGCTCCGCTGGAAGCACGATTCTAGTTGCAGGCTAGATCGAGCAGTAATTCTCCGAAATTGCTAGCTTTGCGAACACATTCCTCGAAATACAATATTTTTCCTACAATCTACGCATAAATGCGGACAAACATTTCACATTGGTGTAAAAAATCCGCCGTCGGTTCTTTCCTTAGAACTCCTCGAAAAAACGGTTTGAAATTGTGTTGCTTCGGCTGAGGTTGGAAATTCGCCAAATATACGCACGTGCACTAACATTCGTGGTTCCTTGACTGTTCAAGCTTCACGTCAACTGACCGGGAATTAAACTATGAAAACGGTTATTTTGGGATTGCATACGATTAATCAATGTGTTACAATCTAGTCATAGTTGCAACATCAACGACTCAATCGATCTTAGCACGAATATACAAAACACAATTTCAAATATGGCATCAACCAAATCATGCTCATTGACATGGTCATGAAGTACGATGTATCGAGACCGCGACTGTCGCTTAGTAGTGCGGCCGGCTGGGGCTGGCTGGTGTTACGAGCTGTTCTCGCTATTGTGAGTCGCAGCTAGCGGCCCTTCAAATTCCCGATCCTTTTGGATGATTTCGTACGAAAGTTGTCATTATTCCCGTCTTATATCTTAAAATACATAGAACTATATAAACTAGGAATACATTGTAAACACTCTCACAATAGTTAGAACTAGTTAACCCTCAATTAAGAGTGAATATGATAATTGAAGACTGACTTACCAGTAGATTCTAGGCGTAAGCTAAACTGTAGCAACTGTGTGCAATGTATTACGGTGTACCTTTTCAAAATCCGATCAGAGATTATCAATGGTCTTGCAGTAAAGGATTTCTTGTTTCACCAATTTTTCGGAATAAACCATGCGGCTTTTGCTTCATTCCACACAATTTTCAGCTTAATTTGTCTTCTGGTGGCGACTTACGTTGACATCGACGTCCAGACATCAACACAAATAAGAATCCACGACAAAATTTGGACACCGCTCACGTTTAATCCAATCCAGTGATACTGATAGAAACTCGATTTGAACAAGAACACCTCGCAAAGCAGAATATCAATTTGTTCCCGAAGCAAATTCAGTTTGTTCAACTCCAAATTATTACAATTCACTACGGTTTTTATTTCTACGTCGCTACGAATTCACATTTGCCACACAACAAAACAAACCCGATCTTGAAGAAAACGTCAAGACGGAGTTTCCACCGTCGCATTGGGCAGGGGGTATATCCAAACTCCAGACTTCGATTGGAGCTCGCGAACAGGCGGAAAAGTATGAGTGGTATAATCTAAAAGCGGCAAAGAAGGATATAATTGCCGTCGCTGTCGCCTGCACACAAGAATATGCAGTGCAAGCCTGTACCGTTAGCCCGGTACGTTGCGTTCACAATGCATGCGGCATTATTTGCATGCGACGTATTGTCGTAAAAAGGGGCTTCGTTCCTCGTTCCTCTCTTGCATTCTCGTATGTGAATAGCGAGCGTGTGTGTGGGTGTGTGTATCGTATGTGCGTCCATACGACAATTCTTCCGCCGTCCGTACACATGCACATGCACGATCGAATACACACACTCGCCCATTCACACACTCACTCTCTCGACCCCGGCAACGCGGCGGGCCGATCTCTTTGTAAACACGACACTCAGGGATCGTCTCTTCGCAGGTCACCGCCTGCTGTTCCTGTGGTACTGTACGTACATGGCCGCCTAGAAAAAGCGACGATGCCCGGCCCGTCTCTCTCGTGGGAAATGAGGGAGACGGTCCCTGAATCTCAAACACGAAACTTCAGTTTAAAGGGGAAAATCATGCAGTCTTTGTTCGGCCTGGAAGAACGACGAGTTGGACAAGTTTACCGTTCTGATACCCAATGCGAGATGTCAACGGGAACAAAACTCAAAGGTTTGCAGCATAGTACGTTCTAATACAGATTCAATCATATTCCGGGGCTGCTATTCTGAAAACGAACTTATGTTTTGACTCAAGGATATCGGCACAAGTATTTTTTTTTATACTTTACTTACTTTAGTTATCAGAATACCAACTGATTAAGAATTTTACAGTTTAAGCCTATGTAGGTTAAAAAGGCTACCTAAAGCATATTTTTCATTCGTTTGTGTGTCGTTATTCTCTTCCTTAAAGGGCATATACTGTACTGGGAAGGCAAAAAAGCCTTCAAAATGTAATTGTTAGCAATCCTCTTGCCAATGGTCTTAAATTCATGTATTGTCTATTTTAGAAGCTTGCTGAAAGTTATTTGCCCTCAAATGATCTACATTTGGAGTAATGAGTGATCAATCACAAATTCTCAAAATGTTCGGGCCGAAAATTTTGAGGATTTAATCATTAATCATTAATTCCTCCAAATGTGGACCATTTTAGGGCAAATACCTTTCAGCAAGCTTCTAAAATAGACAATACATGAATTTAAGACCATTGGCAAGAAGATTGCTAACAATTACATTTTGAAGGCTTTTTTGCCTTCCCAGTACAGTATATGCCCTTTAACACAAACATGAATACAAAGAAACACATCACGTAAATGGTAAAAAAAAAAATAAAAAAAAAAGTGTACAGCAAAAAGAAAACCGTAAGACCTACTGAGAAGTATTAATCAACGATTTGTAACACTTCTTCATCTCTTCATTTCTGAGAAAGACTAAAAAACATAAGACGCTACTGCTAAATAACACTAGAAATACATTGCTGTGCATTCACAATGATATAGGAACCATTGTAGGGCCACCACATACACCACGATCCGATCAAAGCTACGACTATGCGACCAGCCATTTGAAGGATCCGGTCATTGGATTTATACAAGAAGATAGAGTCATGTTTCCAGTCGTAGGTCCTTGCGACTGCAGAATCGGGGTAAATCGTTCCGTCTGTGATGGCCTTTAGAGGACAGCGGGTCGGACAAGGAAAGTGGGTAATGGAATACAGAAACAGTCTGTCATAACTGGTCAGTGACTTGAATTGTTTGATTTCTCCACTTGAAATGCAATAATGCGATGATACAAATTATCATTTAATACAACATCGATATTGATCACAATAATGCACATGATTAGAGTAAACGTGTATTTATAGGCTTCCAGGTCTAACGTACAAAAGCATTGAGCAACTTAAAAAGCATTTAGTGTTTTGAATGGTTTGATTGAAAAGTGGAGGGGGTAAAAATTAAACTTGGCTTGTAGGGCGAAATTCTATTAAAGAGGAATGTGTCATGTGCAAAAGACACATTTTGCATTTGGATGGAGAAGAGGAAAAGAAAACTAAACGAAGCGAGAGTATCGTTGTGAAAGTGAGAGAGGAAGAAAGAGCAATGCAATTTGAAGGTCACAATGAGTGTCATTAAAGCTTTATGTGTCATTGATTTATTTTTTGCACTATTAATCAACATAAATGCCATAAAGCACGATTTTGTCTGGCACACAAAATGGTTAAGGTAGAGTCATGAATCCGACCAGAGGAGTCCATAAGTCTAACAACAATTAACTTATATGTTTCCCTTAATTCGTGATGATCATGACATCTCGATTTAGCACATTTTTAGTTATAAGCACAACGAAATGATACGCACGCTAGTTTGTGTTAGCAATGGAAACGATTTTTTTTTAATGTTTTGGGGAACATTTTTGAACAATAACATAAAACAAAAAAAGTGACACCTCAAATCAAACTGAAATTTACATATCATAATTCATGTCAAAATCATTATGTTTTAGAAGCATGTTTCGTGACATTTCATCAGATTATTTTTCATGTGATAATCATTATTCTGGATGCTCACTTGTTAACGATAATAATATTTTAGACGAATGATTCAGAACGGAATAATGCTCATTGTGCCTCTCGTGTGCCAATTCACGAATTGTTTTCTGCTAGAAGAATCACAACTTATTAATGACACTGTCATGGCAGTTGCTGGTGGATTGACAGTTGAGATACACATTGGGCATTGTTATGTTATTATTAGCACGTAGTATGGCGTTTACCCGACAGAACAACAAGTATGTTCGTCTTCCTGAAGAACGATAACAAAATAAATACGTGACAATATCAGGGCTGTAAGTGTTGACAATAGTCACACCTTACTCGGGCCATGTTGCATATACGTTTTCAATTATTGTAATTTACCATCAGTGGCAACTACCATGGCAACACGTGCAAAAATGAGAGCTTATTGGCTGTTGCCATGGAAGTTTCAATAATTGAAAATCTATATGCAACATGGCCCCGGTATTTTTGTCTGATCAGGGCCATGCTGCATAATATATGTTTTCCATGACATCTACCATGACAACAGCCAACAAGCTCTCATTTTTGCACCTGTTGCCATGGTAGTTATCATTGATGGTAAGTTACAATACTCGAAAACCTACACGCAACATGGCCCTCTATTTGAAAATGCTCTTTATTCTGTCCGTGTGAAAAACGTGTACTCGTAAATCTGTAATTTTGTAGGTACTTTCTTAAATCGCCGGGAATTTTTTTCAAGTTCGCTGGGAAATTGTAAAGTGTGAAAGCAAATTCCGAGAACTAAATCCCATCGAACAATAGCGATGACCACTATTGGTAGTTAAAACCAATTTTTTGCACCTTTGAAAAATAATATGAAGTATAAGTTGCAGCTCGAATCAAACTGAAATGTATTCATCATAACGTCAAAGGGTGGCAATGTTTCATGAGACAAGCATTATTCAGGGACCCTTGAATAATTGATGAACTTTTCATTTTTGGACAAAATGTATTTTTATCACATGACCGATTCACAACACAAGAAAAAGACATGCGTCCATCCTTCATATAACCTGCATCTTGTTTCTGAAACAATTGAAACTCACACTAATTGACTATAATCATATAGAAAAAGGTAGAGTCGTAGAGCCGTTTTCACGATGCAATATTTGCGGTTTTGTGTTATAAAAAAAAATGCCCTCCTCCTGTTTTCGGTTTTATGTTATCAAAAAAATGCCCTCCTCCTGTTTTCGGTTTTATGTTATCAAAAAAATGCCCTCCTCCTGTCATGTCGTCATGAAAGCTTTGTTTCTTCGTTCCGTTTTTTTTTTTTTTGCTCCATGTTTTGTTGTTCGTCCCTCCCTTCCATTCTGCTAGCCCCCTCCGCTCAGAGTTTGTTTGTTTTCAAGAGAATTATTAGCCTGACCTACAGGCTGTTGGGCATTTTCAATCCAAACTACAATTTTCAGTAAACGTGTCTGCCTGCAATACAGTAGACTAATCATTCTCAAATCCTTCTTCGGCTCGGCCGGAGAAAAGAGATGAATACGGAGGAGAGCAGGGCGAAAAAAAGGAGAATGAAGAAGAGTTTAAAGTTTAATTTAGCCATGTCCAAAAAGCCCGGAAAGCAGGCTATGGAGAACTGTCAGCCCAAGACTCGCATCTCGTCAGTGTTTGGTGAAGGAGGAGTGACGGGCCCCCTTTCAGTTTGTTTTTCTAATATTATTCTTCTAACTGCATGTCAGTCATTAATTAGGCCACGCCCTTGCGTTTGATTTAGGCGATGGAGTAAGAAGCGAAAGAGTAAGAGTAAGAGAGAGAGAGAGAGAGAGAGAGAGAGAGAGAGAGAGAGAAGATAGATGGGGAGGGGGTGGGGTCACGTGTGTAACTGCGTGTAGAGTGAGAAACACACATATAGAGAGACAGACAGACAGACAACTCGGAGGGAGAGTGACAGACAGGGAGAGACACACAGAAATGGAGATGGGCTATAGAGGCAGCGAGAGAGAGGGGGGGGGGGGGCGTCCGATGTCAACAAAACCGCTGATTGGTTAGCAGCACATGTGCCCGTCCTCTATGTGGCCAAACATTTTTGTTTTACTTTCCTGAAAAACAGAATACTCGGGATAAGTCTTTTGGTTGTCGTCAGGAAGCAGTTACACAATCATGTCTGAACTAATTAGCAATTAAGAATCTTCACTCTCAGTTTTGGAGGAGGTTTAGGAGTATTGTTTTAGGTCGTGTTCTCTTCTGTTCATCACGCGTTATTACACAGCTACCATAATGGGAATCCTCTTTCCGTCTATAATGACTTGACCTACTCACCTCTTTCCCATTCCCTGCTAAATGTTTGTTGATGTTTTTTTTTTACCAATGAAACTACACTCAACATACAGTATAAGTTACCATGTAGCAACCTGTTTCATAGCTCCATTACGAATTATTGACATTTTTTTTAATTGCTCGCTGTGAATCAAAATGTAGTGTTTACTCCAATACAAATCGATCTTTCTTTAAACACATCAACGAATAGTGCAGTTCTCGCATAATAACGCGAATGAACCTTGCCTAGCACTGAGGCTAGGGGAATCGCGGACTAGTTTGGCGCGCTTTTGGGTGTCTTCTGCAGCTGCATGTGTCACTCAACTTGGCCGTCAGATCAGCATGCGTGATAAATTAGCGGTAAGTGCGAGTGATTCACCAATGGCGAACGACTTTCTTTCTTTGCCAAAGGTATATATACTTATCATATGTGCGTTAGTGAGTTGCAGGTAAGAGCCTAGGGGTGTATATGATGAAATAAGCAAGGTAAATAAGTTGGGTTTGTGTTTTTGTGAACATGGCGGGGAGGGAGGGGTGCGGTGGGAGATGTGGGATATTTCAACTATAGGAAGAGCCTTGGAGAGAAAGACAGACACAGAGATAGGGGGGGGGGGGGGTAAAGTGAAGCATGATACGGCAATAAACTTTGAGACCCGATCGCCATTCGCAATCGAATTTTGCTAGCCATCATGCTTGTCTGGTGAGGAGCAATTTGGGGGGGGGGGGGCGTAAAAGGTCAATGTGTTACAAGGTCAGTCTTGATATAAGTTTAATATGTCAGCTGAGATCACGACTTCGTGTATAGCGATTATGATGACTAACGTGTTGAAATACTACATTATCAATAACCTCTCCTCACCATTCCGGATTAACCTCCAGTCCAAAATAAAAGATTGGTCCCGATATACCATTCTTCATCATCATTACAACATTCATAACTTTCGTTCTAATTGTCTGATTTACCTCAAACTGATTTTGCTGTAGTTCTCACCTCTGTCTGCTTCTACTGATAGGAACCCTGTTTTGGACTAGAGTTCCCTTGAAAGGTTTGTGGGGGTTGGGGTACCCTCATGACGCCCAGCCATCCGGAACTCTGAGAATTTTGTCAAATTTGGACATAACACATTTAAACACGACTGTGTATCAGATAATTAATTCAGAACGCAGCTATTCCCATTGAGCATCACACGTGTCAACCCACAAGGTATTATCCAGAAGCATTTGTTATTTGGATTGCCAGGTGTGATACACAATGGTAATTTTTCGTTCATTTACAGGATGGAGCACGCTATCCTTATTACTGGGTGTATGCCTAAAATGTCTTTGCAAACAATGGTCATGGTTGTGTTCTCAATTATGCGATACAAACAAGTTCAATAATTAGCTAGAAATTCATCCCCTCCAAAAAAAACACCTGTAATTAAACATGTTCAGGATTATTACAAAAATAGTAATCGATGAAACGTCACGAATCTTATTTCTAAAAATGATTGACAACCTTGACTTCATGATAAACATGTTCCATTAGAGTTGTAATGGGAAGAGAGGACGAGGGCGTCCACGTACTCAGAGGATGGATGATATTAAGGAGTGGATGAATTACGGAGAATGTGTCAGAAGTGCACATGAACTGCTGAGAGCAGATGGCCCTTGAAGAGAGAGAGTTGTAACTTTATTAATTATCATTCGAAAATGTCAAAAGTTTTACACCTAGTAGAATCCTATACAATATACCATTAAAAAAAAACCTTCAAGTAGAGGCAGATGAACTCAACGGTAATATTAACTCAACAGGATTCATATTAACATTCACTTTATCATATCAATTTATTGCCGGGTCGTATAAAAAAAAACCTCATGAATTGAGAAATTATTTTGATAATGGTGTGATGCACGTGATTCCCTCAGATCAGATCCCTGTTTCACGAAGATGTGCGGAGGTTATCCACGACTTTACGCACGACCGGTCACCTGTTCTTGTGGTAAATGCCAAGTGGGATACCTGTATCACAATTTGTTCCTGTTCTAACATGATGGGAGTGAAATTTTTACAATCCTAATAAAATTTGAATAATTATTAATTTTGTATTCAGTCGCTTGTTAAGAACAAGAATTTTAATCTACAAAGATCAGATTTCAACTCTGGCTGATGTGAATCAAAATCATTAGATATCTGATTGGCACCCGATTATTAGTACTTTTCGTGACGAAAATACGAGGTGTCCATGCGATACTACGCATTTTTCATGTTACCCCCTTTGACAGCAAAATATATCATATCAGCAGTTCGATATACGTTTCATTGGGTAAAGATGTGGCAATGTATGAAATTTGAACATTCCTAATGGAACATGAAATAACATTTTGTGCCGACATGACTTATTGGAACAATATTTCTCAATAAAATTACCATAAATGCATTATAAGTTTTACGCCACATAGCGGCACATGCATCCAATAAATGTATATCTCCCTTAAAAAATTCCTTTGCGTCATATTTTCTTTATCCTTGCAAAAATCATCAAGCAATTCGTCGGCAAGGAAAGTGGGATCAAAGAGAAATCCATTGTTTTGTGACTACGGGGGAAGTACAGTGAACATGCATTAATTAAACGGTTGATCGTACTCCATGTAACTTGTAATACATCTGTGGTGAGACAACCCCATGTCAGGGACAAGCATGTTATTGTGCCTTGCGATAACATAAAATGGTTATGCAAAGAAGAGACTGGTGTCATGGATGACTCCAACTTTATTTTTGCATTTAAAAAGGAAGCTGAGTCTGAGAGGCAACTTCGGGGCATTCTTCCATACGTTATACGCATCTCACAAACTGAATATATATTTTATATTTGTCCTATATCATGCCTGTGGTTCATGCAATGTCGCCATCAACCTTTATGTCCTATACTCTGTTTGGTTTCGGTGCAATCGTACACGTAATGCTACCATGGCTACTGTAGTGTCAAATTGATACCATGATAATCATCTTGAGATTTTAAGATTTACGCATGAAAACCATCTATACTGTATGCAAGTATTTTACCTGATATTATTCAACCAAGGGTGAACCTCGACTAGCATGTGCTACTACTCGCTCTTGCTACCAAAATATCTAATCATATTGCGATCGCTGTTATCATTGTAAATTTGACGGTTGTTGTTGGTAATAAATTCATTCATTTATTCGTACATTCGATCATTCATATTCTGCGATTATGTGCTCTTCAAATTGCTTCACACATATAGTTGTTGTACTTGACTTATAGAGCTATCACACTCCGTGCTCCAATCCAGTCCGCTCCTTGATCATTTCAATGTCAGTTCTACATGCTAGAGCCCCTTTATGGCCCTGCTACATGTCAATATGGGGCGCCCTCTCCCTTCATTTTCTTCATCTTTTCAAGCACATGCATTATTCTAGAAGCGTTCTGTCAATGAGGCAAGCGTCGGCCGTTCTGACAGATTATGTGGCCACGTAACAGACAGTTCCTATTCAATAATATGACTTTAATAAAAACATAATAATAAACAAATCAGCAAAACTGCGAGAAAAATCAGACATATGGTAAAGAAGTTATTTGGGTTTTAAAATCGTCATCATTAGCCAGGCAAGTGATGTTCAGGTGTTGTCTTGTTTACGCTTGATACACAGGAACACGGCAAAATCCGTACAGCATGTGATTTCGGACCGATGGATTTGCCCATGAAGGTTAATGATCAGGAATCACGGCTTCTAATCATGATTTGTTTTTTTAAATAAATAAATGTACAGTACGTTTGATTTTTCGCAAACTTTTGCCAATTTGTTTTACTATTTTTTCTGTTGTTATTCAATTCAATTCAATATTAGGTTCGTCATCGACGCATCTAAGACCACATCATACAACACGATGCGACCAGTCTCACGACTCTGCGCACTGGCTGAATTCCAGGACCCAGTGATGGGATTTGTGCAAGAACGAGACGTCATATATTTCCAGTCGCATATAGGCCCCATACGACTGCAAATTCGTAGCAAAATTGTGCCGTGGCCTTTATGTATACATATAATGTATGTAAGATGCATATGTACACTGATTGCCTGCGCTAACCATAAGTCCTAATCTTAAGCCTTGAGTGCGACTCTATGCAAGAATACGCGTTCTGTTCTCGCCAGGGACACATGAAAATGGTGAAGCAATCGTCTTTACGTGTTAACGGAAATGTACTGTACTGGGAAGACAAAAAAAAAACTTCAAAAGGTAATCGTGAGCAATCTTCTTGCCAATGGCACTCATTACTCCAAATGTGGATCATTTGAGAAATAACTTTCAGTAAGTTTCTAAAATGGACAAAACATGAATTTGAGACCATTGGCAAGAAGATTCATCAAGATCACCTTTTAAAGGCCTTTTGTCTTCCCAGTACAGTATATTCCCCGTTTAATCATGCTTATGGCCGTTGACTGTTTGAGTGCCACTTGTGACCTTTTTTTGTCACAAGTATCACAAAATAATCATAGAGCAAAAAGCATATCTGGCATACAAATGGTTTAATGCAATCCTCAAATCAGAATCAAAACGAGTCTAACCCTCGAACGAGCCCTCGATCACAGTTTCCATCGCCATACACGTATACGTGCACGTCTCCCTTAACTATCTCCCTACTAAGCCAAAGAAATCACTTTGGATTATTGCATTATGTCATGCATTGTGGTACTGAAAGGTTTAAAACGGTCATGTTCTCAAAATAATCAAATGACAATCATCATTTAACTGTTTCCGTTCTTTCCGGTCGTATCATTCCTGGTTTAATAATGTTATGATTTTATATTGTTTTGATACGGGAGCTACATTGTGCCAATGTGTGTGTGTTACATTTCAGTTGAATGTAATCGTCCTTTATTTATTTAATTATTTATTTATTTATTTATTTATTTATTTATTTATTTATTTCTTTATTTATTCATTCATTCATTCATTCCTGCACAGTTCACCAATAACAAACAATGTGATACAAACAATGACATATAAAGTATACATGTGATAAATAATAATCTATTAAAGATATGTACAAAGTATTAAGACAAACATACATATAGTATATTTGTAGACAGTGGAACATACAGAGGTCTGCCAATATAAGCTTACAGCTTGAAGGGTTGCCACACCTTTTTTATAAAAAAAAAAACATATAAGATAACACTCAATATAACATGCACTCAAAGTAATACTTGCTTGTTTTGATATATAACCATTACCTACACTTTATACAAAAGTATTATAAAGAAAATAAAAGCGAAAATGAGAAGAGATGGGGGGGGGGGGGGGGTGGGAGGAGGAGAGGTTGTCCAATAACCACATTGATATGGAGTTGTTACATTCATATCAAAATATATACGCCAATTATATGAATAATACAAGAAACAGATATAAAACAAAACAAAATTGTCAGGTTGGTGTCGACTAATAGACCAAAACACAAACAGACAAAAAAATACCCTAAGAACATTAACATTAACTAGAATTTTAATTTGATAATTCGGTTCATTTTACTGGAAGATCAACGGTTTAAGGGGGAGGGGAGGGGGGGGGGTAGTTATTAGCAAATATGAACACAAACACAGAGTTACAGACAGTTTAAATCGCCTACCCTTGAATACTGCTTTATTGATATCAAATATTAGCTTTAAAACGGCGGACGAAGCTCAGGCCGTGCACGCGGTGAAAGGTGGCACGGCATTACGCACACTCGTGAGAAGACTCGCGATTATCACTGGCTCTGCGTGCTTGCCTAGCACTGGCTCGGCGAGCCTGCACAGGGAGGGCCTCACGCCCGAACGGACCAGCACAAAAGATAACTTGATTAGTTCTAGCCGATCAATCAAATCGATATCCTTTAAAAACCACATAAATGGTCCTGGTTTTACTCCCTTCCTCGCGTAACCTCAGAGAACACGCACGCACAATAGCCCGGGTCTTTATCAAAGTTGACAAAGAGAAAGAGGGGTGTAGTAAAGATAATACGGCCGCATGTTTGAAGAGATCGATCATTTGGAGGTAATTGAATTGGTATATATTAGCGGGAAACAATATTTCACAATACATGTACTCCCTACAACCTCCAAACCCACACCCACACCCCAACCCGAAAAAATCCCAGCTCATCAACATTACACACGTGATGGGATGTCGTTCTTACAGCAAACTTTTCAACGTATTTTCAATCCATCAATGATATTCACTTTTCTATCGTTTTTTCTCTCTCTCTTACCAGTCTGTCGGTCATCCTTTTTTACAAGCTCGCGACCGATTAAAGGTAATGACTTAAAAAGCGAAACACTGGAATTGCATCTGTTTCACGGAAGCGGTGACCGCTATGCGTCATTCCTTTTCATATTTACATTGATTTGTTTCGCTATCCAATTTTCCTTCGCAATTTGTTTTAACAACCCATATCTCTTGCTCAACAGGTTTGCGAGGCAGATTGATTGAAAGTAGAGCCCCAACATCCTGAGGGGAAAAAAATAAAATATTGATAGGCTATTTTATTCGTTTAGCTTTGTACATAGAATACATGCTTACTGGTATATCAATGTTAATATAAATGTATAGATCAATTCATGTATAAGCCTATGATAATTTTCACATTGATTATTTCATACGCGAATACATGGGTGTATGATTTTCAACAATATATCTCCTAATGTACTTATCTAGTAATTGTTTGTATTCACTTATTTGTTTCGCTTCCTGTGGTGATGAGCCATTTTCAAATTACATGTACTTGTTGAAAAATACCTAACTATATTTCCGTCCGCGTATCAAGAAGGCAAATGAAAGGCACATTTTCATAAATACAATATACCATGTAAATCATGCTGAATAATGCGAAATTAAATGCAAATGAACAAGACAGTATTAACGTTTCCGCATACCACGGTGCCAAAAATGTAAGTATATGTTGTAGTAGACTTTTAATATCACACTTTCCGCGTCATTCCTCAGTGAAATGTTTTCATACTGTCGAACCGGCATTATTTTCCTTTCAGAAAGTGTAACATGTAAAAGGTGTAGTATCGGTGCTTCGTCTCCATAAGTGCCCGGATTCGAATTCGTTTGTCCTTATGATGTATACACATTCAAATCAGTCGATGATCAAAGTTTTTATCAGCAAAATGTGAATGTACGAAAATATGATTACAATCTTTCTATATGGTAACATTCAGGTGGAGGCAATCGTGTATGCTTCGTATTGCTGTGAAAAGCTACCAGTTATGAATACTGAGAGGCTGAAACAAACATTGTTTCAACGGGATGGAACATCTTTTTAAACATCCTTCCCCTCACCTAGCTCGCTTCATACATCCTAATCTTTAATGTCCTTTCGATACAAGCTAATGGCAGGCTACCAGCAAGTTTTTATAGAATGAGCTTCATAATTTTGTTGAGAGCTTCAAGTTTCTGTGCGCGGGTGATCGCGGATCCTTAAAGGGCTCCTGTCATCAAAATATATGTTGACTTAATTTGATGCAACTTAATATGAATCTAACGAAATCACTCACTGTTCAATGGAAATATGTGTCCTACATTTTAAAATATTTTTTTTTCTATATTTTTCTCAGCACTGATATGCCCCGTCACCAAAATATCCTCTAACTCAAGATTCCCGTTGTGACATCATCAAAGGTAGAAATTAGAAGAATAATAGACAGAATTTATGCACAAACTTAACGTTGCAATGACTACCTCCACCTGCCTACAAGAACATCACATGTCTTCACACAATACCACCTAAACAATCTTTCATGTGAGAATAATTGTTTCCTTTTGTCAGAAATGTGAAAGCTATGCCAAGGAAAAAAATAAACACTTGCAGGTAGTCATTGCAATGTTTAGTTTGTGCATAAATTCTGTCTATTATCCTGCTAATTTTCTACCTTTGATGATGGCACAAGGGGAATTTTGAGTTGGAGGATATTCTGGAGGCGGGGCTTATCAGTGCTGAGAAAAAATAAAGAGAAAATATTTCAAAATATAGGACACATAATTCCATTGAACAGATAGTGATTTTGTTTTATACATATTAAGTTGCATCAAATTAAGTCAACATACATTTTTAAAGGGTATATACTATACTGAGGAGACAAAAAAAAGCCTTAAAAAGGTGATCGTGAGCAATCTCCTTGCCAATGGTCTTAAATTCATGTATTGTCCATTTTAGAAGCTTGCTGAAAATTATTGGCCCTTAAATGATCAACATTTGGAGTAATTAGTGATTAAATCATAAATCCTCAAAATGTTCTGCCCGAACATTTTGAGGATTTCACAAATTTTGACTAATTACTTCAAATGTGAATAATTTAAGGTCAAATAACGTTCAGCAAGTTTCTAAAATGGATAATACATGAATTTGAGACTATTGGCAAGAAGATTGCTCACAATCACCTTTTAAAGGCTTTTTTTTTTGTCTTCCCAGTACAGTATATGCCCTTTAATAATATACCCCCGCAACTGAGTCTACATCGGTTCACCAACCTTCTTACTTCTCCCCAGTCCTTCCGCGTGTACTCGGCCGACTGGGCAGAGAGGGAGAGAGAGAGAGGGGGTACGCCGCGGCAATAACAACAGAAACATAATTATTATCGTAGCTTTTCCTTACGCTGTCGGGGCGGAGTGATATCGCATTGCCGTAAAAAGATACCGCGTTAGGCTGGGTCCACGTCCGGGATAATGCCCAGGCCATCTTACAAAGGTGTACGCGTAGGATTTGATGGCGGCTGCGATTGTATTACTAACTGCACTTATTAGTCTCTGCCTGCCCCCCCCCCCCCTCTCTCTCTCTCTCCTTCTCCCTCTCCCCTCTCTCTCTCTCTCCTCTTTTCTTCACCTTTCTTTCCCTCTCTTCCTCTCCTTCAACATCTCACTGTGTCTTCACCGTCAACACCCCCATTTTACGCACCCCATCGCACTGCCCCTAATGTCAAATCCCTATTTTACTCATTCCTTCTTTCTGTAATGTTTTTTTTTCCTCCATGGACAGCGCCCCCCCCCCCCTCTCTCTCTCTCCCTTTTAATCTTGCTTGAATCTTACCAAGGATGTGTGCAACGCTTCATACACCTTCGATCTTACCTGTCCCCCTCATTCCATCACTACCTATCTCTCTTTCTCTCTGAAGAGACAAAATAAATTAGTGCCATTATGAGTACCCCTACCCCCCCCCCCCACCCGTGCACGCGCACACACACACACACACACACACACACACACTGTACGTAAAACCTGAACACGTAATACATTGTATGTGAATGCATCTCACCAATAAAATAAGAGGTATAGGTAGCTTCTTCTCAAAATATTTACTGGAAAGGGAAAGAAGAATACGACATGGGAGGGAAAGAATGATACATGATAACAGGAAAATGGGGATACTAGTTCAACATAATTATAAGGAACGAATGATACAACATAAGAGAGCGGAAAAGGATACAACATAAGGGGGGATACAACATAAAAACACAGCATAAGATGACGGAAAAGGATACATTATAAGAGGGAAAGAAGGATGCAAAATATCAAGAGGGGAAGAATGATGCAACATATTAAGTGGGAAGGAAGGATACAATATAAGAGGGGGAAAAGTATAAAATATAAGTGGAAAAAAGGATACAACCTAAAAGGAAGTTCATACTAGGCCGGTCACCTTCCAATCACGATAATGAAGGAACATGGAAGCGATCTGCAGGCGAGATTTCACGCATGATCGCCGACCGATTCATATGAGGAGGGGCGACGGATTATCAAAAAAGTGAGATTAGTTCTATTGTTACAGCAGACTGTCGAGCAGTGGCTGAGAGAGGGCGCTCTGAATCTTATTCTGGCGATGAAGTTGAGGTTTAGGATTTCTCATAGGAAGCTCCATAGCAGCTCAAGCGCAATATCAGTTGTGCATACATTTAATGCAATGCATTCTCTATAACAGAGATCATAAACTTGGGCAATTTTGAAAGGGAATATTCACATTTCGGTAATAGGGGTAATGTACATCACGACATGAGACACGTGTATTACAGCCAAAAGAAAAGTGTTTTGTAAGCACCCTTTTAAATCTACTTGTACGACTATTATCATTATTATCCCAGGGTAGCCCCATTTCAATGAATGAGCAATGGTCTAGCAGGGGGCGCTGCTTTGCTTCTTTCCATCTTCTCCATCATAGGGGAAGATACCTTATCATTGTTGAAAGTGATCACAATGAATTTTTACCGGAACGTTTTGAAAAGAGGACATATCCCTTTTATGATAAAGATAGGCGCTTTTGTTGTTGGATCAGTTTTCATCTTAAAAATGGGCACAATTTTCATTATTGCAAAATGACTCCCCCACCCCACTCCCCCACCCTATCCCTTTCCTCTCCATCCATGTTTCCCTACCTCCCTTTGATTGTATCTACCCCCCCCCCCCCCCCATTCTTTGCCTCTTTTGCAATCATGTGACTGTGGATGGAAAGTTGAAGAGCCCCCACTCTTGGCAAGAGACTAATAGTTCCCTTAGAATTGGTGAATATTCTTCAATGAGAGGCTATTTCTAATTGCTAAAGCAATCATTTACCCGCGGCTTTACCTTTTTCGTTCGAGAATTCTTATCTTTATTGCACTCTGAAAATCGTCTTTGTATTTAATCAAGAGAGCTTTATCTGTTCCAGGTAAGCTTTCGCTGATCTGTGAGCTTATACAGGCCACACGCCTGTCATTATTTTCCCATAGACTTATGTCTAAAATAATATTTGAAGAAAATCATGAAAACAAGATGTTGATAAGGGGCTATCCTTATTCTGGTCCAAAGTACCTTATTATTCATCTCTGCCTCTTGAAATTTTGAAGGTCATTCTTTTTTTCTCTCTCTCTCTTGAAAGCCTGATACTGAGGATACCAGCCCATTTGCTCAAAATTTTAGGTTCTTGTGCAACTACATATAGATTCGAGGACCTATATGTGCTCAGTCATTGCACTGCTCTGGAACAATAATGATCACCCATTTTGCTCATGTGAAAAATAAATAGCTCAAAGATGTTCAACTGATTTTGTACGAGTATGATGTCATCCATTGTATGCTAAAGGATCTTTCCCTCAGGTGAATAATAAGAGTGCAGCCTATAGACCTCTAACATGTTGACGTACATCTCCTCGTAGATGGAGCTATTGCAGTACGTCGATCGATTTGAATTGACTGTGTAAATGATTTAATGTAATATATTATTTTCATATGCTATGGGGAAGAAATAATTAAAAATAAAATAAACACATTTACATTGCAATAACCAGTTCAGTTTCGCTAGTCTTTCGTTCTTTATTTTCCGATACAAAACTTAACTTTTCCCTATTTAGAGACAGAGTCAGAGAAGCAGTCCCGATTGAGCTTAGTTTTAATTAGTTCGTACAATCAGAGTTGCACCGCTCTGTTAATTTCTTTTTTTTTCATCCATTTGTTTCTGGTTCAATATAATGTGTTTATGAGCATGAGGAGTTTAAACGTTGTTGTTATGATATATATCACCAGGACCCCATGGGAAACAGTGTCGAGCACAATGACGGGCTGCCCAGAAGAGGGAAGACTCCATTAAAAGAATAGTTCACCCTGAAGTTGAGTTGATTTTTTATAAAAGCAAAAACATGAATAAATATACAAGTGAACAAAATCACAAATTTTAAAAGATCATAGCTTTCTTATCCTTTGACGGAAGTTCACCAGACCTTCACTTATATGTTTCTGTCATGTGGTTGTATTGCTTGTATTGAAACTAACTTAATTTCAGTGTGATCTATCCCTTTAATGAATAGGATTGGCCACACTATCACTCCATCCCGAAAGCACAACTCCCACTAAAATGACACGTGTCTGTGGAAATGAGACTACGAATTATTAGGCCACTGACTATCATATACATGTATGCTTGTTTTAACGCGGCGTTTGGCTGCACACCTGTAATTCACTGTAGGGAGAGTCCGGAAAGCGTACCAAAGATGACATCATCGTAACAAACAAATATTCATATAAAATCAGTTGAACATCTTTGAGTAACTTTTTTTTTCTTCACATGACCATAAAAAGTGATCAGTATTCCTTCGCACCAGTGCAATGGTTGAGTATAGGTAGGTCTCTGATTCAATTTATGGGGACGCTATGCAAACGCACAAGCACGTGCCTGAAATGTTGAGCAATTGGCTGGTAACTAAAAATCGCGGAGATGATGAACTTTTCATGAGGCAAAGATTAATGAATAAGCTTTCTGTGAAAAAGGAAAGAAGAATGCTCACTTTAACATTACTTGACAAAGTGAAGCATACTGACATACTACTACTACTACTACTACTAATTCGAGGGCATGCATAGGCTTCAGCCTATGCCATCTCGGGTTCCATGAACATAGTTGCACCTCCAGACCTGTCTATCCATCATGGCTGTCCTGAGCTCACTAATGCTATCAAGGCCAGTGTCATTCTTCAGCACGCTAATGTAAGTGGCCCGACTTCTCCCTCTTCTTGCAGTACCCTGTTTAGGCTCCCAGAGTGTGAGGGGATTAGCAGATAGTTCAGGGTGTCTCACACAGTGTCCCGCTATTTTCATTCTTCTCTTACGCACTTTGATAGATACTTTTGGTAGACCACCATATAAATTGACATTTCGTATGAAGTCACACCAAGACACATTAAGAGCTATCCTAAGCATACGTGTGTACACTCCATCCAGTGCTTTCTCTTGTTGGGCTGTGAGTGTCCACGTCCACGTCCAATGTGAATCCCAGCTCCTCCTCTCTGCCATTGATGGCAAGCCTCAGAGCATAGTCAAGGGCTATAATAAACAAAAAGGGTGCTAACGTGTCTCCTTGAAGTACCCCCGCCAGTATCTCAAAGTACTCTGTCTCCATCAGGCGTGCAGACCTTAGCACGCGTCTTGGAGTAAGTGGCACTGATTGCCTGGACTAGTTTCTCAGGGATGCCATAAGCACGGAGAATTTCAAGGAGCTTACCTCGATGGATGCTGTCAAAAGCTTTCCTGAAATCAATGAAGGTGATCATTACAGGAAGGTTCTTAACTCTTACTCCTTCAAGTAGTCTCCTAAGTGATAGGATCTGTCCTACAGTTGATCGTTCCTGCCGGAAGCCATTCTGAGTGTCCCTTAGCAGTGGGTCTATGAAGGGTCTGATACGGTTCAAAATCATTCTATTATATGTCTTGGCCACGACTGAGCTTAGACAAATCCCCCGGTAGTTATCAGTATTGGAGAGATCCCCTGACTTTGGTACTGGGATAATGTTAAGGGTAGACCACTGTTCTGGCAACTCCCCTTCCTCATAAGAGCGGTTGATGAGTTCTAGGATGATGTCATCCACAGGGACATACTTTAGCACTTCAGGTGCCACTCCATCCTCCCCACTGCTCTTGTTGCTCTTTATGCATGCTTTAGCTTTCTTGTATTCATCTATGGTAAAGGGGCCATCTGGTATGGGGAATTCACTGAAAATGGGAGTTATTGGTTCATTTTCCTCCAAGAGCTCAGGGGGATTGCCCAATAGATTCCTGAAGTGTGAGTACCGGGACTCAACTCTCTTTTCTGCACTTTCACCTCGAATCCTGACAGACTGGGATGACTTTCGTCCCGAAATGTCATTGATGAGCTTCCAGCTCAGTCCATACCTTTGATTTTCATGTGCTTTTTCTACTTCAGTTACTTGCCTAGTCAGTTTGTCCTGTTCCAATAGTGTGTCTGTCTTAAACAAGTTCTCCTTTTTTCTTACATATCGCTCTCTGCTCTGACCATCTTTAACATTGTCAGTGTTAAATGCTGTATAGGCAGCCTTCAACTCATTCCGGGCAACAGTGACCTTACGATCTGAACTGTGTTCCACTCGCCTAACTTTCTTGACATACGAAGGAAAAATATATTATAGTAAAAATTAAAGAGATGAAATGGAGATGGGCAGGACAGTTATATAAAACACAAGGCAACATATGGACCAAGAAACTAACAGAGTGGCAACCAAGAACAGGCAAGCGAAGAAGGGGACGACAAAAGAGGAAGGTGGAGAGATGAAATATCATATACAAACACAGCAACATGGAACAGAATGACAGTAAATAGAAGTGAATGGAAACTGATTGAGAAGGGCTTCATCCAACAATGGTTGAACAATGCCTGATGATGATGATGATGATGATGATGAAAAAAAATAGCCTTTTTGCTAACATTTATTGTTCATGATTTTTAATTCTCATTTGAAAAAAAATGTGTGAGGAAATAATTGCAGATATATGGCTTCTGAATTTATCTTGATGAAAATTGTTGGTCTCCCTCTATCGACCTTATAGCGTACATAGCTGCATGTTGCTCTATTTGATTCTCCACAGCTCCACTCGAGTCTGTTTATGTCTAT